>JAZFAV010000036.1:15410000-16010000 GCA_037954035.1 Rosalia funebris | reverse complement strand
AATTATAACAAACGTTTTCATTTTTTTTCGTGTTCTTTTAAAAATTGTTTAAAAATAATATTATCAATGCTATTTGTTGTTGCAAAGTATTTTTTTATTTAAATAATAGTATCTTCTATAAAGTTCTATTCAATTTAAAAAGAGTCGCACATCTTACTGAATGACTTTCTCACGTTGTAGCGCTAATGACTGTTTCTTTATACCGACAGTTAGAAGTTCTTTAAACAGACAGTAGTTTGTTTATTTGTATCATAACTGGGGCTAAACTGTGACTGGGCATCGAAACCGACTAGTCTACCGAATATTGCTGTCAAATGTTCACCTGAGAAACACTATTTAGATGCAAAAGAAAAATTAGATTTGCGATACAATACAGCTAAGTCAATCACAGGGACCCAAAAATTTCATTAAATCTTTCTAAAGAGCAACGGAAATATATTAGCTAAGGAGTATTCTAATTCACAAAATAATCGTTTATATAAAATTTTTAAAAGAACACGAAAATAAATAAAAATGTTTGCTATAATTGTTTATAAATAGACTTAACTTTTACTTATTGATTTTAAACACCTATTAACAATTAAAAAGTATTATAATTAATTTAAAATAAGTAAAAAAACAGTATACAGTGACAAACATCGGTACTTATAGTGATTTATAGAGAAAAGAAAAATTTTAATATTTTCAAAAATCGAAAAAAAATAGTAATTATGGAGGTCCCACGACCGGACCAATCTTAAAAGTTGTTAAAAGAATAGAAGTTTGAAATAAAAAATTTTCAAAAAAATCGAAAGATACACTCACTTTCAAAAACACGATTAAATATTTCAAACTCAAAAATCTCAATCAAAAACACTTTGAATATATTTTTTTATTTTTTTTTCTGTAAAGGCCATCTAAATACAAAGATTTAACAGAAGAATATTTAATTTGGACCACTATTAAGAAAGTTACGAACAAAAAATCAAAAAAAGTGCGATTTTTTTGAAAATTTTATATCTTTTCAACAAGTAATCAAAAAAATCTCAAAATTTACCACAAATACTTTTTTGAGGGGTACTAAGAAATATCAAAAAATTAGATAAATTAAAAATTTTCAAACCCTCCGATTTATATATATATATATATATATATATATATATATATATATATATATATATATATATATATATATATAATATATATAAATATATATATATATATATATATATATATATATATATATATATATATATATATATATATATATATATATATTTATATATTTATATATATTTATATATATATATATATATATATATATATATATATATATATATATATATATAAATTCCGTTTCCCGATGCCGTATAGTTCTCCCACTGCTCCGATACTCGTAAGAAATGCGCTGGCGTATTATCCACAACAACTCCCCACTAGCCTGTGAAGTTAGTTACCGTTGATCCATAATCATGTGCTTTAAGTAAATTCAGAGAACCCAAGATGATCGCCTTCTGCATTTGACCTGCCAACCACACCGATTTTGGCAAACCAGAATGATCTTCATTTCTGACAGCACCGTAGGCTTCATTCCTCCGAGAACACCGTTAACCAGAACCACCATCTTGACAGAGTAACCTGGGTACAGCGTCCGCAACTCACCCGGAGTATTTGGTCCGTTTCTCCTCCTTCTTCAAGGTAATGTTTTAATGTTTTTCTCGGCAGGAGCCGAGAACTCGATGACATACATCACCTTGATTTGATGGTCCAGGAGAACCATATCAGGCTTATTAGCTTGTATTTTCCTAACGGTCGGGAACGAGTAGTTCCAATATATGCGGCACTTCTCATTCCCGACAACGGACTCAATATTTTCGGGAGCGTAAGACAACACCGGTGTTTTGTCTATCCCATACGAGTGCCCTAGGTAGTAATATAGCACACGTAATGCAGCGTTATGCCGATGAAGGTAGGCCGAAGTGGCATATACAGGGCATGCCGATAGCAGGCGTATCAGCGATTCCGGTACCTGGTGGCAGGCCCTGCAGTTTATATCAGGTACCTCCACACCCATCACTCGGCTTCGGTAGACCAAGGTGTTTATAACACCATTGTGGCAGGCCGCTATAAAGCCTTCGGTCTCAGATCTGAGCCCGGCTAACCTCAAATAGACGAAGGTCATCGCCGTCGATAAACCTTGGTCTTCAATGTTGTTATAGAAAACTCCATGTAGGGCCTTATCGACATGCTCCTTAAATAGATTTCTCTGTTCGGCAGCATTGATTTGGGCTTTCAGACGATTCAGCTCTAGTTCAGTGATTGACTGTACGTCATCACCTTGCCTGCCTCTTCGTCTATGGCCGAATCTGAGACCGAATCGTTCTGCGGCTTTTTGTGCTGCCTTAAATAAACCCGCTCCTACCTCCGTGACTTCATGATCTCTCACTAGCCGCATAAGTGGATCCGAGCTACGGACGACGTTACATGCTATACTCAGAACTAATATGTCTTAAGAAAGCAAGTGTTAGCCTTTCGGATAAGCCCAGGGCTTCCATATTCCTATAGAAGACCCCGTGCATGGGCTTATCTTATGAAGCTGCATGGAAAAAAAAAAAAAAAAAAATATATATATATATATATATATATATATATATATATATATATATATATATATATATATATATATATATATATATATATATATATATATATATATATATATTTGTTTTGTTTTGAGGAGTGGAAATCTTACATAAAACACCGAGTCGGGAGTGTCGGATTATTAAAGACTAAAGCCACTCCTCCTCTGTTTCACTTCGCACACCGGAATCCACTTTCACATTACTTCAGTATCAGGGGCTGTCCATCTACTTTCTTCCTTTATTTATTCCTCCTTCATTCTGTCTTGTCTTTTAGCTATCGCCTTTCCCTCTCTTTGGTTTCTATTATGTTCCGTAATCCCTTATATACTATCTTCCAGGTTTCCTCGAATGCTGTCAAGTTTTTCATCATGTTAGCAGTATTGCCCCATCGAGTTGTTCCATGTTGCTCTAGGAGATCGTCGTATAAGACATTCCAAAGAGTTAGGCCCAGCACGGATCCCTAACGGACGTTACTATTTACCTGTCTAATCTTGACCCTTTTGTCCCTTTCCAAAAGTATTTCTCTCTGAGATAGTTAAGACGTTATTAGTTTTATCAAACTTTCATCTGTTTTACTTTTCCTTAATTCGTCAAGTATTTAAATGCATTTCTAACATCTAGAGTCTTCTGTGTGCTGCGGTGTAGGCTTCTGCTTCTCTAGCGATCCTCATGATCCATGAAGCCGTATTGCCTCACTGATAGGCCTCTTGTTCATTCCAATTCGTTGTTTAGTCTGTTCAGAATCAGACGTTCATACAATTTGATCTGTCTTCTATATCTAGAAAACAGATCGGTCTATACGCTGCCGGGTTGTCTAACGGTTTATTTCCCTTTTTGAGCAAGACCAGTCTTGCTTGCTTCCATTCTGATGGGAGGCTTATGTTGCTTGCCAGTTCATTGTATACCGACAGCACGTAGTCCGGTTCCCGGTCCGGGGGCCTTTTAATTTTTTAATTTTTGACATGCGGCGTGCAGTTCTTCTAACGTAAAGTTTGTAAATATCACATTATTACTGCAATCAAAGTTCACTCACTCATGCACTAGGAATAGGTGTATCGTGACTACCTCCATCATTTCCATGGTCATTTGCGGTCACGGGGGATATCCGGTTATCATTTTCATAACGATTTTATACCCATCTTCATAAATATTAGAGTCAACCGTTTCGCATACGTGCTTCCAACTCTTTATTTTAGCAACTTTAATGCTCTTTATCAGCGTTTTTTTGCTTTTCTTGTACTCGTACCATAAAAGTTGGTTTGTGTTCGGGGTTTTCCTTTTAGCATTTCTGGTATACTTTCTTCTTTTTTCTATGTATACCTTACGGAGCTGGGTAATTTCTTTGTTCCACCAATGTATGTACAGGTCTGCCTTTAAAGTGCCTCCTTCTTTTTAGCATGGTTTCGTTGCATATGTTCCTGAGTACCTCAGTGAGTGAACTGTTTTACGGTTGGAGTTCCTTCTTTGTTCGCAGTCTGAGTCTCCGTTAGTAGCTGCCTTAGCTTCGATCTATCAAGTTTTCTCACTTGCCATCCCTCGCATTTTGTCACTTCCCTCAACGGCTGTTCCTCTCCTCTGTGACCTCCAACGTTATGTGGTTATGGTCACAAGGATTCATCGTCAATTACCTCCAATTTCGTTATTTTGTTTTTGACGTCGGCTGTTGCTTTTGTCAAGTCTAGTATGGCCGAGTAATCACTCCTTTGGAGTGTTGGCTTATCCCCTTGGTTTACGATGACTAGATCATTTGCAGTAATCCACTCCGTTATTATTTCTCCTCTCTTGTCAATAAAACCCATTTCCCATTGTGGCGATTCCGCGTTGAACTTTCCCGTAATTATTGAATTTTCTTTGGTGATTCTGATTTCCTATTCTAGCTTCCTGTTTCCTCTAATATTTCCTCTAGGTCCTCAATATCTTTGTTTTCTGACGAGTAGCAGCTGTAGATTGTACACTGTTTTGTAGTAATATATGTGAAGTTGTGCCAACATCCCTGTTTTCTTATAATTATGTTACGGTCAAGGATCTTATCGTCATGTCCAGATCTTCGTCACACAACCAATATTTTCTGTTTTTAATCGCGTTCTTGTTAGGTTTGCTCATGAGAATAATTCCTGCACCAGTCTCAGTTGAGACTGCCAAGGCCATATCGTGGGCAGGATGACTTCTGAAGGTGTTATTTGCAGCAGCTTTATCTTGTTCTTGATGGGCATCTCCAATCTTCTGTTTGGTACCCGTCTGTGCTGCAGTTTATGCAGTACGAATTATTTTTACACTGTGTTTCCCTGTGTCCTTCCTGACAAATTTTCAGACATAAATTCTCCGTCGGGGCCTTTACATCGAGCTTTTATGTGCCCATAGTGCCAGCACCTGAAGTATCTCATTTCTTTCTTTCTCTCCAGAATTCTGCACATTGTTCATCCGATTTTGATCTTCACCATCTGAGAATGATTAGCAGTTCTCCATTTTTTGTTTTCCTGATGTCTTTGATGTCTACTCCAATTTGGCTTGGATTTACCGTCTGTTTCATTGTTTTCAACAATTCTGCGTAGGTTTTGTTTTTCATTTTGATTAGCAGCGCTTGTCCCTCTCTCTTCCTCCTTTCAACTGGATTAACAGGCATTGTCTAGGTGTTCCTTTTGGTCTTTCTAAATGTTTCCATCTCTCCTGTGGGCTATGTAAGATTTTCTTGAGCGCTGGCTTTATATACTACGATCTTTATTTCATTATCCAAGTATAGAAAGTCCATGATTCTGCCCGTCATGAGCCCTGTTAAGCCTCCAATTTCCGGGATGGCCAGTTTTGTCCTTTTTTCTTTCAACATGTAGTTCTTTATGGTTTTTACACACTGGAAGATATCCTTGTCCTCGACTACTTCGTATTTTCTTGCTCCGTCGGCCAGTATCGGGTAGTATTTGTCACTGATAGAGTGTTTTATGTTTAAGTGTTCATCTGGAAATCCTAGTGAGTACGCCATTCTAGCTACATCCCCTCTTTGCTTGTTCTGGATTTATGACCCGTTTTGCCTCCAAGCGTGTTTATGGCTTGGCCTACCGGTTTTTCGTGTGTCGTAAAGTTCTTACTTTAAGGTAGCATGATATCGTAATTCATCAGGGCTTCTAAAGTATGACTTTTCTGCACTGATGCCTTAGCGAAGACCTTCTTCTGTGAGTCGCTTGAAGTTTTCATAGCTATTATCTTGGATCAACGCTTGTCATCTGGCTTCTCTTTTTCTCTTCTTATTACACTCATCGCAAAAGACTTGGAGTTGCATTTCGTTGTTTGCACCGAGCTCTTTGCTGTAATTCACCTCCATATGTTGCTTTTGTCTTCGTGTAGGTTTGCATTTTCACTCTATAGTGCTTGGATACTCCTCTTCTCGTTCTTTTTTTGCTATCATCTCTTCCAGCCAGTCCCTAAGATCTGGTCTTTGGAGCTGATCTGCTTGAAAATGAGTTTACTACCAATCTCATGTACTTCCCTTTTAATTTTATAGGATTCTTTCAAGATTCTCTCGAGTGACTTTATTTAGTTACACATTTTCCCTATTAGGTATTTCACTTCATCTCTTCTTTTATCGGTGTCCATCAGTTCGGTCTCAGTATTTCATCTTTCCTTTTTCGTTTATTTTGCAGGCCTTCTAGGCCAGGTAACGACGAGGATGTAGGTCTAGGTGGGGTCCTAGTTACGCTATATTACTTCACGCCTACCCGCCGGTGATAACACCAGTTAGGGCGTTCCCTATCCGCCACCTGGGGACGCGCTCTCTAGGGAAAGGCTGCCCCCCGATATATATATATATATATATATATATATATATATATATATATATATATATATATATATATATATATATATATATATATATATATATATATACATATATATATATATATATATATATATATATATATATATATATATATATATATATATATATATATATATGTATATAATAATAATAATAATAATAATAATTCGTTTATTTTTCCAACATATAAATCCATTTATAGGACAAAAGATACAAATAAATACATACATATGTGTACAGTATATAACTAAAAAAAATAATTAATAACAGAAAGTTACCCTCTAAATAACTTTGATACAAATAAAATATTGATTACTTCAATAGCATATAGTTTACAGGGTAGTGAAAAGTTGTTTCCCTACAGACAGGAACTCATTATGAGTACAATCGTTCAAATCACTAGATATTACGTTAAAATTCTGAGACATAACAAACACTGGTGACTTCAACAGTACATTAGTTCTTCCAGGCTGGCAATAAAACATACTGTTTCCTCGAGAGTCTAATCTAGGTATACGTATATTGAACATGCTTAGCCATGAGGGTGCATTTATTCTATTGTGGAAAAATTTAAATAAAAATGAGGGGCTGATAAGAACCCTTCTAGTGTTCAATGACTAGATATCAAGTCCTTGTAGAAGCAAAGTATGGTCGTAACCTCTTATTGGATAGCAATTGTCTATGAGAAATGATAGATACTTCAAGAAACATCGTTGAACATTTTCAAGTTGATTAATGTGATTTAGATATCGAGAATACCATACATACCAAGGCTACAATATTCTAATTTGGAACGAACTAACGCAAAATATAATTATTTTAAGGTAACAGTGTTATTAAATCATGTCGTGTTCCTAATGAAAAAACCAAGGGATTTATATGCATTAAGAGCCACATGATTGATATGCTCAGAGAACGATAATTTATTATCAAAGTATACACCACTATTCTTAATATTTCGGAACGTGTTAAAATTGTATCACCAAGAGAATAATCAAATACTAGTGGTTGTTTCTTTAAAGTATAGGAGTAAACTTTACATTTATCTATGTTTATTGTGGTTGTTTCTTTAAAGTATAGGAGCAAACTTTACATTTATCTATGTTTATTGATAGTTTATTCTTAGAATATCATGACACAACAAGATCTATGCAATTTTGCAACTTCAATTGATCCTCTAAGCAGGTTATATTTAAAAATAGTTTTAAATCATCTGCAAAAAGAAGATGATGTGATTAAGCATTTGAGACAAATCGTTAATAAATAAGATAAGGAATAATGGTTCTAAGTTTGAGCCTCCAGGTACTCCAGAAGACGCTACGAAAGTCTCAGATTTAAAGCTATTGTATAAAACAAATAATACACATTTAGATAGATATGATTAGTAATTGGGCGATAATTTTTATGTCAGATGGATTGCCACTTTTTTATATAGGGCAGATCCTTGCTACTTTCCAGACCTCAGGAAATGTGTTAGTAGATAGTATTAGATTAAACAATATGAGAAGTAGCTCTATTAAGGCCCCTAAGCAATCTTTAAGAATAAAAGTCGGGATCTGAGCATCTCCACCGGTCACTTTGTTCTCAAGTTTAGATAAAGATTATCGAATATCCACTTCTGTAAAGTGCACTAAATTAATACAGGTTGAGTCACTGACAGGACTAGAGTTTATAACCTACACATCGCCAATAAAAAGACACTGAAAAAATATCTAGCGAATCCACTAATAATTTTCTTTGGAGCCTCAAATGGTTCTTCATCGAAGAAAATCGTTGATGGAATACGCGTCGAACTATTTTTGCTCTAAACATAAGACCAAAACTTTTGGGATCTCTCTTAAAATTCTGCTGAATGTATATTAAATAGATAACTATTTTGTAACTATTTAATAATATATATGCTTACAATAATTGTAAGCATCAACTATTTGTGATTTAATAATGCCTCATAATCTTTTGAATTAAGTAAGATTAGTTAAGTGATGCCTTCTCTTAAATTCGTTATGACGGTAAACTTTCAGCTTAATATTATTAATTATGTCAACAGTATACCACGCTGAATATTTACGCTTAAATTTTTTATATACAGGAACAAATTGATCAAACAAACTATAAATTTTTAAGTAAAATGCCTCACATGCAGAATTGATATCCGTATAAGTTTTTAAGAAATTCCAGTTGCTCTGCAGTAAAGAATAATACAACCCAGGAAAATTGGTTTTCTTAAAATTGTATGTTTTATTGTTACAATGAGAAGAAAATTTACTAGATTCAGATGTACTAACCTCAATAACTGCTAAAATGGAGGGGTGGTATCTATCTTCTTCGACTATAGGATGAGAATCTCTTTGAACAATACATTTACGGTTGGAAATACATAGATCTAAAATTCTGTCATTCGAATGTCTATTAAGTAAGAGCGTGTACGGCATTACTCGCAGTCAGTAAGTTATACAAACCTAAATCTTTTTTATCGGGTTCAGGGAACATCCGCCTTTGGCGCTTTGATGAAACAATTTCAGTCTATGTAGATCTTTTATCAGAGAAACACAGAAACCTCGATGAATGACATGTACGCGGAACGTTTCGAAGCCGTCTTTCTTTGCATGCACCCAAAAGGGCCAAAAATGTCATATGCTGTGGCGACCAAATACATTAAAAAGTCTAAGGCGTTTATTGAGAAGTGGGTTAGTAAATTTAAAGAATCAAAAAATGTCGACGACCTTCCAGATCGCGGTTCAATAGGGAAAGTGGCCAAAAAGAATGAAAAACAGATCGTGATATTGTTTTTGCGGAATTCTGACTTATCCTTGCGTCAGAGTCAAGCGAAATTGAAGCAAAAGGGACTGGACGTATCGCACGTTACTACTCGTAAACAGTTGTGTGCAAATAATTTGAAATGGCGGAGTATATTAAAGAAACCACTGCTGTCTGAAAAACACGTTGCCAAACAACTCTCCTGGGCACAGGAAAGCATTGTCCGTGACTGGAGTAATGTAATATTTTCTGATAAAGCTTCTGTTTACGGTTTTGTAACTATTCTACGGGCATGGTATTTCTCCTCAAACCAGTTCGTCCAGCGCACCGTCAAACATCCAATCAAGGTGCATCTTTGGAGCTGCTTCTCAGAGAAGGATTTTGGCGTTTTGCACCTATTTACCGATAACCTCAATGCTCCCAAAATAGTCAAAATTTATCAAAAAGTCTTGTTACCGACTGCCGAACGTCAATTCATTACAAATGACGAAGAATGGATCTTGCAGGAGGACAATGATCCCAAACACCAGAGCCGACTCTGCACTGATTGGAAACGGGAAAATGGCATCATCACACTTGATTGGCCTTCACAATCGCCTGATGCTAATCCCATCGAAAATGTCTGGACTTATATCAAGCAGAAGCTTCGAGGAAAACGTGTGTTTTCCTCGAAAAAAAAAGTAGCTCTCCCGAAAAATTCAACGCATTTGGAAGGCACTTCCCCTCGAATATGCCGAAAATTTGGTAGATAGTATGCCTCGGAGTATGCCAAGCGATTATCAATGCTGGTGGTGATTGGACTCATTATTAACATAATTTCTCATTGCCTTGGAACAGATGTCAAATGTATGTAAAAAAATTGTTGAATAAATTTTTTATGAATAACGCCGTACACGCTCTTACTTAACTATGCAATTGAACTGATATACATTTTATTTATAATATATATATATATATATATATATATATATATATATATATATATATATATATATATATATATATATAATTTTAGATATACAATTTTAGCATTAATGAATGTAAGTTTTAAGTTTTCTAGAAATAATTATCATTATCATTATTAACTTGTGGTGGGATATAAATTACAAACACATGTAAAACAAAATTACCTAATACTAATTTACAACCCATTACATCAACGAGTGGTACAAGATTGTTAATATCTTCAATATTTAATTGAGTTACACTATATTTTGCATTAAATGCCATCAGAACACCACCACCACGGGCTGTACCTGTACGTTGATAATTTCTATCTTGTCGAAAGACTGTACGAAAGGTTTCGTTACCAGAGATGTCTTCTTTCAACCAAGTTTCAAATAGTGCAATACAATCGTAATTAATGTCACAAACAGAAGTATAAATTTCGTAAATTTTAGTATTGAGTCCTCTAACATTTTGAAAATACAACGAAAGTGTTTCTTCTTGGGCTCTTCTTCTTCAATGTTTCTGTTGGGCTTTATTAGTTTGACGCTATATTTTTTGGAGTACCACGAATGTATTTAATACGCAAGTTACTTTCTCCTTCAGCCGTTCTTCTAGAAAGTTCGTCTTTTAATTTCTTACAATACTCTTGCTGCCTTGGAGTCTTATCGAAAGACACCCTCACGTTTTTGGGCTCGTTTAGATTCTTCAATTTATAGGCGTTGTGAATAATTTTGTGAGCAGCGCTTTCGGTGGTAAGAGTAATTCTAATCGGACGAGGGTTGGTTTTGTTGTCGACAAATTTACCTAATCTCATAGTTTTAAAAGACTGTTCAGTTTCAGGTAATATACATTTTAATACATTGTGTACTTTCTGCTTATCAAGTAGCATGTTTTCGTCATGATTAGCCATATTATTCTCTGGAATCCCGTAAATTATCACGTTGCACTTACGAGAGTTGCTGTTAGAGATTTTCTGTACATCTTCAAAATCAAAAGATTTATCACTATAATTTTGTGAGCAACTAGTTTGTAACTTGAGACTTTCGATTTCTTTCTGAAGCGATATTATAAGTGTTTTTAAATCCTTTATGCTGTCTCCAGATTGTGAACACTTACAACAGGTCCAGATTAATTTTTTTTTTAATTTAATCGTTCGAAGTTTAGTAGTGCTAAGTTCAGCACATAAATGAAAATAGTTGTCTTTACATATACATCAGGATACCATTTTGTCCTCCTCTCCAGATTTATTGCAACAGACACACTTCACTGTAGGCATTTTATATTATTCTGTGACTTCAGTGCGATTCCAAGAAATTTTCTAAACTTGGCAACGTTGGTTGAAGCGGGCTAAAAAGCCGATAGTATGCGACTGATAAGACATCAGAATAAATGTAAACAAGTCGCAGTTTGATACTACAAATCTAGTTTTAGTTGCAAAATGTGCACATACGTTTTACGAAACTCGTTAATAAATCGACAGTCCGAAATTCCTGAATTATTGCTGAGATTTAACACTATAAAATAACATTTGAATTACTTAGAGGAACCTGAGTGAACTGCACACAGTTGCCACCTTTATTATAACTCAATGGTGGGCACGTTGTCTAGAGAGAATGTAGAATAGTTTTACGTCATAAGTGGTTCCGGTAAAAAATAAGTAGTTAAACTTGGGCGTGAAGTTGGAGATGTGTAGACTTCTTCTTCGTCAATACAAACAGTATAGTTGACATTAGAGGTGGCAAGTGATGTTTCTTTTAATATTTGAACTTCTAGGTCGGTGCATTTTTCTTTAACTTCCATTGGTAATGTAGAATTTGTCAGGATTTGTCCATTAGATAATGTCTGGACAAGGTTTTATGTTTGACGTGCTGGGACAGCGTTACAGGCGATGTTAGGCTGACGTTGGATCATGTCGATAATATAGTGACTGCTAGTGTCCATAATGTTGTCAGACAGGTAGATATAATCGAAAAGCGGCAGTTATTGGTCAATCCATTCATGTTCATTTTCAGTACCGAGTATCAGGAAGAATTTAGGGGGTAGAACTGTTAGGCTTTTATAGGGTAGTGGGATAAGTTTGAACAAAGAATAAGATTTTTCTATTAGAATTGGTACTAAAATTTCGATATATAGGTTTGAATTTTTAATAAAGATTTTAATATTAAAAAGACTCGAATAATAATGAACATGAAACATAGGAATTTCACTTGTTTTATATAGGAGTTTAAGATTTACAAAAATGTCTTTGATATCATTAGTAGTTATAATATTTGAATGTACCAAGTTTAGACGGGCGAACAGTAGAGCGTTTTAGATATTACAAAGATAATTTTTAAGAAAATTTATATTGTTAATTATATTCTGTATATGTTCTTGAATAATTATGTTATTTAGTTTTATAGTAGTGCGATTGTTATTCGCATCTATGACTTTTATTGTATCTTCGAGATTGTTAATTAAGTTCTTAAGGATGGTTGTTTTTGTTTCTATTTGAGATACAATTGAATGTTGATTATCATATATATATATATATATATATATATATATATATATATATATATATATATATATATATATATATATATATTTAATATTAGCATTAATTTTCTCTCTGATTAATTCGACGTCGTTTGAATCTTCTACTATTAGAGTGAATTGTTTTAAATTTATCAAATGTTTTATTTAAAATTAATTCCACTTGTAACCACTTAATATATGAGTCATATTTTATAGTATCTTTTATTGTCATTAAATTAGTAAAGATATTTAGAAGTTGGTTTTCGACAGCGTAAAGTTTAATTACATAGAGAAAAGAGTGGTAGTGGGAAATTATTTTAACTAGACCTAGTATTATTGGAAGGAGAGGAGTCCGGATTGATTTTACTTGCAGTGATGCAACTTTGTATAGTAGATAAAGGAATGTCAGAGTCATTGTTTTCATTCTGTAACAAGGAGGATGGTTTTAGTTGTTTTTTCTTTTTTATTTTGTTTTTGTGAAAAGTTCCGGCAGAGGTGTCGACAGTGGGACCTTTGTTTTTCTGAATCGAGACACGCTTAAATATTGGTTTTATTTTAGGATCACGTGAGGTTTCTGTATTTAAGTATTCTTGAGATAATATACCTACAAGTTGGGGGGTCGTCTAAATTTCTGTTACGTCTAGAAAGTACTTGGCATTCTTGATGTTTCATACGACTTTGTACCGTTTGAAAGAGTTGTTTAGCGATGTTCTTTGTTGAGTCGATATAGTTTAGTCTTGGGTAATTTTGGCCTCACTTAATGTGGGTGAATTATCTTCGTCAAGATATGAAAATATGACATTGAAAGGAGTTAGTTTTGTAACTGAGTGTACTGAGCTATTATAACAAGAAATGGCTAAAGTTATGAGATAACTTAATGGCTTATTAGGGTGATCGATTTTTAAAGTTCGAAGTGAGGAGAGAAACGTTCAACAGGACTATTGCTGTTGGAATTTCTAATGGAGGTTATGTGAAGTTCTATGTCATATAGTTGCCAATATTCTTTTAGTAGAAGGTTGTTGAATTCTTTGCCTGCATCAGCAATAACTTGGGAAGGCGTTCCTAAGTAAGAGGTTAATTGAATTAGAGCTTGGACAATTTCAATTGCATTTTTTGAAGGGAGTTTAATCGCTTGTCCGTATTTAGAAAAGGGGTAAGATAAATTTCTGATTAGATATGAAAAAGGTCGATATGTAAGACATCCAAAGGTTTTGTAAGTGTTGGAGTATCTTGAAATTTATTATATTGTGGCTTTCTATCGTATTTTGCGCGTTGACAAACGTCGCAGAGATTTATATAACGGTTAATATCATAAGACATATTAGGCCAATAGAGTTGTGCTGAAATATGTTTGATCGTTTCATTTATACCTCGGTGTGTTAGTTTTTGTTCCATGCCAAAATTGTATTTCTTTAAATTTTTCACGATCCTCTAATAGATCAGTGACGTAGGGAATTAAAGATAACAATTTTAGTAAGGGGCTGAATTTATTTCTCAGTACACGAAGTGTCTTTGCTTTTATAGCTTCGCTATGAAAATAGAAACAACTATTGTCTGTGGTGCTGATGTAGTTCTTAAGGTGAAGAAAAATTTCATCATCTGATATGCTAGTATGAAATGTTAAAATGTATCTGGTTTTGCTGAAAGGTTTTTCCAGCAAGGGAAGAAACGTGCGGCAAGAGTTATTGATTCACTAATGATAATTTATCGATTAAAAGAGTTGACAGTTTTTTCTGTGATAGGTGGTGCGGAAACAGGATTTTGGTGTGCGGTATGTTGAGTACCATCAGAAAAATCATTAAGAAAATCCTCAAGTTGTTCAGTATCTGGGATTGGAAGGTTGTCAAGAAGTAGTTCAGGATCTGGATTATATTCATAGTCTAGATTAGGAAGATTGTCTAAGTTTTCAAGAAAATCAGATAAATCGTCTTGATTTTCTGTGTGGGGTTATTGATCATAGAAGATTCATCATCAAGGGCATGCATTTCGTCAATTTTTATTTTAGAAAGTGCATCTGCATTCAAGTTAGTTTCGCCTTTTTTGTAACGAATTTTGTAATCGTATTCTTCTAATTTTAATTGCAAACGTATAAGGCATGACTGTGGGTCTTCCAATGAAAAAATTCATTGGAGAGGTTTATGATCTGAGTATATTATAAATTTTTGACCGAAAATGTAAGGTCTAAAATATTTGACTGCATAGACGATTGCGAAAAATTCTTTTTCAATTGTACTATAATTTACTTCCGCGGGGTTTAATGTTCGAGATGCCTAAGCGATTGGTTTTTTGTCTTGGTAGTAAACGGCTCCAATTGCGAATTTGCTTGCGTCGGTTGTAAGTTTAAAAGTTTTTGTAAAGTCTGGATATACTAATAAAGGTTGATTTGTAAGTATATTTTTACATTTTTCGAAAGAGTCAAATTCAGTAGTATGAATAATTCTTTAATTTTTCTGTAGACACTTTTTTTTTAAATGGGGGATGTAACCGGTGCTTACGTTAGCCGGACAAGTGGCCCCTACATCAGTATCACACCTATCTCGGCACCGCTCTCGCTTATCCTCGAAGTAGGGGTCAATTTTCTTTTTAGGTGTTAGCAGTTTCGTTCTTCACTCTACGTCCCCCTCCGCTCTCGCGATTAGGGGTTCGGACCAATCTCTCTTCCCTCCTCCTCCTTCCCCATCATAATCCCAACAATCATTCTCTCCCCATACGCCCACTTCCTCTCACATTCAATCATTCTATCCACAAGATATTTCACTCTCTCGGGCCACCCCAGACCAGCCATACATTCTTCCCTTTCGCCTGACCACCTCGAGCACCTGAGCAACGTGTGCTCGGGGTGATCCCTTTCTTCACAAAACATACACTCATCTGACTCAACTTTATCTATCCCTCGCAGGTACTTCCCGAAGCATTCGTGACCCGAAAGCACCGGCGTGAGATAATACCCAACCTCCCCATGTCTTCTTTCTACCCAAGGCCTAAAATACGGTATGATAAACCTTGTCCATTTCTCTCTCTTCTCGGGCTCCCATCTCAATTGCCACCTTTCCCACATCCTCTCTCTCGCCTCCTTTCTCTCCAAACCCCGGTATACCTCCTCTCTCTCCCTCGCCACGAGATCGATTGGAGGCATACCGGCTATGACCAGTGCAGCTGCCCCCGAGACCGTTCGATACGCGCTGATCACCCTCAGAGTAGCTCTTCGGTGCACTCTCAGGACTTCATTTCTCCATTTGTCCCTCTACATGATTTTCACCCATACCGGGGCTGCATAAAATATGATGGAATGTCCAGCTCCAGCCAGCACTCTTCTCTTACCCGCTCTGGGGCCCCTCAAATTCGGCATCAAGCGTCCTAGAGCCACCGTCTTACCAGCCTTCTTCAACGTCCTAACGATGTGCTCCCTATATTGTAGTCCTGGGTCCAACCATACACCCAGGTACTTTAATACCCTCCCTGGCCTGACGCTAATGTCTTAAACCCGGAACTCTACCTCGGATGGCTTCCTCTTTCTGGTCAGGAGAATGGCCTCGGTTTTCTCGCCTGCCAGTTCCAGGTATTTCTTTCCCACCCACCTCCTAATCCTCTCTACGGTCAGGTTGCCATTCTCCCTCAAATCCACCCCGCTCCTGGCTACCACTAGCACAGCGTGGTCATCCGCATATTCGATGATTGAGACACCTTGCGGGACCCTCAACCTGAAGATTCCGTCGAACATGATGTTCCACAAGACTGGTCCAAAGACCGATCCCTGCGGAACACCACACATCATCATTCTTCTGTCCTCTCTCCCATTCATATCTCTCATTACCACATATCTACCCTCCAGGTAGCTGCCTACCATGTTTGTGATGTATGGGGTCACTCTCTTGTCCACTAATCCATCCCTGATGCACTTCCAGGCTGCCGAGTTGAATGCGTTCTTAATGTTCAGCGTGATCAGCGCACACAGTTTACCGGCAGCGCAGGCCCCCAATGCTATATCCCCGATCCGTGTAACGGCGTCGACTGTTGACCTCCCAGATCTGAAACCATACTGGTTATCCGAGAGGCCTCCATTCCTATCTATGTCCCCGAGAAGCCTAGCCAATATCAAATTCTACAAGAGCTTCCCGAGTACATCCGTCACACATATCGGCCTGTACGCTCCTGGGTCCCCGCCAGGCCTCCCCTCCTTTCTAATAAGAACCAACCTCCCTCCTTTCCAACATTACGGGAAAATTCCTCTCTTTAGACACTTAGTTAAAGGTTTTGTCAGTTTTGAAAAATTATCAATGAATTTACGACAATATCCAACTAGTCCTAAAAATGATTTAATTTCTTTTGCAGTTGTTGCGTCGAATACGGACCTGTCCACCGACAACCTAAATTCTGATGTGCGGTCTACATTTTCGTGTCCCCACTCGGGAAAAACAATTGCAAAAACTACGCGGGTATAGACAGAGACAATAGCTGAAGATATACGAGTTACCTTTTGATTTGTAATGTATTATTAATACCTTTGTACTTACCTACTCAATTATTATGTTTTTAAAAAAACTTGTCAATTAGACAATAAATTTATTCAAGTACGTGAAATTCTCAAAATCTGCACATTCCCACAATACATGTTCGTCCTTCGAGCCGGATCATGTCGGATTAAATCGGACTTGTCTGATTTAATCCGACAAGTTTACTTATTTTACTAAGGGTTTTAGAATTGGATAGTCTGGAATAGTCTTCTAGAAAAAATTTTCGCTGTACAATTTATATTAAAATGAGCAATAAATAATTTAATTCTAGAACAGAGAGAGGACCAATTTGACGAAACTTTTTGCCCTTAGAAATATTGTTTTTGAAGCGAAGTACATAAGCGAATACTCTCTTCAGTTTTGTTAGAGAAGAAAATTTAGTTTTCTCATCAAAAGTCAGACTATGGAAAGCATTTGTTTTAACGGAGGTCTTTGGTAGCTCCTTGAAGTCGATACTATTTGCCACAGCTGTGTGATAAGGCCAACTATGTTCGGGAAGTTTAAGCCATCCAGGACCGTGAAACCAATGATCAGAGTTCAAGAGGTTTGAAGGACTTATGCCTCGCGACAATAAATCAGATGGATTGTCTGAAGTACTGACGTACTTCCATGAGTCTGATTTACATAAGGTTTGAAATTTTAGAAATCCTGTTAGCTACGAAAGTTTTTAATAGATGAGGAGAGGTTTTAATCCAAGAAATGACGATTATTGAGTCAGTCCAATAAGCAATGCTTTCAAAAGTAATAGAAATAGCTGAAATTACTTTGTCAACAAGTTCAGCGAGTATAAGAGCTCCACAAAGCTCAAGTCAATGGAGATGATTTTTAATGGTGTTACTCGTGTCTTCGCGCAATAAAGATTAGTAGAGTAATTTCCAAGTGAGTCAACACAACGCGTGTAAATACAAGGCAGATTGCGATGCATCACAAAAACCATGTATTTGGATGGGTGTAGGATTGACAGATAAGACGTATCTGGGTATTTTCAGATCATTAACTTGTGATAACTCCTCTCGATAATTACTCTAGCGTGTATGTAGATTAGCAGGGATTGATTCATTCCACGAGAGTTTTAAATTCCAAAGTTCTTGTAAAATTATCTTTGTCGTAATAGTAACAGGGGAAAGAAGGAGAAAGAAGCATTGCACAAATCTTTGACCTGAAGGGTCAAAGATTTGTGCAATGCAAGACAGAATTTGTCCCTTGCTAACCTTAGAATTGTGTTGAAAGTTACTGATAGAGTACTGCAAGCAGTCGTTAGAACGGTTCCAAAGTAAACCTAGTGTTTTGTTGTGTTCTTCGGTGCCAATATGTAAAATACCAGAGTCATAATCTTCTATTGTATCATTTGACCTCCATTTTCACAATGGAAAGCCGAATTTATGCAAAAGATTAGAAATGTCTTTTTTAATAGTGTTTAACCCCTTAAGTGTATTGCAACCAGTTAAAATGTCGTCGACATAGAAGTCGTGTAAAATAATCGAGGCAAGTTTTGGGTTATCATGAGTATGTCGAGACGCTATTTCATGGAGCGCTCTAAGAGCTAAAAAGGCTGTCGAGGAAGTTACGTAAATAACGGTATTTAAAGTAAACACGGAGATATTTTCGATAGTATTGAATTACCATAGTATTTTTTATAAAAATCGTTGTTCTGATTGTATGTAGACTTGCCGGTACGTTTTGGCAATGTCTGCACTCAGAACGAAGTTGTGTGTCCTAAACCTTAAAAGTATAATGAATAAGTTATCTTGTGTATTGGGTCCAATCGACATGATGTCATTAACAGAATAGCCAGAAGTAGGCTTTAATGTGCCATCAAAAACGACTCTAAGTTTGGTTATTGTGGAGGACTCCTTTGGTACACAATGATGAGGAAGGAAAAACCAGAATTGTCAGTTTGGTCATCTGAAATGGACATATGACCATGTTCAATATATTCCTTTATGAATTCATGATATTGAGTTCTCAAATCATGGTTTCGTTCCAGTTTTTTCTCCAAATTGAGAAAACGATTAGTGACTGCGCTCCTCTAATCATCCAAGGCTGAAGGAGGAAGTTTGAGAGGAAGTGCGACAACGAAGTGACCTTCAAAATTTCGAGAAACGTTTTGTTTGAAATGTTCCTCGCAGTACTGTTCCTAAAAAAAATCTAAAAGAAGTTTAGTTTTAGGACATTATTCAAGCTCCCAAAATTTGTGAGCTGTGTTTCTAATTTTGAAGTATCTGAGAAGTAGCAATTTTGTGTCTTGTTTTGAGGATTACAGTAAATTGGACAATATACAATCCATCCAAGTTTGGTTTCATGTAGTGTAGGAAGATTAGGTCCAAGTTTAATTTGGCCAATACTCAGTAAACCCTACAAGGTTTCAGCCCCTATTAGTAAATCTACCGGAGCAGGTTGTTCAGAGTTTGTGTTGGTAAGTAGTATATTTTTTGGGATGTTTAGTAGAGAAGAGTCAAAGGACATGCATGATACATTTCCAGTAATATGGGGTAAGACTATGCAAGATATATTTCTCTTGAAATTATTTACAGTGGAATAAAATGTAACATTAACAAGTGAATTTGTTGTGTGATTCACCTGGTTGATACCAGTAACAGTGAAATCGATGTTTTGTGTAGATAATTGCAAAATTTTAGAAAGACGTTCAGTTATAAAATTTGACTGACTTCCATTTTCAAGTAGTGCTCTACATTCATGTGTTTTGCCAAGCCTATCAAGAACTTTGACTCGAGCTGTGGAAAGTAAAGTTTGATGTCTTACAGCAAAGTCAGCTGTAGAATGAGCGTGACACTATATGGAGTCATTGCGGGTATCGTTTTCAAAAGACCGTTCAGAAACTGAAGCAGAAGTATTGTTTGTATCAGATTTTCGGGTGTTTGAGTTGTGGTTTATATGATTCGTGAAGTGTAGTAATGTATGATGAACTTTACCACATTTTCTGCAACCAGCAGATTGGCATTCCTTTGTACGATGGTTGTTGCCAAGACAATTTATACATAAACCCAAACGTTTAACAGTATTCAATTTGTCCAAGGCATTAAGCTTTGTAAATTTGGAATAAGTGTATATGTAATATTTTTTATGGCACAAAGTGTATTTACTTTTATTAGAAAGTGTTAAATAGTATCTAAAAGTTTTGTTACCATGAAATGATTTTAAAGAATCTTGTTTTTGTTTGATATCTGAATTAGTAGCCATAGATTCTAAATTACGACAGCAATCAACGACAGACAATTTTAAAAAGTTAAGTAAATGTTCCATTTTTGTCAAATCGGTTGGTACCCTACCTGAATCGTTTCGTGATTCCCAAGCACGTCTAGTTGTGTCATCGAATTTAGTACTCGTTAAATATATAACTAAGTCACCCCAGTGTTCAGTGGGGCTACCTAGTACGTTTAGAGGTCGTAAATGTTTCTGTGTACCATCTAAAAGTTGTCTGAGACCCTCGTGTGATTCTCTTTATGTGGTCTTTATGTGGTTGTTTACAAGTAAATGTTTATTTTCAAAGCGTTATGTTAACAGTTGCCAGGCCAGTTCATAATTAATCAAACTTGTAAAGATTTTATTGTGTCAGCAGCGGCACGTTGCAGTAATAGGCGCAAGTAATGAAATTTTTGTACATTGGTAAGCCTGGAATTTTCATGTATAATTGAGCTAAAACTGTCACGGAAGAATAGCCATTGGTTAGAAGATCCATCAGAAGTCGGTAAATTCAATTGAGGTAATTGAATATTGTTTAAATTTGAGGTATCAGGTGTTTGTGAATTGCTACCCCGTGATTCTTTATCAATGTCGATGTTGCGTGCACCGAGAGTCTAGAAATTGTTTAACTTCTAAGATAATTTGAAAATAAGCATCTTCTAATGATTGTCTCTCGAGTGCATACAGTGCATCATAGTTATTTTCATAGTCAGAGTAATCAGTTTCAATAAGTAGAAGAGCTTGGTTAAATGGTTCTAAAAGTTGCTCTGCATTAACAACCAAACGGTTTTCTAAATCATTATATATTAAAATTATGTTCATTTAATAAGTTTATTAAATGAACAATTTCATTCGTTTTATTATTGTTAAAGTGATTAATAAAACGTGTAAGAGAGGCTTTAGAAACCGTGCGTTTAACTTTGTTAGGGTCAGACATTGCAAAATGACGTAAAAATGTATTTATTAATTGTAGAAGTAACAAATATTTTCGTGAAAATTAAGCCAATTGTAATATAAATCGCTAAAGCTTAAGAAACCTTTTACAGGGTCGTGAAAAAAATAATGTAAATATGTACCTACATATATAAAATATGTATCTATGTAAAACCTGTAATAGGTGTATGAATCAATCATAAAAAAACGTGTAAATAGGTGTTAAATTATTTGAATATCGGCTTGAGATCAAGTAAATATTTTATGCCGAAATGTGAAGGTTTTAAAATAAAACAAAACGCAAAACAAGGCTTCAATAGTGAAGAAATGTAGGTAAAAAGGAACGCACTGACCTGTACAGCTCTACCACTTTCTAACCTCGTAGCTTGTCGAAGACCATGTTCACGCTTGGAATACAATAATTGTGTGATGTCTCGAGCCACTACGTCAGGCATAGGTTTCAGGGAACCAAAACACAGGCTAGTAGGCGGCCGTTGTCGTACAGAAAAATCAAAATAACGTTTTCTTCGTAATCCGTACTTGTAGGACCATGTATTGTGGGAATGTGCAGATTTTGAGAATTTCACGTACTTGAATAATTTTATTGTCTAATTGACAAGTTTATTAAAAACAATAATTCAGTAGATAAGTACAAAGGTATTAATAATACATTACAAATCAAAAGGTAACTCTAAGAGTGGGGACACGAAAATGTCGACCGCACATCAGAATTTAGGTTCTCTGTGAATAGGTTCGTATTCGATGCAACAGCAGTTTTCGGACGGTGGTGAAGACCAGGTCACGCCGGATGTCGGTGTTCCTCACGTACCACGGTGCGTCCACGGTACGGCGGAGAGTGACATTATTGACTGCCTGAATCTTCTTCAGGTATGTCTGAGCAGCGTAGCTCCAAGCTGTCGATGCCTACATCAATTGGGCTGAAAGACTTGTTGGATGAGGAGCAGCTTGTTCCTGAGGCTTAGATGGCTCTTGCTTCCTGTCATCGTCCAGAGTTTGGCAGTGGTAGCTTTAGTGCGTCCCGTCGCCTGATGAATGTGGCCCTTCCATGTTAGGGACTTGTCCATGAAGACTTTAAGATACTTGGTCTTGTCTCGCCACTGGATGTCCTCTCTGTCGAAGTTCATGGGTCCACTCGGGGTTTCCCGCGTCTTCTTGAAAAGCACCGCTGTGCTTTTCTCGGCGTTGATGGCCACCTTACATTTGTTGCATTAATCGGCTATTTCCTCGGCAGCTCGCTGCAGGTACGTCATTGCAGTGCACGCCCTCCTCGACTTCGCGACGATTGCCGTGTTGTCTGGGTACAGCGCAGTGACGGTACGCTTCATTCTTGGCAGGTATGAGCTGAAGATGTTGAAGAGGTGGGGTGACAGCACCGCGCCCTGCAGTACTCCGGTCTCCGCGGTCCTGTAGTCTGATACAGAGGTCCTTACTCTGGCTCGGAAATACTTTCCTGTCAGGTAGGGCTTGATCAGCTTCACCAGGCCCGTCGGGTAGCCCATGTCTAACATTCTGACTAGAAGTCCGTCGTGTTACACTCTGTCGAAGGCCTTGGAGACGTCTAGGAACATCGCTGCAGTCACGTTCTTCCGGTTGAACCCCTACGTGATGTATTCCACTAGTCGTAGCACTTGCAGCTCCGTCGAGTGTCGTGGTTCTATAGGTGAACTGCTCGTCGGGAATGACTTCCAGCTCTTCGGTCTTCTCGTCGAGGCAGGCCATGATGAGTCTCTCTATCGCCTTGCTGAGCATCGGCAGCAAGCTAATGGGCCTGAAATGTGACGGATGAGTTAGATTATTACCTTGTTTCGGTATGAATATCACGTCAGCTATCCTCCATCCTTCCGGGAAGTGGCAGTTCCGCAGAACTCCGTTCGTGTTGTTCGGTAACGCGGGGACTCCTTTCCTTGGTAGTCTTTTTAGTGCTATGTTGCCGATGCCATCATGTCTCGGGGCTTTCCTGATCTTGAGAGTGCTCAGGGTGGCCTTGTTCTCTTCCATGGTCACTGGTCTGAAGTGAAACCCGTCGTCGGCGGCATCATCGATACGGCGTGCCCTCCTCCTGACACCTTCCGTCCACTTCTCGTTCTCTTCTTCCGGGTGATTTTCGCGGAACTGGAGCTCCAGACTGTCCGTGAAAGCCATTGCTTTGTCCTCGTCGGTGAACATGATATATATATATATATATATATATATATATATATATATATATATATATATATATATATATATATATATATATATAGTTAACTTTCTTCCCTGACTTGATTACCAAAAAATAAACTTCAACACCGAAATATTTCAGTAGCACTTTATTAGATAGTTTAACTATAACAAAGATAACAACTAATCTAACTTGGTTCCCGCTGTACATTCACCTGTATATAGACTCGGTGGATGTACAATCAGCATTCTCTTATTAATGGCAATTGTTCTTTGTTCTATTTAACCTTATGTTATGTGTTTTCTATGAATACCGACTAAAAATAAATATAACAGTCTATTGGTAACATTATATAATTCCTCCCGCCATAGACTGAGGCATAGCCGGAGAAGGGTCCTTGTGGGTTGATAAGTTAATTTTGATGGGGCTTCTGGTCCTGCATCGAGTGTAGATGTACAGGAGGCCTATTATCAGTAGTATTGTAAAAATGCTGATACACAGTATTAAGATCCAGGGGTGATCGATTATGTCCAGATCGGGAGCTTGTAGATTAATATGTTTAAGATCACGAAGTTTTTGGTGAAGTTCCTTTAATTTAGTGGTGGGTACATTGTCTAAACAGAATGAAGAATAATTTGATGTCATAAGTGGCTCTGGTAGAAGATAAGTAGTTGAAGTTGGGAGTAAAGTTGGAGATATGTAGACTTCTTTTTGGCCAATCCAAAGAGTGCAGTTGACATTAGGAGTGATAAGTGATGTTTCTTTTAATATTTGAATTTCTAGGTCGGTACATTTTTCTTTTATTTCAATGGGTAATGTGGGAATCATCAGAATATGTCCATTAGGTGGTGTCTGGATAAGATTTCGTGTTTGGCGTGCTGGCACAGCGTTACAGGCGATGTTAGGCTGTCGTTGGATCATGTCGATAATGCAGTGTCCATAATGTTATCAGATATGTAGATGTAATCGAGAAGCGGCAGTTTTTGGTCAATCCATGCGTGTTCATTTTCATTGCCGAGTATTAGGAAGGATTTAGGAGGTAGAACTGTCAGGCTTTTATAGGGTAGTGGGATAAGTTTGAACAAAGAATAAGTGTTTTCTTTTAGAATTGGTACTAATATTTCGATATACAGTTTTGAATTTTTTATAAAAGTTGTTAATTATATTCTGTATATGTTCTTGAATAATTATATTATTAAGTCTTATAGTAGTGCGATTGTTATTTGCATCTATGATTTTTATTGTATCTTCAAGATTGTTGATTATTGAGATACGAGATTTTTGATATACGACTGAATGTTGATTGTCATATAAAATTTTTAAATTTGCATTAATTTTCTCTCTGTCGTCGTTATCCATTAAACCCAAGAGGGAGTTGTACAGTGATCCAACACGATTAATTAGACCTCGTTTGAACCTTTTATTATTAGAATGAATTGTTTCAAATTTCTCAAATGTTTTATTTAAAATAAACTCGGCTTGTAACCACTTGATATATGAGTCATGTTTTACAGCGCCTTCTTTGATTGTTATTATATTAGTAAAAATATTAAGAAGTTGGTTTTCCACAGTGTGAAGGTTAATTAGATGGAGAAAAGAGTGATAGTGGGAAATTATTTTAACTGGATCTAGTAGTATCGGAAGGAGAGGATTACGGACTGGTTTTACTTGCAGTGATGCGCATTCGTAGAATGGATAGAGGAATGTCAGAGTCATTGTCTTCATCCTGTAACAAGGAGGATGGTTTTAGTTGTTTTTTCTTTTTTATTTTGTTTTTATGAAAAGTTCCGGCAGAGGTGTCGACAGTGGAACCTTTGCCTTTGTGGATTACGACACGTTTAAATATTGGCTTTATTTTAGGGTAACGTGAGGTTTTTATATTTAGGTATTCTGGAGATGATATACTTACAGGTTGGGGGTCGTCTAAATTTTTGTTCCGTCTAGAAAGTACTTGAGCTTTTTGATGCTCGATACGACCTTGTACCGTTTGAAAGAGTTGTTTTGCAATGTTTTTCGTTGAGTCACTGTAGTCTTGGGTAATTTTGGCCTCACTTAACGTGGGTGAATTGTCTTTGTCAAGATGGGAAAATATGACATTAAAAGGAGTCAGTTTTGTAACTGAGTGTACACAATTTGTATAACAGGAAACAGTATAGACAGAATTAGTATAACAGGTGAAGTTCTATGCCATATAGTTGACAATATTCTTTGAGCAAAAAGTTGTTAAATTCTTTACCAGCGTCATCATTTGGACAAATCATTTGGAAAAGCGTTCCTAAATAGGAAGTAGAATTAGGGCTTGGACAATATCAATCGCATTCTTTGAAGGAAGTTTAATCGCTTGTCCGTATTTAGAAAAGGGGTCTAAAAAATTTTCTGCGTTGACAAACGTCGCAGAGATTTATATAACGATTAATATCGTTAGACATATTAGACGTTAGGCCAATAGAATTTTGTTGAAATGCGTTTGATGGTTTCATTAATACCTCGGTGTGTTGTTTTTGTTTCATGCCAAAATTTAATTTCTTTAATTTTTTCACGATTTTCTAACAGATCAGTAACGTAGGAATTTGAGATTACGATTTTAGTAAGGGGGCTGAATTTATTTCTCAGTACACGAAATGTTTTTTCTTTTATGGGTTCACTATTAAAATAGAGGCAACTGTTGTCTGTGGTGTTGATATAATTTTTAAGATGAAGGAAAATTTCATCTGATATACAAGTATGATATAGGCAATAATATTTGATTCACTAATAATAATTTGTCGATTAAAAGAGTTGACAGGTTTTTCCGTGATAGGTGGTGCGCAAACAGGATTTTCGTGTGCAGTGTGTTGTGTATAGTCTGATTATTAAGAAAATCCTCAAGTCGTTCGGGATCTGGGCTTAGAAGGTTGTCAAGAATTAGTTCAGGATCTGGATTATATTCAGAGAATAGATAGGAAGATAGTCTAAGTTTTCAAGAAAATCATATAGATCGTCTTGACTTTCTGTAGTTGGTTTATTAATCATAGAAATTTCATCGTCAAAGGCATGCGATTCATCAATTTTGATTCTAGAAAGAGCGTCTGCGTTCAAGTTAGTTTTGCCTCTTTTGTAAAGAATTTCGTAATTGTATTCTTCTAATTTTAGTCACCAACGTACAAGGCGTGACTGTTGGTCTCTTAATGAAAAAAGCCATTGGAGAGGTTTATGATCTGAATATATTATAAATTTTTGACCGAAAAGGTGGGATCTAAAATATTTGACTGCATAAACGATTGTTAAAAGTTCTTTTTCAATTGTACTCTAATTTACTTCAGCGGGGTTTAGTGTACTAGATGCGTAAGCGATAGGTTTTCTATCTTGGGAGAGACTGGCTCCAATTGCGAAATTACTTGTGTCAGTTGTAAGTTTGAAAGTTTTTGTAAAGTCTGGGTATACTAATAAAGGTTCATTTGTAAGTATATTCTTACATTTTTCAAGAGTCAACAAATTCAGGGGTGTGAATAATTTTTTCATTTTTCTTTAGACACTTAGTTTTGTTAGTTTCGCGAAATTGTCAATGAATTTACGATAGTATCCAACAAGTCCTAAAAGTGATTTAATTTCTTTTGCAGTTTTTGGAATGGGGAACCGCTTAATGGCTTTAATATTGCCAGGATTTGTTTTAATGGTTTCTGTATTAAAGATGTGTCCTAAGAAAGCAGTTTCCTTTTTTAAGAATGCAGATTTATCAAGAGAAATTTTTAGTGAGTATTTTCGAAAAGCTTCAAAGACTAATTTTAAATTTTGAATATGTTCCTGAAGGGATGTAGAACATATGATAACGTCATCCATATAAACTAGACAAGTTTTATGTTGAAGGTCTTTGAGTACGTTATCCATTACGCGTTGAAATGTCGCAGGTGCATTTTTGAGTCCAAATGGCATACGAAGGTGTTAGTAGTGGCCGTTTTCAACTGTGAAAGCTGTTTTTCCAATAGAATTTGGGTCCATTTCAATTTGGTGAAAACTTTGCGCTAAGTCAAGAGTAGTAAAATAATTACATCGTCCTAGTTTGTCAAGAATGTTGTCAAAGAGTGGGTAGCGGTCGTCGATGGTTTTTTTTGGCTAAATTGCGATAGTCAACGACTAATCACCATTTTTGCTTTCCACTAGCAGCAGGCTCTTTCGGTACGAACCATACAGAGCTACTCCCGGGAGTGCAAGAGGGTCTAATTATTTTTTCATTTAGCATTTTTCGAATTTGATCATGAATTTCTTGTTTATGGACATGTGGGAATCGACATGAGCGGGTATAGATAGGGGTATCATCTGAAAGGCGAATTTTATGCTTAACATCAATTGTGAATGAAATAGATTGGTTAAGAAATAAGAAAATATTTTGGAAGTCTTTATAAAGGGAAATTAATTGTTGTCGTTCTTCGACATTAAGATGATCGGTACGAACAAATTTAGAAATATCACTGCGCTTAATTTGCGCTGTGTTAGATTGTAAGGGAGATTGAGAAGCGGATTTTGTTTCGAAATACTGCAGAAGATAAGCAGTAGTAGGGTCTTCAAGATAAATAGTTTCAGCTTCGTTGGAAAGATTGTGAATTTCGACTAAAGCTTGGCTATTTTCAGCTGTCGTAACAATGGAGGGGATTTTAAGATTTCCAGAATTTTGTTCAGGAATGTAAACTTCTCCTGTTGTGATATTAATTGAAATATTGGAGTGAACAATTTCAAAAGCAGTATCACGGGGGTCTCAAAAGTAAAGGGAAATTTGAAAATTATCTCCATAGCATACCTGGTTAGAAAAGTCACAAATGATATGAAATTTGGTAATAACGTCTAAGCCTATTAAACCATCGAAGTAATTATAGAAATCCAATAGAATGATATTTATTTTCTTATCAGAATTCAGTTCCGGGTTTGTTTTTGGCCTGGGCATGTTTTAATTGTGGAATTTTCTTTAAAAATTATTTCGGAAAAATATTTTTCAATGATATCGGGACGTATTAGGGATTTAGAAGAACCAGAATCAATTAATAATTTCATTGACGGGTCGCTAATTTGAATATAAGCAAGTAGGTCAGCTAGGAAAGCATTATGATCTATGTCTGATTGGTTGCAGTTAGTGTATTCCGAAAACTTTCAATGTTTCTTCTTGGGGGGGTCTCGTCTTCTATAATTTCGGAATGAAGATTCCATTCATTGTATTGGTATGTAGTTTCGTCAGAAATAGATTCATAACATCATACTGAGGAAATACAGGGTTCTCCTCTGGTTGCTCGTCTTCGTGGTTATATAGTTCTTCGGAGACAAAATGTTGTGGGGTTTGGTGGAATATACGGATATTCGGTGCGTATTTGTGGCGTGTAAATTGTTACACGGTGTGTAAATTTTGTTTAATTTGTTTATTTTGTACATGTATAGGTTGCGAGGGAAATTGTTGTAACCTATATTGATTAGGATTCCTTTGAGTATTGAAATCTTGATTTGAGTGAAAGTTTTGGGATCGATTACAAAAATTTTGATTATTATAATTCCTTTGGAAATTTTGAAAAGGTTGATTTGATTGAATATTTTTAGAACGTTTATATACAGGTTGGATTTTTTCAACGGGACGTTTTTGTTTCAAGCCTAATGATAATCTTTTATATTCGTCATATTTTACCTGCTCATCTATGAAAGAGATAGCAGTCTCAAGTGATGAAACTTTTAAATTATTTCTTAAAATTGTCTCATAATTATTTGGTAAATTCATTTTATACCTATTAAATATTTGTCTTTCATAGAGGCTAATATGACCACGTTTTTATTCAGGAGAAATATTAGATAATTGTATTTTAGTAATTAATTTAGATATTAATTCAATTAATCGATAACCAACATTTAGAAGAGTTTATTTCAGATTATATCGTATATATTGAAGTTCTTGTTCTAAAGTAAAAATATTTCTATTATCGCTAAATTTTTGAATAAATAAACCTTTCATTTGTGGCCATGTGACGAAATCGGGACGACTAGAAAGTAAAATATGCGCTTTACCTTTTATTTTATTTTTATTGCACTTAACATAATTTTAATATGGAACGGTTCATTAGTTGGATTAGCTTCTAATAAATTTTCTACAGCATCAAAAAAGTTCTGTAATATTAACTCATCTCCATCAAAATTTGGAATAAATTCAACAAGATTTTTTACTTTTTGTAGGTCTAATTGAGCCATGTTGATTTGTTCATGTTCTAAATCTAATTTTCTACTTCTACTTAATTGTCATGGCGGAGTAGTTGGGTAAGGTCTACTCATTAAAGAAGAAAATTATTGCTAAAAACTTGCGAAAATTATTGCTTGATTTTGTTCTTAACCTAATGAATTACGTCCTATCAATATCAGATAAAACGAGATTCCTACCTAGCTGAATCACAAATTATACCTAGTCAAAGGATAATTATTTAAATGATTTATACTAGGGTTGTACCGTGACTATCTTAATCTTTGTTCAAAGACATAAGGTACGGATAGTACTAGGAAATACTCGGACTTACTTGGTTTCTTCCTGCTTGATCTGAGCGGGGTTGAACGTTGTGATGTAGGATGTCTTCTAAAGGATCTGGAGCCCACCAGTTTCGCACAATGTCAGCGAGCCTGTGATGACAATACTACCCGATTACGGCAGTTAACTTTCTTCCCTGATTTGATCATCAAAAAATAGACTTCAACGCCGAAATATTTCAGTAGCACTTTATTAGATAATTTAATTATAACAAAAATAACAACAAATCTAACTTGGTTCCCGGTGTAAATTCACCTATATATAAACTCGGTGGATGTACAGTGAGCATTTTCTTATTAATGGCAATTGTTCTTTGTTCTATTTAACCTTATGTTATGTGTTTTTTATGAATGCCGAATATAATATAATATAATATGTATATATATATATATATATATATATATATATATATGTATATATATGTATATATATATATATATATATATATATATATATATATATATATATATATATATATATATATATATATATATATATATATATATATGTGTGTGGATTGTTGCGGGAGTTGAGGGGAGGACGGGTGTGCCGAGCCGTGCTGAGAACTACCTCGTGTGGCCCAGTTCAATGTACCGCGACGCGCTCGCGTAGAGACCCAGATAATTCATCTGGTCTACTACTCAATAGAGGACGGCGGGCAGAATGCGACTTTAACGCAAGCACGTGCGGTTTAGCTGCACCAACTAACCAAATTATTTCATTAATAAATTTTAGTAATTATTACGTCGCGAAAATATACAAATATCTAATTTTTTTTGGCAGTTCTGCAGCTCTGCAGCACCTATACACCAGCCGCCCCTGATTATGAGACAATTTTAAGAAATAATCCAACCATTTCATCACTTGAGACTGCTATCTCGTTCATAGATGAGCAGGTAAAATATGACGAATGTAAAATATTATCATTAGGCTTGCAACAACAACGTCCCGTTGAAAAAATCCAACCTGTATATAAACGTTCTAAATTAAGTCAAGTATTATACAGTTATTGTTCAGTTACCATCAATCTGTATTTTACTCAAATAAAGTATTAGTGAAATTCTTCGGCATAGTTTATTTTGTGTGACCAAAGGGCTCAACAAACGAAACTGGCGCAGTCGGGTAGGATAATCTTCACAGAATCACTGACGAATTGTGTGAAGCTGGTGGACCCAAGATCCTTCAGAAGATAACGTTCCTCATCACCCAAGCTCCAAGGACCGCATAAAACAAACAAGTAAGTCCGAGTTTCCTAATTCTTTCGCACCTTCCCTATCTCTGAACAAAGTTGTGATAGTTAAGGGGCAACCCTAGTTAAAATTTTTGAAAATATTGTCCTAAGAATCAGGTACAATTTAAAATTGTGGCAAGGTAGGAATTTTGTTTTATCCGACATTGATAAGGTTTAATTCACTAGGTTAAGACAAATCAATTTTCTCAAACGAAATCAATTTAATTTTTCTTCAAGATACTTAATTCATTAAGTTAAGAAAAATCAATTTCTCAAGTAAAATAATTTTTAAAGTATTTAATTTTTTCAAGATATAATTTTTAGATTTAAGAGTGTACTTTAGAATTTTTTTGTTTTGTTTTGTTATTGAGTGTAGGTACAAACAGAGTTTTTGCGTTAATTTTTAATGAGCAGACCTTATCCAGTCACTCCACCCCGAAATTTAAGTAGATATCGAGAATTAGAACAAGATACCGAAATGGCTCAATTAGATTTACAAAAAGTTAAAAATCTTTCTGAATTCGTTCCCTATTTTGATGGCGACGAATTAATGTTACAAAATTTCTTCGACGCAGTTGATAACCTTTTAGAAGCGAATCCGACTACTGACCCATTTCATATAAAGATTTTGCTGAGCGCGGTTAAAAATAAGATATAAGGTAAAGCGCATATTCTACTTTCGAGCCGTCCTGATATCACGACCTGGATTCAAATCAAAGCGCTATTCATTCAAAACTTTAGTGATAATGGTAATATTTTAACATTAGAACAAGAAATGCAATATATACGGTATAATCCAAAAGAAACTCTTTTAAATTTTGGCAATAGATTAATTGAATTAAAATCTAAATTAATAACAAAAATTCAGCTTTCAAACATGTCCGCTGAAGAAAAAACTGGCCATATTTGCCTTTATGAAAGACAAATATTTAATAAATACAAAATGAATTTACCCCCAAATTACGAAACTATTTTACGAAATAACCCTACAATTTCAACTCTAGAAAATGCTATCGCTTTTATTGATGAGCAAGTAAAATACGATGAATATAAAAGATTGTCTTTAGGAATTCAACAACGTCCTTTTCAAAAACCTCAAGCTAGTCAAAAAACTTTTCAAAATTTTCAATCGAATTTCAATCAAAATTTCAATACAAATAATAACCAATTTAAACCAAGGCAATTCCCCTCGCAGCCAATACATGTGCAACCCAGACCAATCAATCAACACTTCCTTACTAATTCTCAAGTTTTTGGTAAACCCCAAACCACTAACAGACCTGTACAAGCATCGTATAGGCCCACACATATGTCAGGTGTATCCACAATTAATCGCCCACAACAACGTTATAGTGGCACAGTCACACAGTCACGCGTTATAAATCACGTGACCCCGCGATATAACCAATCTCCATTGAAACACATCTCTGAAGAATTATACCATCACGAAGACGAACGAACAGAAGACGCATCCCTATATAATGAAGAAACCAACGAAACTAACGCCAATGAAGACGTCAATTATGAAGACTGTTACGAAGAATGGAACATTCAAGAAACACCTGAAGACCAAATAAATTACCAAGACTCAAATTTTCAGAATGTAACCAGTACACCGGATTAGACGTAGATCATAACGCTATGTTAGCTGCCTCCCTTGCTTACATTCAAATTCATGACCCCCCAATGAAATTATTAATCGACTCCGGTTCTTCCAAAACTTTAATACGCCCTGATATCATCGAAAAATACTTTCCTGAAACAATTTTTAAAGAAAATTCTACGATTAAAACATGTTTAGGTCAAAAACAAACTCAGTTTTGTGCAGAAATTCCAGCATTCCAAGAATTCAACTCTCCAGAAAAAATCAAAATAATTCTTTTTGATTTTCATAATTATTTTGATGGTTTAATAGGTTTAGATGTCATCACTAAATTCCGAATTCTATTCGATTTTTCAAATAAGATATGTTATGGAAATAATTTTCAGATTCCTCCTCATTTTCGAAATCCTCACGATACTACAAGTCGTATCACTATAAATGCCTATGAAGCCATTTGTACAACTGTCCCAATCAATATCGAAACTGGTGAAATCTATATCCCTGAACAAAATTTCGGAAAATTAAAAATTCCTTCTACTGTTACGACCGCTGAGCATTATCAAGCTCTAGTCGAGATTCACAATCTTTCAGATGAAACTGAAACTATATACATGGAATACTCTACAACTGCTTATCCTCTTGAATATTATGAAACTAAATCTGTTATTACACCTTCTCCAGAGTCCAAAGAATCTTGTACCAAAAACAAAAGCATCTCCAAATTAATTCGTACTGATCATTTAAATTCCGAAGAACAACAAAAAATAATTTCCCTTTGCAACGAATATAAAGACATTTTCTTACTCCCTGATCAACCCCTTTCTTTCACAAATGATGTCAAACATAAAATTCGTCTTTCTGATGATACCCCTGTCCACACTCGGTCGTATCGATTTCCGTACGTTCATAAACAGGCAGTTCAAACCCAAATCAACAAAAGGCTAAATGAAGGAATTATCCGACCTTCTTGCAGCCCCTGGAGTAGTCCCATCTGGATAGTGCCAAAAAAGATGGATGCCAGTAGAAAATTAAAATGGCGTCTAGTGATAGATTATCGAAACATTAATAAAAAAACAATCGAAGACCGCTATCCCCTTCCTAATATTACCGATATCCTTGATAAACTTGGTAGATGTAATTATTTTACTACCCTCGATTTGGCACAAGGATTTCATCAAATCGAGATGGATCCAAATTCCATAGAAAAAACAGCGTTTACAGTTGAGAATGGACATTACGAATACCTTCGAATGCCATTCGGACTCAAAAATGCACCCGCGACTTTCCAACGTGTCATGGACAATGTGCTTAGAGACCTTCAGCATAAAATCCGTCTAGTATACATGGATGATGTTATCGTGTTTTCTACATCTCTCCAAGAACACATTCAAAATTTAAAACTCGTTATTGAAGCTTTCCGAAAAAACTCTCTTAAAATTTCTCTTGATAAATCTGAATTTCTAAAGAAAGAAACATCTTTCTTAGGCCATATTATTATCACAGAAGGTATTAAACCCAACCCTGATAAAATCAAAGCCATCACTCGTTTTCCGATTCCTAAAACAGCCAAGGAAATCAAACAATATTTAGGTTTAGTAGGTTTCTATCGAAAATTTATCGACAACTTCTCCAAAATTACAAAGCCTCTCACAAAAAGTCTTAAGAAAAATGAAAAAATTATCCATACCCCTGAATTTATCGATGCTTTCGAAAAATGCAAGAGTATTCTTACGAATGAACCTTTACTCATCTACCCCGACTTCTCCAAACGCTTCGAATTAACCACAGACGCGAGCAACTTCGCAATCGGTGCCGTTTTATCCCAAGATAATAAACCTATCGCATACGCATCTCGAACGTTGAACCCTGCAGAAATAAATTATAGCACTATCAAAAAAGAACTCCTATCTATCGTCTATGCCGTTAAATATTTCAGACCCTATCTGTTTGGAAGAAAATTTGTCATATATACGGACCACAAACCCCTACAGTGGCTCTTCTCCTTAAAAGACCCGCAATCACGTCTAGTACGTTGGCGCTTAAAGTTAGAGGAATATGAATATGAAATTCGATACAAGAAAGGAAAAACCAATTTAAATGCAGACGCTTTATCCAGAATAAAAATTCAAGAAGAAGAAACCCATGCTCTTGAAGACAATTTATCCATGATCAATAATCCCGAAGAAAATCAAGACGATATTTCAGACTTTCTAGACAACATTGAAAATATTCCTAGTCCAGATCCCGAACAACTTGAAGAAATAACAAGAAGCTTATTTCGAAATGTCACTGAAAATACATGTCACACAGCAGCTGAAAATCCCCTTTGTGTACCACCAATCACCGAAAAACCCGTCAACGCCTTCGACCGACAAATTATAATTACTGAATCGAATACCCTCGCTGCACGATTCTTACCCTCTTTCGAAAAACCCTTCGGAAAGAGTCGACACCTTTTAACCTTCCATACAAGTATATCCGACGACGAAATCCTTTTTCATCTTAAAAATTTTATTAACACCACTCAAAATCATTGCTTTTATTTTCATAGCGACCCTATAAAAGAAAAGACACTCAGAGTATTAAGAAATCATTTTAGTCCTCAAACTAAAGTAATAATATCAAATTCATATCTCGTTGATATTTTTACAGATCGTGAAAAATTAAACGAAATTAAATTTTGGCACGAAACAAAAACTAGCCATCGCGGAATTATGAAACAATTAAACGTGTTTCTCAAAAATTTTATTGGCCGAATATGTCTAACTACATAAACCCCTATATAAACCTTTGTGACACTTGTCAACGAACAAAATATGACCGTAATCCTCAACATATAAAACTACAACATATTCCTACGCCAAGTAAACCCTTAGATGTCGATCTATTCCACATTCAGTCAGAGCTTTATCTCACTATCTTTGACCCATTTTCGAAATATGGTCAAGCACTTAATATTCCATCAAAAAACGCAATTGACATAGTTCAAGCCCTAATACAATTCACTTCTTATTTAGGCACTCCCTCTCAGATCATTGCCGATGCTGGTAAAGAATTTGATAATCTTCTTCTTAAAGAATATTGCAAATTATATGGTATAGAACTCCATATTACTTCTATTCGAAATTCAAACAGCAACAGTCCAGTCGAAAGATTTCATTCTACTCTTCTCGACTCCCTTCGAGCATTAAAAGTTGATCATCCAAATAAACCTTTGAATTATCTAATGACTCTAGCTGTCTCATGCTACAACAACTCAGTTCATTCTGTCACCCAATTAACTCCTTTCAATATTATATTTTCTCAACTTGATAAAAATAATTCCCCCAAATTATGTGAAGCTAGAATAACCCAAGACTATATAGACTCGACCAAAAATATTGCAAAACAACTTTATCAAACGGTGCAAGATCGCATTGAACACCGAAAGCAACAAGTCCTTTCTAATAGAAATAAGAATTTAGACGATCCTCAACCGACATCTTCACAGGCATATCTAAATGTAAGAACTCCTCGTGACCCTAAGATCAAACCCATTTTCAAACATGTCACTGTTCATGAAGATAAAGGTCCCACTGTTCATACATCCAGTGGAAAATTCCATAAAAATAAAATCAAAAAGAAAAGAAAACTAAAACCATCCCAATTGTTCCAGAATAAAGACGCCGACGATTCCGATACTCCTCTTTCTGTTTTGCAACTGCAACTCGCTGGAAATAAGCCAAATCCGAAACCCCCTACTCCCGATCCTCCTAGGACCAGTTAAAATTATAACACATTACCATTCCTTCGTACATATAATTGATTTACAAAAAATAGAACAACAATTAGCAAAGCTCTACGCTAACTTAATAATAATAAAAGAAGAAGCTACAAATCAAGATGCATACATTAAATGGTTGCAAGCTGAATTTATTTTAAATAAAACATACGATAAATTTCAAACTATTTGTACAGATAATAAAAGAAGTAAACGAGGTTTAATTAATCCTATTGGCTTGATTTATAATTCACTTTTTGGACTAATGGATGATGACGATAGGCAGAAAATTAACGCTAATATCAAAATTCTGTATGAAAACCAGCACTCAATTGTTTCACAAATTGAAACTAAAACTACCATTCTTAATAATCTTATAAACAATCTGGAAGACACAATTAAAATTATAGATGCAAACAATAATCGTACTATCACGAAACTTAATTCTGTAATCCTACAGGACCATATCCAGGATATAATTAATAATATCAATTTTATTCAAATTTACCTCTCCAATATTGAAAATGCTCTCTTATTTGCTCATTTAAATTTAGTACATTCGAATATAATAACAACAAATGATATTACAGAAATTATTGAAAAACTTAAATTACTGTATAAGATAAATCAGATTCCTATCTTTCATATCTACTATTATTTGAACCTTTTTAAGATTCAGACATTTATTGAAGATTCAATGTTACATATTAAAATTTTAGTTCCAATTTTAAGAGAAAATTCTTACTCTTTGTTCAGAATAGTCCCACTACCTTACAAAAACCTTACAATTTTACCTCCACACCCTTACCTTATACTCGGTGAAGATGGACTAGAACATTCATGGATTGACAAAGAACTACCTCATCTGAATCATACTTACCTGTCAAGCGACATCCTGGACACCAGTAGCCACTGCATCATAGATATCATCCAACGACATCCCAATGCCATTTGTGAAGCTGTACCAGCGCATCAAACACAAAACTTGCTACAGGCTCTGCCTAATGGTCAAATTTTAGTAATCCCTACCATGCCAATCGAAGCCAAAGAAAAATGCTCTAATCTTGAAGTCAAAATTTTACAAGAAATATCCATAATTACACCACAAATAAACTGTACCCTCTGGATCGATCAAGATGAATTCTACATGTCTCCAGTAGCTCTTCCTAATTCAGTTACTTACTTATTGCCCGAACCATTGATGAACTCAAACTATACATCTTTCCATTTGGATAACGTCCCCACAACGAACTTGGAGGAACTCCACCAACAAATTCGCAACCTTAAACATATCACTCTACGAGCACCTGATCTAGATCCAACTACCCACTCTTGGATCACCAAAATTACACTGAGCATCCTAATAATCCTGACCATAATCTTCACGTTTTTGGGCCTTCGAAGACTTTATAAGCGACATAGGACCAATCAACTTAAAGTAAAAATTTCAACCCACAAGGACCCCATTCCGGCCCATGTGCCTCCATCTAAGGCGGGAGGAATTATATGAGTGAACAATGACTCACTTCCTTTTTATTTTATTGAATCATAGTCTAAGACACGTAATACAAAATTACAGGAATGAACTAATCATAATGCTGAAAAAGCAAAGTGATAAACTTAGTTTATATAAAACCAGAAATTATTCATTTAAGTCAAGTATTATACAGTTATTGTTCAGTTACCATCAATCTGTATTTTACTCAAATAAAGTATTAGTGAAATTCTTCGGCATAGTTTATTTTGTGTGACCAAAGGGCTCAACAAGCGAAACTATATATATATATATATATATATATATATATATATATATATATATATATATATATATATATATATATATATATATATATATATATATATACGGAGTACAACAGACGCAACGAACAAGAACGCTTTGAGTGGACTGACGAACTGAGGGACGACCTGCTGCAATGAACTGAGGGACGACCTGCTGCAATGCTATAAAAGTAGTGAACTCATACGGAGGGGATACATGGCACGTATGCGTGCCCTGTGGTGTGAATCACACCCAGAGCATGATGCCTTCATGCCGAAGAATCTGCGTAATTATGTATCCTATCTTCGTAGAAAGGGCTATGTGAGGACTGAGTGAGCCCTGATTGGCGAATGAGGTAGCGGAAACGCTGCTTAATGAACTAGTTGAGGATGTGGTCTTCACCGCTCCACGAATAGTAGAGGGCCTCAGTACCAAAAGGGGGTTACATCGCCTAAGGCCCCCTAGGCCACAAGACCTGGCCAGAATGGATGCTGAAGTTCAAGCTTCGCTTCTAGAACGGGCCGACATCTGGCACATAAATTGTACCGTGTACATTGCCGCCGAAAGCTTTTCTCATATGGAGAGGGCGGACAACTTTTTCTCTCCGCGAGAGAGAGCGAAGCGGCGTGTACGGAAGATGGAGGCCAAGATCAAGCCGGAAAGGTAACAGGTATCCCGTTTTCAATGAGTGATGGACTATATGGCTGCCAATAGGCCTCTTACACAAAAATTACGGCGAATCGCCGCCAGTTTAAGACGCGTCCATCACACATTCAATGAGATAGTGCTGCGTACCACCAAACATCACTGCCTTGATAGGATACGGATGCTAGTGACGTGCAAAAAGTCACTAATGAGGCGGGCGAGAAGGCTGGCGGAAAATAATTGGTTCCGCCAAAAACCCTCGCGCCTATTGAAACCGCCTCAACCTATTGTGGAAATTCCGCCTATTGTAGATCAGGTACAAAATTTTGGAAGGCGCTGTATGAGCAGAAGCCCCCACTTCAAAGAGACACTGCAGCCCTGGCAAACTTTGAAGACTCTTGCGAATGTCTTTAGCGATCAGAACAAGTGTGCAACCCTATAACCCCTGAAGAGGTTCGAAGAGCTCTTGCGGGCTCTAAGAACTTTGCTGCTCCTGGTACCGACGGGATAAATAACTTCTGGTGGAAAAAATTATCTAGTACCCGCCACCATTTAACCAGAATTTTTACCACCTGGCTAAATGGTGCAGGAGTACATGCAGGCCATCGGGATGGAGTTGGTGTTGAACAAATATGCACTGGTTCATCTCAAGAGAGGACGAAGCCGAGAATACGCAGAGGATGCGCAGCTCGTAGACGGAAGCATCTTACACCACTTAGATGTCCGAAAGTCGTACACCTACTTGGGTATTGAGCAACGCTCCACCCAAGAGGTAGATGTCATAAAAAACGCTCTCCGAGGCATGTATCAGCACCGCCTCCGACAGATCTGGTCTTCAGAACTGTCGGGGAAGAACAAGGTGTCTGCAACAATCATGCTTGCTGTTCCGATCCTTGTTTACTCCTTTAGAGTAGTCAAATGGACACAGGAGGAGCTACGACGACTCAACGTAGTAACCCGAAAAAGGATGCATCTCAGTAGGAGCTTACATCACAGATCGTCCGTTCCACGGTTATATCTCCCATGACATCGCGGAGGCCGTGGACTGTTGAGTTTGGAGTGTCTCCATAACAAGATGGTTCTGGACGGATCCTGTAAAGTTACCGGGAACTTGGATCGCCTTCTTTGTATGGTCTGAGATCACAAACATGCAAGTATAGAAGCATTTTTATTTAAGGCAGCACGTAAAGCAGCCGATGATCTCCAACCATCTCCAATGACCTCCGATGACCACTCATCGTTGTGGTTGGCCCGTTCGGTGTCGAAGACGAGACCGAGGTTATCGGCTGCTCTACGTAGAGATGCTCCTATCCCTGCACATTCGTGATCTCGGACCATGCAGAGAAGGGAATCCGAACTCCTGATAACTTTACAGGCTTCGTCCAAAGCCATCCTGTTATGGAGACAGTCCAAACTCAAGAGTCTACGGCCTCCGCGATATCGTGGGAGATATAACCGTGGAACGGACGATATGGGATGCAAACTTCTACTGAGATGCATCCTTTTTCGGGTTACTACGTCGAGTCGTCGCAGCTCCTCCAGTGTCCATTTGACTACTCCGAAGGAGTAGACAAGGATCTGAACGGCAAGCATGTTTGTTGCAGACACCTTGTTCTTCCCCGACAGTTCTGAAGACCAGATCTGTCGAAGGCGGTGCTGATACTTGCCGTGGAGAGCGTTTTTTACGACACTAACCTCTTGGGTGGAGCGTTGGTCAACACCCAAGTAGGCGTACGACTTTCTGGCATCTCTAAGTGGTGTAAGATGCTTCCGTCTACGAGCTGCGCATCCTCTGCGTATTACCGGCTTCGCTCTCACTTGAGATGAACCAGTGCACATTCGTCCAACTCAAACTCCATCCCAATGGCCTACGTGTACTCCTGCACCACCCTTAGCGACTGTCGTAATTCCCTTTCTTCGGAGGCATATATATATATATATATATATATATATATATATATACATGTATATACATGTATATATATATATATATATATATATATATATATATATATATATATATATACATGTATATACATGTATATATATATATATATATATATATATATATATATATATATATATATACATGTACAGGGTGTCTCACCAGGAACTGTATCGATCAATATAGGGAAAAGTACGTACCAGAGAATTTTGAAAATTTGGGAAGATACTAACGGCGGTGTGGCCAATTTAACTAAAATAATTATAAGCATTTGGCACTTCCGGTTATACCGGAAGTAGAATACCAACTTGCTTATTTTAAATGGAACACACATATTTTAGGGTTTTCGAAAAAAGCATAAAGTTATGAATCAAAACATGAGGATACCCTATTCCTAATCCCAGCCGTTTTAGAGATATTTGAAATAAATAAAATTTTTTACGGGTGTAATGGTTTACAGTAACCTTTATAACTTTCTTCGTGTAAAAGATATTAATTTGCTTTTTGGCATGTAGAAAGGACATAGGGAGAGCTGCACTCTACAATTGAATTATATTCAAGAATGGTATACAAAGTGTTCCATTTTTGACGTTACATTTTGTAAACTTCAAACCGCGAAAACTTGTTTAGGTCAAATAGAATACCTTATATTTTTTTAGATCAAATTATGTAAGATTAAATTCCTTTTTTTTTTTTCTAATATAGGTATTCTGATGGCTTAAGTCACAAATTTTTTGAAGTATTTGCGATTTTCTTAGAAATTCAAGAATTTTTAGTAAAAATTTTATTTTTACTAAAGAGCATTTTTTGACATAAGAGAATGACTGACATTACTGATTGTTTCTAATCATGGCTGATTTGATAACATTTTTACTAAAGATTCTTAAATTTCTAAGAAAATCGCAAATACTTAAAAAAATTTGACTTTAACCATCACAATGCCTAAATTAGAAAAAAAGGAATTTAATTTTACATAACTTGATGTAAAAAATATAGGGTGTTCTATTTGAACTAAACAAGTTTTCGCGGTTTGAAGTTTACAAAATGTAACGTCAAAAATGGAACAATTTGTAAACCATTTTTCAATGTAATTCAATTGTAGAGTGCAGCTCTCCTTATGTTCTTTCTACATGCCAAAAGGCAAATTAGTATCTTTTACATGAAGAGAGTTATAAAGGTTTCTGTAAACAATTACATCTGTCAATTTTTTTTTAATTTCAAATATCTCTAAAACGACTGGGTTTAGGGATAGGGTATTCGAAAACCCTAAAATATATAGGATATTCCATTTAAAATAAGCATGTTTGTATCGACTTCCGGTATAACCGGAAGTGCCAGATGCTTGTAATTATTTTAGTTAAATTGGCCACAATGCCGTTAATATCTTCTTAAATTCTCAAAATTCTCTGGTGCGTATTTTTCCCTATATCGATCGATACCGTTCCTGGTGAGACACCCTGTATATATAAGTTTACTATATTCGTTACTATATTTACATTATATATATATATATATATATATATATATATATATATATATATATATATATATATATATATATATATATATACTGGGTTTAGGGATAGGGTATTCGAAAACCCTAAAATATATAGGATATTCCATTTAAAATAAGCATGTTTGTATCGACTTCCGGTATAACCGGAAGTGCCAGATGCTTGTAATTATTTTAGTTAAATTGGCCACAATGCCGTTAATATCTTCTTAAATTCTCAAAATTCTCTGGTGCGTATTTTTCCCTATATCGATCGATACCGTTCCTGGTGAGACACCCTGTATATATAAGTTTACTATATTCGTTACTATATTTACATATATATATATATATATATATATATATATATATATATATATATATATATATATATAATGTAAATATAGTAACGAATATAGTAAACTTCATTCGTAGATATGTTAGGTATTGGTAGATTTTGTTGAAAATCTATGCCAAATGCTTGGAATAAATTCAATTCGAAGTTCTAGATCTCTTACGGGCTTGTCTTTTTCGTTCATAAAATGTTTCTGCTTTTTTCTTATGAAGTTTATGTTGAAGAGTTAGTTGCCTTTTCTCTTTTTCTAATTTGCAACGATGTGCGTCATCACTTGGATTTTCTTTCTGCAGGCCTTTCATTTTTGCTAGTAATACAAAGTACCACGTTTGGTATCTCGTTTTTGCAAAGTTGGCGACGGACCCTCCCCCTTCTTCCCAAGTACACAACTCTTTATTACGTTGTAGAATGTGACATACGTACCTTTTGGCGAAGTATATTGTCAAATTGTCAAAAGATGATACGGTTATCGCAGTTTTAAAAGTTTTGTAACACCCCCTTTTTTGCAGTGTAGTCTTCATATATATATATATATATATATATATATATATATATATATATATATATATATATATATATATATATATATATATATATATATATATATATATATATATATATATATATATATATATATATATATATATATATATATATATATATATATGTATGTATGTATGATAGTGTTTTCAAATATCTATAATCCGTCCTTTCCATAGTTCCTTAGCGAAGGAATATAATTAATAACCGACAACAATATGTTACGTATTAAGACGCTTTGTTTGACTGTAATTATTTGCTTATCGTTTATAGTCAATCCACTGTTTATTCAAACATAAACATGCATGCGTGTACTTCCTTATTTATTTTTCTTTTCTAAGATTTGTTCTCATGTTGTTGACTTGTTCTATATATTGATACAACAGGATATACACAATACGCTTCCTAGTTTAATTATAACTGTGGATTAGATGAATAAAATCTACCAATATAGCATAAAATATAATTTGTTACTTTTGTTGTTTTCTAAATTGAAAATTATATATTGAAATACATAATGATTTTTAAAATTACTTAACTTATAATAATAATATGTAATGTGTGTCAAGTGTATTATCGTGTTAATAATAACAACTTATATTCATATTTGAATAAAGCTTCAATTTCAGTTGAAATTCAGTTTATCCGCTTTTCTTGGCAAATGACCTTCAGACATCATTCTCCAAATGCAAGTAGTGGATGTTTACATAGTTTAAATTTAAAAAATCCTGGCGCTAACCGCAAAGTTTCTTAAATTATTCATCATGAATTCGGTCGAATCCTGTTACGGTAAATATGCGCCCGAGTGGCGCACACCGGGTGTTGCTAATGTGGTTACCCGATTGCGGATGCGGCCTAACCCGAGTTTCCTTGCTCGTTTATTCAAAATTTTAATTAGTTATTCCACATACGTTATTGTATATAAATTACCTTCAACTGGTGTTGTTCCCTCATCATGATGCTGCGTTTTATATTTACAGAAGTTACTGTTGAGCTTTTACATTATCGTTAAAAAATGCCGTTCTTTGTAATTCGTTGCAATTACTTAACCTTAACATTTATGTTTTATCAAAATAACTAACATAACATGAAATATCAGTCGCTGAACTGTTAACCTTAAGAAATACCCTTATACATAAGAAATAACCTTATACATTCATCCATATCAATATATGTGTGTAACTAATTTATCATTACAACATAAATCGGTTTGATTATTCCAATATTTCTCGCAAATAACACGTCCAATAAATTATTGAACATATTAGTAATAACTCAAAACTCAGTTAGGTATTCGTAATAACCCAAAACATATATGAAGTCTGTTAATTCAGCACAATTACATTAGATACTCAATAATTTGCTGAACAGAAAATTTTAATTTATTATTCGAATGTAAACATGGAATTCTAAAAATGATAATTTTATTTAGTGTTATTTGTTAAGAAATATTTTTACAAGTAGCATCAAATATTCAAAACAAATTCTATATTTTAAAAAATAAAATAATAAATAGGATTAAAATTTAAGAAAAAAGATTTCTGAAAATTTTGTTATGTTACAAACTTTATTTAAAATAACTTGATGAAACTAGGATGAACCATACGATTTTTAGGTATATTTTTGAACATATAGAGAAAGTAATTATTGACATAAATGGTTTCCCTAATTTGTAATTTATGCGTCGAATAATATTTGAGAGTTGTAAAAGTGGCTTTCTCAATGAATATCATGATTTTAAATCTGTGAGATCCATGATTGAATAGACATATGGAATACATTATATATTAGTTTTTGTAACGTATTTTCTTTGTTACATGGAGTTACATTAAAAAAATATTTACCCCGAAAACATCAAAAGATAACCTTCAAATAATTCTTCAGGAGGATATACATATTTTTGTATTTTGACCACATAGAATTTAATTCCATGCCATCGTACCCGCATTGCAGGGCTGTTCGAGGCGCGATCCTTCTTCAGAGCAGCGTCAGTTCGCGCCGCCTTCTGAACTCGCTGGTCCCTGCTTGTCCTCAACCACAGCTTACTCTGAGTAAGCTGTGCCTCAACGATGCCGGAGTAGACCTTCCTTGCACTAGTCGATCTGCGAATTGCCGTAGAGTTTCGCAGGTTCTGCGAGTCCCTCGATGAACGCGATTTCTTCCACGGCGGATCTCCATACCTCTTATTACACACTGACTTTTCCGCCATACTCTGTTGCGTTTTCGCCTGAGTCCGCCTTACCTAACTCAGTTGGCACCTGATGCATACTATTTGCGTTTCCGATAATACCTAACTCAATTGGGTGCTTGGCACACGCTTTTCACGGTGTTATGTAGCTTACCTCATGGGCACAACCTAATGAAGCATGTACAGCAATACAATGTAAAACGAACTTACAGTTTGGCTCCTATGACAATCTCTGCTCCTCGTCTAGGTAGCTTCCCCCTGGGTGACTGGCTTCCTTCGGGATGGCACTCACTCACGACGGTGGTGGTAATCCACGGCATTGGATCTCCCCTTACGCGATGCACTATCCACTGTTGGCTAACCGCTAGAGATGTTGTCCCACGTTGGTAGGTGCCTTTACCTCTATACATGGTGTGTATTGAAAACTGCCATATCTGTGTCAAAAATTGTTTGCGTATGTAAACTTTATGTGAAAGTTTTTATCCAAAGCAATTTATGTAAGGCCGGCCACATATATGTGGCTCCATAATCCCATGATCATCTTCAACCAGCAATCCTTGATATCTAATTGGCGCGCTTCGGATGTACCCTTAGACTGTTCGGGGTGAACAGTATCAGTAGTTATCTTATAAGTGTATTCATAAAATTCGCTTATAGAGCAGATAGTAGAATATTTAAGTATACGTGAGTTATAACAGTTCATGTGCCTCGTGATGAAATCATTTCTCGGTTCTGGTGCTTCGTCTTCCAGGTGGACTAGAATGCGGTCATGGTTTCATAATTCTTCTCAGAGGTTGTTTATGTCGGCGATGGGGATGTTTTGGGCGATGACAATGTCCAGTACATCCGGCGTGCCTATGCCGTAGTTGTGGGTCGGTTCAAGTGGGCTGACGGGTATGACTTCCGGGTGGTCTTCTATGAACGTCAGCATAGGCTCGGCCGCTAGTGTTTGTTATCCGGCTATTACATAGGGCATCCTTGGTGTTGAAGTCCCCCACAGCAAGCGTCCTACTTCCTCTGCGAAAGATCTCATTAAGATCCCGATCCTGGCCGCTTCACCCGGGGCGCTGGTAGCAGGATGCTATCCAAAGTTCATTCCGTTGTCCTGTTCAGATGGTCACGATCACCGCCTCCATACTCTCCGTATCCGGATGGGGTGCTATTTAGGGTGTCTGCATCATTGGCACTTTTACAAAAAAGCACTCGTAGCTAGTACATTTGCTGCATCCTGGCCATTATGACGGCCAGGTCGTTCATGTTCCGTCTCTGGCATGGGGGTAGTAGGTGTCTTTTGCCGCGCGACTGCTGCAAACTGCTGAGGACCTCGCGGTCGGTACCGCTTGTGCCGCCGAAGCTGAAAGCTCGTCGTTAAAGTCGGGGCTGGTCTTCTGTAGTGTTGCTGGATGTCGTTTTCTTCGCCTGCGGTCTCGCTCTGGGGCACTTCTAGCATCCTCGGTAGTTTGCCGGATGTGGTCTACTCCAGTTAGCGCACTTGGCTAAGGTAATGTGTTCCTTTTTGAACTCGGTCGTATGGTTGCCTCCTCCGAATTTGAAGCACTTGGGGTGAGCCGTACAATGGCTTTGTCCGTGCCCAAACTTCTGGCAAAGGTGATACTGGGTAGTCTGTGGCGAACTTCTCTGCCGGTCTACTCATACAACTAGCCTGCAGCAGCGCGTGACTCGCTGCTCTCGGGCAGCTGCACAAGCATGAGTGGCATGGTGGTCTTTTTGGTGCGGCATTTCATCCTATGGATCGCCGCCGGTCGGAGTCCTTGGACCGGAGTCCGGGGAGTCCTCTTTGACCTCATCCTTACTTACGCCGTTGGGGATTCCGCGGATTACGATCCGCAGGAGATTTTTTTCGTACAAAGTGTACATGTAGTACTCGTGGCTTCTGTACGTTAAAGTCCTGGTGAGTCTCCGGTGGTCATAGAGGGTAGCTGGGTGTATCTCGATTCTGTCGTTGGACAGTTTTGCCGTGATGTAATTGATCCTCAAGTATTTAAGGATCCGGCTGACCTGCGACCAGCTCTCCTTTTTGCGAAGAACCACTGATGGCACCTTCTCTAGCGGCTGCGTTGCAAGCGACGTCGTGGCTGTCGGTTTCGCCGTCGCGGTAACGGAGGGCATCTCGGTGGTCGGCGTCGCTGTGGTCCGTATTTCTACGGTCGACATTTCCACTGTCTTTGGGGCGACAATGAGTGTCGCGACCGATAGCGGTGTGTCAGGACGTGGTATCTGCTTCCTAGCAGGTTCGGGGTCGTCGTCCGAGTCGGCACGCGTATTTTCGCCTTTGAACGGCAGGTGATGGGGTCTACTCGTAAATGTTTTGTTAGTATCCATATTCACGTTCTGACTAGCTAGTTTGGAATTTACTTTCCCAAATTCCTCCGATAGCTGCGAGAGTTGTCTCCTGATCGCCTCGTTCTCGGCCCTAAGTTGCTAGTTCTCTTCATTTTCCCGAATGGGAGACCGGCATCTACTTCTTGTCTTCAACTCGGAAGTCGGCGTATTTTCCCTCTCGGAGGCCAGGTCCATGTCGGAGAAACTGAACTCGTTAAAACTCGTTATCCACAGTATCCTGGTCGTCTGTTCTGTTGCTGTTCTCACACAAATCGGTGTTTCAGTCTATCTCGAATAATCGAATCTCTTCAGAAAGAGCACTGAAAAGTGTTGTTCTTAAGGCTCTCTGCTATGCAGCGTACTAGTGGCTTCGATCTTACGATGTTCACTTTATGGCTGCTCGGTCAGAACTATGAGGAGATAGAAACTGAAAACAAAGAAAGTGTATTATCCCGAAAACAGAAAAGTATTATTAATTCTGTAAACAGGACAGTATAACAAACGTATGATTGATCCTGAAAATAGAAAGTATGGATTAAATTGTAAATGAAATTAACTCGAGTAGATCAATTGTATATGCAGTTACCCACACAGACAAATCTTTGTTCCAGTTAATTACTATGTGGCATGAGCAAGGAGTCGTAATTTTCCCTCGTTGCTTAGGTGGCGTAACCTGAGCAGGTAGCCGGGGTTTTTCCTCGTTGCTTAAGCGGGGTCGGCTTAGGGTCACTATCGGGAGTACTTTAGTAACTAGAGAATGATCGTCTCTCTAGGGGCCTATTTTTATAGGAAAGCATCTAGAGGTTCGTACTTGGTGTGGCGTCAGCGGACCGGGATTGGTCGGCAGCGTCAGCCAATTAGAAACGAGCGCAGAGCGGCGGCAGTGACAGTTTCTTGAAGACTAGTTTCTGTCGTCACAAAATATGGGAGGAGTTAACTACGTAAATAGCTGAGGCTCCACCCTTTTTTTGGGTATACCAATTATACTAACTTGGTTAGCGAATAACCACGTGTAATCTTTCGGTGTACTTGGAAACTGATTTTCTGTTGCTGCATCGAAATTTCAAAACCCTTCCCAGCATACGTTACTAATTTATTAAAGATTCTTAATTATATTTAGAGAAAATGCACAATATTGTTAAATATCTTTACAACATACTCACTCAAAACTTCGATCACTCAAAAGTTGTCTAGTGTAGGAGTCGCTATAACATGTACATCATTCGTAATAATTCGTAAATTTGTCGTTACTTTATAATTAATAGTTCAAATGAAAATAATTTCAAACCAATAATAGAAAATTATTCACAACTTTCCGATTTCGAAACATCATGCCTATTTATTAACGTGAAATAACTTATTCATTCGGAATAAATTTTATTCAGTCAGAGTGAGAAAAGGGAAGGGACTTTGATTTTTTCCTTCATGGTTGCTATATTACCACTTAAATATTGTAATACATTAATTATACTTGACGAAGTTTGATGTAATAACATGGTATGTAATGTAAATTAATAAAATACATTTCCATTCAGTGAACGACAAATCTAGAAAAGTATATAGATAGATACCTTATTTTTAGGAAAAATTATTAAAGTTCATTATTAATTATTAAATCATATACCGTATTCCTTACTTAATAATTACACATATATAAAGAATGTATTCTGTCAAGAAAATGTTTATGTTTCTGGTAATGCATGGTAATTTTGTTGTTTAAAATATCTCGGTGATATCGGTTTTAAGAAATTTTAAAATCATATATTTTTCTTAGTGTATTTTTACTGAGCATCTACTAAATTGGACTCATCAAAATTTATCTCTGTCAAACATCCGCCATTTCCAATTCGGTAATTTTTAAAAATTATTTACACAACATTTTGTGTTCATAGATATAAAACAGAAATTATTATCAACTATATAGGCTATTGATTTGTAGGATCTTATAATACATACATATATTATTGGACACAAGAAGAGATGCAAAAGAAGTTGTTAAAAGGAGAAGAGTATAATATTTTCATAATTTTTCCGTTAATAATAAAAGACAAAGCTGATTGTGCATATACTGGTTTCCCTAAAGCAATATTTTCGTTTCTTTGCCATATTCTGTCTGAATTTTTTGAAGCACTAAAAAGCATTAAAAATAATAAAATACATATTCGTCATTCTAAAATCTAAAAAATGGAAAAACATTTTTTAGACGATGTCCTACTGGAACCAATAATATTCGACCAATGCTAATAAAACCAATGTTATTAAATAAAAATCAACGTCAATTGAATCCAATCGGAAGACACTCCATATAGTAATTACTTTAATATAATCCAACAGAGAAAACATTATTTTCAGTACTTTTCTTACAAACAATGACTTCTCTTCGTACATCCAGAATATTTCTTTTCGAACAGTTAAATCTATAGATTATAGAGGGTTGATTAAAACTGAATTGATGACATTTTATATATTTAAAAAAATAAATATTTTTTTATTGCTTCTCAATTCTATGGAGAAATCTATAATGACTAGAAATATTTTTGTTACAAATACATTTGCCAATTGATTATGAGAATTAATGTTAGATTACATTTTTTTGAGTCCAACTGTCTAATATCAAAAGACATGAAGACAATATCTGATACAGATATCAGGAACAGAGACATGCACACAATGTACTAGTAATAAATAGATAATAATAAAAATATGTTTCACAAGTTTCAATATAATTTTTACAGTTTCATGTTATATATCATTATTCAATACATATATCATAATTATTTACCAATATACTAAATAGGTTAAGAAAAATAATAAAAATAAGTTAACCATTACACGCTGTTATATAATTGAATCAAATTTTAATTCTAGAAAACGTACTGCATATAATGTGTTGATAAAGAAGTTTGCACTCTTTGTTATGTAAATTTTTGTTGGATAATAATAAAGGTATACCGGCTACAATTTAGCGGAGTCAGGGTAGGGTTAATGATATTTTTTGTATATTGTTGTTATAACTATATAATTAATGATCAATTTCTAAATTCGTATTCCCAGAAGTGAAACGTACTTCCATAAGTGAATACAATTCAACATATTTTAAATAGATTTCAGTTATTATTATTTATATTGATTATACTTGATTATATATAGTATGTGATAAATATTCACCTAACTTTCTTAAACTTCGGAGAATATAGCCAACAATACAAGTTTTACGGTAAAACAAATTATGTGTGGGCTGCTACCCTATCACTAGTCGATTCCACTTTCCCACCAATAAACAAGTTCACGATATAGACGAAAAATAATTGTGAAAGAACATACAAAGTTTTACACATAATATACATGTATATAAAAATTTGTACTAGGCTCAAAATATATAACGCCTTCCAGGTTAAATTCCTTACACACCAAAGACATATATTGTCAATTACCAATATTTTCGATAATAATATAATTGAAAACTTAAAATATTTTAATCACATAATAATTTAAGTGAATCATAATAGTAATTCGTAATAAAAAATAAGAGGAATAAACCTAATATACATATATCTGATAGAAAGCCACGTTGCATTTTATGTACCATTCTACTTCCAGAATGAATGTAAGGCCAGTGTGGCTGAATTAAATTTGGAATCAATAAACCAGAGTTAGTGGCATAAACACAAATCTATCTCCTTAACAATATCAATAAATGCTATGGGAAAAGCTAATCCATATATGGTATACGAATTGGATCGATAATGTGTTAACTACATGCTGACAAAATAACAACTTTGTCTGATTAACCGGCGACTGGAATAGGTCTGGGTCTGTATTCGGCATTCGAGTTTTGGGACCTCGGCGAAACGCCAGGAAAAACAAAGCTTCCTTATGCGCCTCGGCTGAGTGTGTAAACGTGGATAAGTGGTAAACAAGGTAGTAAATTTTCCTCTACGCCCCGAGACGAGACGGCCACCATCGCCGGACGTTTCCCGCGGAATATTACATTAAGTGGTCCATACTTGCAAAATACATCTATTCTAAATATTAACTGGCAACATATGGTTTTGTAACTGTTTTGTTAAAATGTAGATTTTTTTATTAGTTGAGATGAAGAGATGGTTATACTTTTAGTTATTTTTAATATAAGATTTAAATATAAGATTTTTTATTATGTAAATGAAAATACATACACAAAAGTAACCAGTAGATTATACGAATTTTGTATTTTACCTTAGCATTATCCCCTTTTCTTTTAGTTTTCCATTTTTGATCATAAAACATGCCTCCGTTCTTCAAGCAAAAAGCGTTACACGTAATGCATGTTACCGGTCAGCCGAATGACGTAATGCAAATATAGCTATTTACATTACCTCGCATTTATTATTTATATTCTGTTTGCCATCTGCAGTTTATTTATGGCAGCTATCGGTGCATAATATTAACGACCTGCCCTAAACCTCACAACTCTGAAAAATAACATTCAAAATTTTTAATGTGGGTTATCTTTGTACAAATTGTATAGTATTGAGTTCTCGACGAACAGAGACAATTTATTACTATAATTCTAAAGTTTTTTAGAACACCAATATTAGAAATATACTATATTTCGTTTTTATTGATAATTAATGTTTACGTTTGTATTTAGATATTATACTTCAGAGAGGTTTTGGATGATCTAACCCAACTATTGACAAACTGAGGACCTTACAAATCTCCACAAAATCATAGTAGTCACATACACATAGTTTACATATTATTATAAAAGAACAATAAAAGGTCAGTGGCGGCTCATGGGCGTGTAACATGGATGAGAAAAGTAGTCACGTGACATATGTTATTATTAATTGTAAAATAAATCAGCTCGTCTTTAAATACAAAGCAAATTAGTTTATTTCTTTTAGTACACATAACCACTTAAATTCATCGCACACACTACTGCTAAACTTTTTTGTAACTTAACTACGACTAACTGTGTCTCGGTATGCAAGTCTTCCTTATGTTCAGTCCAATTTTCAGTCACACGGTGGTCCGATGAATTGTCTAGCGTGTATCTTGAAAAGTGTCTAGCGTGAAAATATTTTATTATATATAGTATAAAGTTTATACATAAAATATTATTATATTTTTTAGATGGTTTGTAATTAATGTATACAAAATTAATAGAAAAACAGTGTTTTCTTTTCCTAATAAATGTATGTGGGTCCAGTATTACTAGTCGCCATTTTAAAATGTCCAAAATTATTAGCACTTAACGGAGTAGAAATTCCACATTATTGTGAAGTAGAATATCTAAGAATAATATTAGACGACATGGAATAATATTAGGCAAATTGGAATATGTAAAAAAAGCAACATTCACCATGAGAAAGTGCAGACGTGTGGGTGGAAAGAAACTGGGAATTAAAATAATTCTATATACTGAATTAATAAAACGTATGATAGTGTCCACCATATTGCTGAGTATGGTAGATAATAAGTGGAGTGATTAGGCTATTAAATGGCGTGAAAAGGCGGCTTGCATACCTGTGTGTCACGATGGGGGCCCTAATATATGCTCTTACAGCTACAATAGAAATCTGATTAGACCTACCATCACTACACATTTTCAGGGAAAAACTTGGCTTTTTACCAACAGTGTACAATCTAAGGCCGAGTAAGTAGTAATCCAAAGCCACTATGAGACCACTTTGATGCGGATAACATGCGTCCATCGGCAGTGACCAAAGATGTGGGGTGTCAATGACCAGAGGGTCGTTGCCGAAGAGGCTTGGGATCAACAATGACCAGAGGGTGCAGAAAAAAACATGGCGGCAAAAAAAACCTGGCGGCAAAAAACATGACATCATTAAAAGAAACATGGCAGCGTTAAAAAAACATGTCGACAAAAAACATCACGCCATTAAGAAAAAAACATGGCAGCATTAAGAAGAAAACATGACGACAGAAAAAAGATGATGTCATTAAGAAAAAAAAAACATGACCGCATTAAGAAAAAAACATGGCAGAAAAACAACATGGCGGCATTAAAAAAAACTGGGTGGGATTGCGGGAAATTTGCTGAGGGAGCGCACGGGAAATTTGAAATCTGAGGACTAGGGAGCAGATAATAGGAAGGCGGGAAATTTGAAATCTGAGTCTTTCAGGTGTAAAAAAAAAAAAGAAAACACACACATGAAACAAATGTAACTTATTAAAAAAGAATTTTGGAAAAACGTTATTGAAGACCTGCCCAGCTTATCACAGTTGGTCAAGCCTCCTCCAAGTTGTCGATCTCGATGACTTCGTTCTCATCATCGGAGATGATAATCACCGTCTCAACGTCGTCGTCGTCCACGACGATGAAGTTGATGTCGCGGTCACGGAAAAAAGAATTATAATTGAAACAAAGAATGAAAATAAGAAAAAGAACTTACTTTTCCTCGAAGTAAGTCGAAGGTGTAGGGGAGTAACTTGGAAAGAATTCTCTAGGTGGAGGTAGGTTCCATATCGGAATAAGAGGCGGGGGGCAGGTCGTCATTCCTGTAAGGCGGAGGCAGGTCATCATCTCTGTAAAGAGGGGATAGATCATCATCCCTGTAAGGCGGGAGTAGTTCATCGTCATCCAAGTTGCTGTAAAAAATAATTATAATTGAAAAAATGGATCAAATGACAAAAAAATTAACTTACTTTTCTCTGAAGTAAGCTTCAGGACTTATGGGTGGTGTATATCTATTTGTTGATTGCGCTAAACGAACCCAGTCGTTAAATTCACTAAAAGATAAGTATAATGTAAATTAAGTTAAATAATGGAAACAAAAAAAAAATAATTCACTTCTCTTTGAAATTCACTTCCAAATTGTTCACCGACTGAGACATATTTCTCGAATTAGATTTGATGTTGAAATAAAAGAATTTCGTTAGACGTTCAGTATTTATCGTTTTTAGTAAACAAAAATCGAATTATGGATTGCATATTTTGCTCATTTGGTAATATGAGATACTGCATCCAAACAACGTCTATTGAAATATGTTAAAGTGATTATAAGAAATGAACCAACAAAAAATGAATTTATGGCTTACACAAAAATATCGAGAGCGCAAATGAAATAAAGCAATTGGTCACGTATGAAAATTTGGTAATGCGAGAAATTACGCAAATTTAACAGCGTCTATTGAAATAAAGTGATTATAAAAGAACCATTAATTTATGACTTCCTTAAGAAAATATCAATGTCACCGCGTGAGAGTTTAAAAGCAATCTACAAAAATATTGCAAATCCAGCATCTTTATATAAACAAGTCGTAGATTCTTCGGACAGGCTGTGCAGTAACGTAGTAAAAACGAGCGACTTAACAAGATCTCTGGGTTACGGGATGACTTATTGTAAATAAAGACGTCATCGGCGGTGTTATTGCTACAGGGAACGTGACTTAGATATAAACAAACTGGTTCTCAATGTTAACATGCTTCACTTTGCCTCTACTGTAGACTAAATAAGCTGTTATTAATGGCTATTGGTGTGCTATTTTTTATTCGTAATCTAAGGATGAAATGAACCAATAAAAATTAATTATGACTTAAAAATATCAAGCAATGTACATAAATATAACATACATAAAATATAAATTCCACAAAAAATTGCAAATTTAGCGTTTTATTACACACACGTGTTCATAAAACAAGTCGTAATTCATCAGAACGTGGAGACTGGCTGGGTGGTGACGTATGAAAAAATATCGTCACAGGTGATATAAAAGGTTCTCCGGTCACTATAATTTACCATACGTTTTTATACTCGTGTGTGTTATAGAATAATTGAAAGTTTGATTATTTTGTGTGTGATTTTATATACAGAAGAAACATGAGTAAATTTGTAATTTTTTATTAAATTTCACTCAAAACTAACAAGAAAAAAATTCTATTAATTTTAGATGGATTTAGAAAAAAATAAATATTGTTTCACTTTTAGAAACTACGAAAGTAGTGAAACTAAAAGACTTACCTGAAAATATCCCCCAGCTTATACATCGAGCACACCTAGTAAAAACAGAATACGGAGAAACTGTTTTGTTAGAATTAGAGAAAAATAGTATAGTTTTACCAAAAAGATAGTACCGGCAATCAAAGAAAATTTGAAGGAATTTAAAAGCAGAAAATATAGTATAATTTACGAGGGCTTAAAGGACGTAAGTAAACCTTCTTTGGGTGTGTTATTCAAGTTTATCGAAATATAACACATAATTTTTTTAAATATTAAGTTTATTTGTAATTTCTTTTTTTCAGCTGAGGACAAGGAATGATGCACCAATAATAATCTATATAAATATACACAGACAGAGATATCGCCACTTACCTCTGCAACTTTTCAGACTAATAAACGTGTATTGAGAGCAGCCAGCTATAAACTCTGAAGAAATCAAGCATATTAACGATGAAATTATTAAAAAGTTCAAAGAAGTGGAAACAGTTTTAGTGAGCTATTAAGGGATCTGATTTATCTATAGGTGTACTGCGTAAACTTCAAACTAATTTAGGACATTTGATTAGATTTAAAAATATCATTGAGGAAGTAAATTATATTGGGGCGGGATTGGAAAAAGAAAGACGTAGTAATCGGATCAAATGAGAGGACTTAGTATTGACTTTTAATAGTAGGGTTCATTCTGGAGTAAGTATTAATATAAAACGTAAAGATTTGAATTAATATTTCAATGATGCATTTCACCTTTTCAAAATTAGAATAATTAATGTCATGAAAAAAGTATCTATGCTTAAAGTAAACACTTCTTTCTGTGCTGACTTTATAAGACATTCGGAAGACAGAAATTATTGAAATAAATATTTTAATACAAAAAATAAAGTAATTGATGCAGGGATGGATTTAGATCAGTGGTTTGAAATCAATGTAAAAGATATTTTTAACACTTTATCAGAATTTTCAAACTCGGGTAGTATTTGTAATTTCACTTAAATCCCACCTTAAGTGAAAGTATCAGTTTAGAAGTTAATGTAAATAAATATGAAGTTTGTAGTGGTTCATTCTATATTAAATTATCGAAAGAAATTGCAGAAAAGCAGGCTTTATTGCATTAATGTTAAGAACAAAAATGAGGCCTGTTCCGCAAGGGCCATTGTCAGTGTTCTTCATTCCGTTGAAAACCACTCTGATAGATAATCATATCCTCTTTCCACAACAGTACTAAACTTAAAAGATATTGAATTTCCTATGACGTTATCGCAAATTTCCAAATTTGAAAAAATAATGTAATCTCTGTTATTGCTTTTGGTTTAGAAATGGATTCAAAATAAAATTTTTATGTTGTACCCCACCGTATAACCAAACGAAAATTAGACAAACATGTAAATTTATTAATGGTTTAGGATAAATATTTTCCAAAAATAAATGAATTTGATCCAACGATATCAGATAATGAAGAGCAAGTAGAAATACCATACCATTATTGTTACATTAAACATTTTTCTAGGCTTTTAAATTATCAGCTCTCTACAAATACTAATAAAAAATGTTCTTGTGATAGATGTCTAAATTATTTTACATCTCAGGATGAGCTAAATGATCATATTGTAGATTACAAAAAACTTAACGATTACAAAATTGAATTGAAAATATACGCTCTATATGAAAGCAGATACCATGCCATTAACTTGCGTTTTTGAAACCTTTCATAGTACTTGCTACAAGACATACAACCTCGATCCTAGTCATTATTTTTCGATTCCAGGGTATACGTTTGACTGAATGCTCAAATTTACAGGGTGTAGACTAGAAACTATTCAAGATGTGGATATTATAATGTTTATTGAGTGGTATTCGAGGTGGTGTGAGTTAATGTTGCAATCGATTTTCAGAGGGTAAGAACAAATATTTATATTATGATGACAGCAAACCATGCACATATATTTTTTATTTTGATGTATATAATCTATATGGACGGGCTATGACATAATTTCTACCATACGGGGAATTCGAGTGGACCGACTGCAACATAGACATCACCAGCATGCCGGATGATTCTGAAATTGGTTATATTTTAGAGGTGGATCTCAAATACCCAGAGAATTTACACGATTTACATAAATATTTACATGCCATTCTGTCCGGAACAAAGCCGCCAAATTCAAAATTTCCTAAATTAATGACTTACAGTACCGTACAGTTACAGTAAGCAAAAGTATGTTATTAACTATAGAAATCATAAGCAGGCCCTACAGCATGGAATAAAATTAACACATATCCACAGAGTTCTACAGTTCAAACCATCTCCATGGCTGAAGCCCTACATTGACTTAAACACATCACTGAGAACTCAAGCAATGTCAAACTTTGAAAAAAAGCAACTATAAATTAATGTTCAAAAACACAGAATCGTTAAGCCAGTATATAAATGGGAAGGGAGGTACGAAGCTAAGAATTTGATTGCAAGCCCTAATATCCAAATCAGGTTCATTTTCAGTGATAATATTATGACTATGAAATGAAAATATCTTCTCCTCCTCCTGTATATCGGAATATATGTTCCGATATACAGGAGTTCCGTCTTAGACATTTATAAAATTTGCATATATGAATTTCACTATCAATACATCTTAACGAAATTCCCCGTGGAAAAATGTAAACTTTTGTATACAGACACAGACAGTCTCTTGTACGAAGTCCAGTATAATGATGTATATGAAGAGGTTATCAAACAAGACATTCATAGATTTGACACTAGTGACTATCCCCAAGATAATCTCTGGAATATTCCTCTAGTAAATAAAAAAATACTCGGTTTAATGAAGGATGAAAGTAACGGGAAAATAATGACTCATTTCATAGATCTCGTTTTAAACAGTACACCTATAAAGTTGAATCAAACAAAATAGTTAAAAAAGCAAAAGGCGTAAAGTCCAATGTTGTGAAAAATAAAATTACTTTTGAGGGTTACCTCAACTGCCTGGAGAAATTTTCGAACAAAAAGCCTCAGGAAGAGTGTTTACTAAATAAAACTCAGCACTGTAACAATCAAAATTACATGAGGTATACAGCGTTGAGCAAACAAAAGTTGCTCAACGCTGTATAATCCCTTCGACAATAAGAGGTACACTCTTCCTGTCTCTTTTCGTCACATATTCTTTTTTTGCTTCACATCAACTTTAAATCTCTGTCTGTTATATTTAATATTTATCTACTTTTATTATGTAACCATTTTTAAGATAATAAATATGTATTTTTTTATTATTATTTAACCACCTTTTATGATAATAAATATGTATTTATAAAAAAATTGTCATAATTTTTATTTCAAAACCTAACCCAAAAAAAACAAATTATATTAATATTTATTTTATTTGAACGCTTATTTTCAGTAGACACATTTTTCTATGTAAATTATTAGAATCGTACCTTTATTGTAAAATAAACATTAACGTATACAGTATGATTGAAAGTTACATGTATATAATTCACATAAATTTAATATAACAGTATATGGTGACAATTTATAATTAGATTCATTTAAAATATTATTAGCTACATTTAAAAAGTTATTATAGAACTGTTCAAAACTTAAATTATTTAGTAAGTCCATATGAGATGATATAATTTTATTAGTGTAGATGCGCTCACGAACAATTTTGTCAGATAAATAAAATGTGCAGAAGCTGTTACTCATTTTCAATAATTTGACTCCAATAATTTGCGATGATATTAGAGCATAATGTGAAAACTTCACTTCAGGCTTCTCTGTCACCACATCGAAGTAGTCAACGATAAATTGTTGAAGGTGAGTAATGAAATCATCCCAATCTTCTCTGTTAAATGAGATGTTGTCTAATTTGGCGAAGTCTCGATGCACATTCAGTAAAATTCTTTACAGGAGGAACAACATCTTTCAGCACTAAATCCCGTAGTTACTTTATATATAGAATTTTTTATATCAGTATTATATCAGTATTATATTTATATCAGTATATTCTAAAAGATATCGACCCTCGTTTTGTGCAGCTTCTTCATATTGTGCACTAACTCTATCCACTGCGTGTCAGTAGTCAGAATCGGGACTAGATATCACTGATGCCATAATTGCAGTAGAATAATGAATCAACATGAGTTCAACCCCTTTTTATCGATATTTAAATTAAAATAAACATTGTTAACAAAGGCCCCTCTACTATTGTAAAAATGTTCCTGCTTTCCATAAGAATCAATGCACATTTGATTGATATGAATCAATCCAGCTATTATGAGAAGCGTCGAAACCTAACTATTTTACGTAAACTTGTTTACCTCGTCTACGTAATACTTTTTCAACGAGATACACATCGGGAGTTTTCGTTTTCTGCAGTTCTTCTGCGTAGAAACCCCCGTTAATTTGTATACCACGTATATCCTCTAGAAAGTAGGTGGTGGGGTTGGTGAGTTGTACTTTAATAATTTTAAATAATTTAGTTGTCTAATTATCCGTACATCTTATTTTAAAAAGATGTGTATTCTTACTAATTCGTGCAATATCCCCAAATTTGTACTGTCGTGATATTAACAACTTAATATTGTTATAAGCTGAATTAAATATTTGTTTCTCATTCTGTTTAGTTACATCTAAGGGTATCATTCCTATTGTTCTGTGATAGCTCTTGTTGTATTCTTTGATTCAGGGAGTATATCTATCCATCTGTATGATCTGTTTAAACTAAAATATTTATATAATTTCTCCTTTAACGTTCCAATAACTCTTTCAACTATAGCTGTGAACATTAATATGTATAAGTGAACATTATAGATTCAGTACTATGGTCCGTATTTAAATTTTTTTATTTCCTCTTGCTATCCTTAAAAATGTCACTCATCGCCTATGTAACTTCTAGTCCACCCTTATTTTTTATGGGTTTGGCCCATACAAATTTTGAAATATAGTCAATCACTATGAGAATGTATCTAAAATTGCGATTTGTCCTTAGCATAATTACATATTTCGGCTAAATCTGCTTGCCACAAATCGTCTATTCCTTTTATTATAATACGTATTCGATTGAAATTTTGCGTGCAGGCTTATGAAGCTCATTAACCAATTGAACTTTTTTTCCAGAATTCTTCATCGGGTGGGTTGTAAATTGAATCATTGATTGCATTTGATGATGATTCAATGCTTTTTCCACCAACACTATCTAAACCTTTTTCATCTAAATTTTCAATAATCTTTCCTATATCTGTTAAATATATCTTCTGTTGATATAAATCTGATGTTAATTGTTTTATATTATCCTTCAAATCACTTAAATTACTTAAACGTTCAAATAGCACATCAGTATAGTCTGATAGAACAGAATTTATATGATCATCTACATATTTCTTATTAACGGCATCACCCTCGTCAGTAGGTGATACAACATTTCTTCGCCATTTTACACAGCTTTATTTATTTTAATGTTGATATTTCCATCTTCGGTAAATACAAACCCACGTTGTGGTTACAGCAGATATGAATCATTAATTTCACTATAACGCCGCGATGACCTTCTAAACTTATCGAGACTCATCTTGATAATGACTCAAATTGTTTGTATGTCAAGCATACATGGAAGACCTAGTTCCATTAATTTGTCCTATAGGATTGTAATTCCTTCTATGTAGGTTTATGTAAATTCTATATAAATCTATGTAAATTTATGTATGTCTCTTCTATGTAAATTTCCTTATATTCAGTTAAATCACTTCCGTGATGTAGTTATGATCCTTCACAAGAAGTAGATCGTATAGCCCGACTTTTCCATCATATACTTTATCATTAATAATTATTTCAGAGTCACGACCAATTTTTAATTCCATGTTACCAACATACAGTTTATTCATTTGTAAATCCAATCTAATGCCATAAGCTTCATTATAGTCTTTGCGTTTTGTAATAATCCCCCCTATATAGTGCCTAGCTAAAGATGCATACTGTTCAAAATATTCATTAAGAGCAGTTTTCTCTGTTTTGTCATCCTGAAAGTTAGATGGTTCATCTCTTATTTTTTCTTCTTGATATTGAAGTTCCAGAGAAAATATGTAATCCTTAATATCTGCATTGATGTAGACTCTGCTTCACTAGAGTTACGCTTTAACTTTTATTGTGATAAACATATACACTTCTTGTCTGTTTTCTGTAATATATCCACAGACTTGAGTTATTTTAATCGATAATATGCTTCAAGAGTCTATTAAGCGTTTCGTCCTCGTCAGATTTTCCTAATTTTAATGCTAGGTACTATTTTCTGATAGCCTTTGATGCCTTATTAATTTTATCTCTATGCAATTTTTTCTTTGACAGATCTAATGGTTTAACCTTACATACTTTATACTTTTCTAAATTTATTTATTAGATTTCATTGTTATAATCTTAGTAATAAAAATGTTTCTATAAAATCTTCCATATTAGATGTTAAACTGGAAATTGAAAGCAGAAAATCATTCCCACAGAATACCAAGGCAAATTGTATTCATGACCGCGTATTTGAATATTTACCCCTAAGTGGAATCATAAAAAATGCAGCATAAAATATACCAGTATTAAATAAAACAATTCAATCATTTAAAAGTGTCGTAGTTAAAAACATCATGAAGTTGATTGCTGTCTACATTCAAGGATTTAATCTCCAAGAATTTTATGCTGAAGAGATATTTTTTGTGAGTGGTGTGCAACGGGATCATTATTTATTTAAACCTCCAATGGCATACAGTACGTTAAATCCTGAAGTAAAAAAAAAAATAAACTATTTGGAACGTTTTCATCATGGCCTAAAATATAGTAGCGGTTATGTAAGTTACGACATTTTGAATGATATCCTAAGCGATAATCTATTGGATGGTATTGACGTCGCCATAGTTTACGTAAAGGGACAATAAAGGAAGGAATTTGTTGAACGAAAGCTACGTGAACTATCTGAAACTTCAACAACGCTATTTCTTGTAGTTAATATCGAAGATATCAACGAATACATCATTGTACCACTACCATATTTTTCAAAAGACTTTCCACAATGTACTCATCATTATAATAATTTTAAATGTATGTGTGGAGTAAGAAATAGTTTAAAACTATATGATTGGTTGTATTCAAATTTACCAAAAAAATACAAAAAACTATTTAATTGGTCTGTTTTTATTTGCTTATATCTCCTGTGTATGTTACCTTAATTTTCAGTTGTTTACTAGACATTTGAGGAGTAAGATGCATCCTTGAGATGAATATAAATTATTATTGAATGAACATTACAGAAAGTTAGAGCAGTTGAAAAAACTATCTCCTTTTATGAACAAAAAAGGCGTATGTTTATTAGTTTTGCCAATTTGAGTATTACAACCAGATCAGTAAAAAGCATGAAAACAAATTTGTACTATCAAATATGAATTTAAAAAAAATTCTCCGACAAAGGTAGAGATGCAAAATGTTAATAAATAAGTATAGTCTATGCGTATATACATAGTATACACATAATCATTCTGCTCTTAAGTTCTCAGTTTATTCTATTATATGCTATATATCAAAATGTTATTTATGTACATCGTCCATATGATGCAAAAGAAATGTTTGTCTACTTTGATACATTGATGATGATAGTTGGAAAAATATGACACCTTATATTCTAAATAATCATATTTCCACATTTTTTTCTTCGATACCAAATGATACTAAAAGATATAAAATAAGAATAGGATTTCAAAATGGTACAAGTGGAGATTTAGATTGGAACATTTTTAAAGTTGCATGCGTGACTGCTGTTGATATATTCAATGATTATAATGTGAAACAATCAGTTAAAATTCTACTGTACTACATTACACTCTGTTCTTCAATTTTACTTCTGAAGTGTCTTATTAGAAATTTTAGTAGAAAATGGTTAATGCTGAATTAAAAAGTGTCATCATCAAACTCTACGAAGAAGTTTCACGAGAAAAATTCAAGGAACTGACTAGCTTTCCAACGTTACATTTTTTCACCACACAGCCAAGACGACCCCCACCGAGCACCTTCAGTTCTCTCTTAATGGCGCCAGGTTTTCTTTCTTACTTCCACCATGTTTTTTCTGCTGACATGTCTTTTTCTTAATGCCGCCATATTTCTTTCTGCGCCCTCTGGTCATTATTGATCCCAAGAACTCCACCCCACACTCTTTGGTTCACATTGACACCCCACATCTTTGGTCACTCCCGATGAATGCATGCCATCCGTATCAAAGTAGTTTCGTAGCGGCTTTGTATTACTACTTGAGTACAGACTTGTAGCCAGTGAGGAAAGCTACCAAGAGGAAACCAGGCAATATAAACAACCCAGACCCCATCTGAAGGTGCATCCGGGATAAGTACAAAAACTAACGAAACATATTCCTTTATCAGGCCAATTAATAACCGATGTATATCGGATATGATACACATGCCTAATCATTTTAGATTTGGGGGTACGTCGGCACCAAATTACTTTCAGTACGACATACTGAAAGTAATGACCTTCTGATAACATAAGATCTCGAAAAACAATACTCAGAATATGTAGATGAATATCGAAAAAAATTAGAAAATATATACCGTAATGTTAAGGAAATATATAAAAAACAAGAAACAAAAGTAATGAATAAACGAAACCTTCAAGGTTATAAGAAAAATCATTATAAAGCCAAATAGCAGAACAAATTCGTGGGCCCCTACGTAATAACAGAAATATTACCAAACAATAAGGTAAAAATAAAAAAAAATCAGATTTATTATTATTTAAAAAACCTTATATAAAATAAATACGAAATATTATAATAAGAAGTAAAAACTTAAAATATAATATCCTTAAAAGCAAATACAAGACAAATTCAGTTCGTCGGTTTAGAAAAAAACTATGGCATCTCAAAAAACTAGTTTTTTGGGTTTTCGATTAATTAACCCAAAGTTGGTTCAAGATTTTTGAAAGAGATTCTCACAAGTACAGTTCAACTGGCTGCGCCAAGAGAACTAACATCACTATTGATTACTTTGAGAAATATTATTATAATTAGTTAAAATGTTACAGATTAATGTTATTTACACTATTAAAAATTACGGGGAAAAGGTTTATCTTAGTTTCGAAAAATGATGTACCTTTTTCTGAATCACAGGTACCTCTTTGTAGTTGTAAGATTTAAGTTTTTAAATTCTATAAAGTCGTTAACGGGTAATGATTTTATAGAATTTGTTCAATCTTTTACGTGCTCACGTGTATATATGTAACGCTCGTAGTGAATAACTTCAATATTTTCTATAAAGAACAGCAACTTTATAAAGTGATCTAAATATTATCCTTAGTGTTTCAATTTTTGAAGGAACAATTTATTACAATATTGGATTTTATGGCAACGAATAAAGATTGTATCTAAAACGCAACAATTAGCAGATTGTTCATAAGCATCATTTATCAATATTAGTTCGAAATCTAGTCGAGAGGGCGAATCGATATGTTACCTAGAAATCCAGAATTTCGTCTTACAAGTATACTTTGAAAAACTACAAATGTTTTGCGACGAGTTCGTGGTCGAACAGCTTGTGGATGAAGTAAAAACCTTTCCACAAAGTTGGCTCATCACGAACTTTAAATGTTTTTATTGTTGATGAGCGTTTATCTACTTGTATGGGGGATTCATTGATGTGGGTTTTTTCTCTAACTAACGCTTCCTAAAAAGCAGGGTAATGTGTGTTAAAAGAAATAGTTATTAATAGATATTTAACCTACCACTTTCCAGTCAAGGATGGTACTAAACAACTATGCATTATTACTTAATAAAGAAAAATAAAACCATGGAAGCCGTAATAAATTAAAATTGTTACACATGGAATATAAACTTATTTTCCTCTGATTATACAAATGATTGAGTAGCCAAATAGTAACAATAATTCCAAACTGTAACAAGACGTTCTATTATAATTGACGTTTGTATATATTATTAGTATATAATATTGATGTAATTTTTTTTTGCAAATTGTGACCACTAATATGTATAATCATATTTTATATGCATTTATAAAGTAATCTATAATTATTATCGTGGAGATATTAAACAGTTTAGTAGTATGTACAACTTTTATTATTAGAGTATTTTTTCCGCATTAAATTGTGTGAAATCTAGTTGACTAATGGTGTCAAAGTAAAGCCCACAGAAATATAAATTTAATTTGATATTGTTGAATCGGTGTTTGAATGCAGCTACAACTTTAATCGATTTCCTGGATCTGAATTCAGTCAAGATAAGAGCATTGCACTTCTTTACATGTGCGTAAGAGAGATACTACTGGCATTATATTTTTATTTATGATGACGTGGATATTAGTGTGTCTCTGTACTACTAACGTTGTTGTCAGGAACAATAATTTTCCAATAATTCTATCAAATACCTAATATTATTATCTCAGACGATACCACTAGGAACCATGAATTAATATACCACTATATATATATATATATATATATATATATATATATATATATATATATATATATATATATATATATATATATATATATCATTCATCATAATAAAAATATAATTCCAGTAGTATCCTTCTTACGTATATATAAAGGACAGTGATCTAATCTTGACTGAACTCAGATTCAGGAAATCGATTAAAGTTGTAGCTGTAAAGAAACTGAGGAGAGTTGCCAGAAAAAAACATCTTCAGTGCTTTTCAATCCCGGAGCCTTCTCTTAAGGAGGGAGGAGTTATGTGCATAAAACCACGTGAAGATTCAGTGATGATCATCAGCTAAATCAGCATTACATAATAATAAAACTGTTGTAGGAACTGGACTCTACTCATTTTACGTTCAGATGTTTCATTGTAACTTGGAAATAAAAGTCGTTTGTTTTTAAAAACTGATTTTCCAAAGAAATTAATATAACTAGCTATATTTTTGAAAATTATACTTATTGCTCTTTAAAAATTTTGTTATTTTTTTATATTATTCAACATAAGGCTTATTAGGATTCTAAGATTTTGTATAAGGACTGTTTCTAAGATTTTGTATCACTTTCACGTTCACTAGTTACTTTTGTTTGTTATTATTACTATCACAACTTTTCAATGAGTTAATGATGAGTCAATGTAATAATTTCCCAGTTCCCAAACTAGGCTATTTTCTGATGAGGTTACTTTTAATTTAATTAGCTCTATAACTAAACAGTTGTTAGGCTTCCGAAAACTTCCATTGAATGATAGAAGAACACACGCAGTTTCCAAAGAGAAGTATAGAAAAACGTGTAGGAAAAAATTGTTGGTATCACAATCATAATACCATTTTACTGACGAGCCATTGAACTTCCAAAAAGTATTTTTAGCAGTTGCTACCACAGCAGTTGATAGTTCCCTCACTTTTTTGGGTGTAGTAGCACTACATCCAAATAATAAAAATCTTAAAATACGAGAACAACCAATATGGCACCAACACGATGGAGCACCACTACATTACTCATAAATTGTACTCACGTACAATTTATGAGTAATGTAGTGGTGGAGTATTACCTAAATATTATTTCAACAAGTGAATTGGTAGATGATGAGGTATTAAACAGCCAGCCAGATCTTTGGATATAATCCCGGTAAACAATTTTTTTGAGGGATTAATCCAAGTTATATCTTTACATATTATAGACAGAATTCGGAACGGAGTAAAACTCATTAACGGCTAAAATACTAAATAACGTTTTACAAAAAAAATCAGCTTCGAGTTGCGCATTGTCAAGAAGTAAATTACAGACAATTACTCGGTTTACTGAACTCGGGTCCAAGTGCCAATGGGGGTACGCTTGGTTGGAACTGTCTGGATAGGGAATACACATTAAAAAATCGCGGACAATATTCATTCCCATGGACATTGCCAGTGCTGGTGCTTGAAATCGAACCAAGATCGCGATAGTCAGTAACTAGTCACATATACCACATAATGTGCTATAACCAAATCGACTGCCGTCAGAACTATACGTGTAACTTTCCTCTCAACAGCCTGAGGTTCTCAGATATCTCAGCATCTCAGATATTAGTTGTCTCCAGGTTCGTTAGGTGAAAGGATCGATTATTATTATAATATATTATAATAATAATCGATTATTATTATAATTATTATAATTATTTAAAATGTTACAGTTTAATGTTATTTACACTATTAAATACTACGGGGAAAAGGATTACCTTAGTTTCGAAAAATGATGTCTTTTTTTGAATCACAGGCACCTCTTTATAGTTGTAATTTTAAGTTTTTCAATTTGACTTTTCCCCCGCTATATTTTCCAAGAATAAACCAGCTAAGATCACGAAAAGTATTTTTCTTCCTTTACAAGAAGATCTTAAATATGAAAAGTGTTGAATAAATTTCTGGAACACTTAAAATGACAGGAGAAAACTCGTATTATGGAAAGCATTATTAATCATATAGAGGGAAACAATGGGAGAAGTGTTACTATAAATATCCATGATTATGAAGTGAAAATTTAAAACTTCCGACTTGAGAATATTTGAAGTTGAATTTTTTAAATATTTCAAATTACTTTCCTGAAACTTGTAAACGAATGGGACCTGAAACGAATGGGACCTTCACTTATAACATTTTTAAAACTACGTAGCTTAACTAAGATAAGTCTAAAATAGCTTGCAGATATGCCCAATGAAGTTATGATTGCATGTGCTGCAAACGAAATAGACTACTAGATAGACTACCACCAGTGTGGAATACACTACTAAAAAATTTTCAATACGATATTGGCATCCTTTTGAAGGTATTAGTATTTCCTGGAACATTATAATTTATACAATAATATGGAAAGAGGTCTTCCACCTCGAAAATTAATTTGACGTTTCTGTAATATGAACGACGTGTATTTTGTATCACGTGATTTGGTGAACCTGTCACCACTCATAGAAAAGCAACCAAGACTACTGCAACAACAATTTAAAAACAATATAAGACTACTTTTAGATTTTTGGTGCAATCAATAAATGAATAGGCAGCCCCGGATGTCTTTTAGTGATATCACGCACGTTCACTTTGTCTGGACAGTCAAGTGTTCTATGGGCAAATTATTATCCACCCATTGAACTAGAAGAAAATCATCAGTATTGATTGGGATAATTAGGTTCTTACTCCTATAAGTTGATTCATAATATAGATGAAAGTAATAATGTGTTTGGATACAAAAATAAAAAGAAAGTTGAGATTATTTGAATACCACCTGGAATATATAAAATTGAGGAAATTCATAAACCAATATATAATGAATATATATGAAAATACGTAATGTTTCTACTCAACTTGAAAACGTCGAAAAACCCTTTATTCTGCAAGCGAATAACAATACATTAAAGTGTGAAATTTATTCAACATATGAAATTTACTTTACGCTGAAAAAGTCTATAGCTAGTTTATGAGATTTCGAATCAAAACGATTTTTGGCCTATTGGCCGCTATGTGGTCCATCACACTTTAGATACGGGATACCTGTTGTCTTTCCGACTGGATCTTGGCCTTCCTCTTCCGTACACGCCCCTCCACTCTCTCTTGTGGAAAGGAAGAGTTATTCGTCCTCTACAATTGGGACAAGCTTTCAGCAGCAGTGTACACGGCACAATTTATGTGCCAGATGTCGGCCCCTTCTGGAATCGCTGTTTGAACTTCAGCATCCACTTTGGCCAGATATTGTAGCCCAGGGGGTCTTATATGATGTAACCCCCCGTGGTACTGAGACCCTCTATTATTGGCGGAGCGGTGAAGTGGCGGACCACATCCTCAACTGGTTCATTAAGCAGCATTTCGGCTACCTCATTCGTCAATCGGGGCACAGCCCTCACATAGCCCTTTCTAGGAAGATAGGATACATAATCATGCAAATTCTGTGGCATCAGCATATTTTGGGTGCAATTCGCACCACAGGGCATTCATACGTGCCATTTATCTTCTTCGTACGGGCTCACTGCTTTCATAACATTGCAGTAGGTCGTCTGTCAGTTGGTTGGTTCACTCAAAGCATCCATATGTTTGGCGTACGTCGTAGATCGCCCTGTCTTGAGGTGAAAAACTGCACATTTGTCCAATCCGAATTCCATGCCAATTGCCCACGTGTACTATTGCACCACCTTGCGTTTTGCAAGTCTTGCTTCCCGGAGGCATAGATTTTGAGGTCATCCATGTAAAATAAGTAGGTGACCTTGTGTCTGCGGTTATTGGGTGATTCGCAATGGAATCCGCGAGTTTAGCGAAATTCAATAGACAGGGGTAATAACGAGATACAAAATAGGAAAGAGGTTAGGGAATCTTCCTGAAACACCTCTCTCCTAAACACTACCTGCTCTGTGGTTACTCGCCTTTCATCGGATGTTGTGTAAAGCGCGTCTTCTAGAGCGGTAGTAGGCGTCCTATGTATTTCACTATTGGTGCTGATCCGAGCAAGTGAATCCACAGCTCCTGGGAATCAAATGCCTTGCGGTGATTTATCTAGGCCATGGATAGATTTCGCTTGTATTGTATAGAGTCCTGCGTAATACAGTGGTCTATCAATACATTTTCTTTGCAACCTACCTGACCCTTCTTTGCACTACGTTATTTCCCTATCTCTTGAAAGACTGGTTTCACGTGCTCCAAAGTTCTGACATACAAAATGCGTGTAAACACTTTGTAGCGGAAATTGAGGCACGTAATCGGCCTATAACTTTTCTGATCGGACAAATTCCCTTTCTTGGGGATAAGTATAGTTCGTCCCTCGACAAACCAATCCGGAATCTGTTGGCTCCTCCTTCAACCACGCTTTGAAAACTTGAGTCAAATGGCGGTTTGTCGATGGAAATCACTTAAACATAATTCAAGTGATTGTTGGGCTTTCTCTGGATTAGTTGTCGGACACGCTTCCTGTGGCTATTCAGAGAGCCTGGAAGGGTACTATCGCTGGAGTGTTATTAAATGAACGCATCGTCTCATAAATTTCCTTCCAAAAGTTTTCTACAAAAAACTTCTACAGTCGATGAATCTTCGACGGCATGCTGTGGCTCCTGCATAAAGCGGAAGGGATTTGTACTGAATAATATGTTTTATTCAATGCTTCTCACCCGTCTATTCAAAATATTCTTTATGGTCATAAGTGCTCGAATTCTATCTAAGCAGAGCTGTTTGAGAGTTAAGAGCACCGTCAGACTTAGAGTGCGGTGTTGGCGTTTGAATTCATTGATAATACACCGGATAAGACAGCAGGCAGGTGTCATCTGCCTGTTGTTTCTTATATAGTCCACCATACTCTGGTTTCGAGAGGCGTGCTGTCTAGCTAACTGTATTTTGATTTTAATCTGTTGTATACACCACTTGATTTCCTCGTTCATGTTAGAAAAGATAGATCCCTCACGGGGAACGAGCTCCTTAGCGGCATTGTAGACAGCATAATTGATCTGCCAGATGCCTGCACCTTCTGGAAGTTCCTCATCAATTCTAGTATACATTCTTGCCATGTCTTGTGGCTTTAGGTTAACCTAAAGCTTTCGTAACAAGTAAGCAGATCATCCCTTAGTTCCCTCGTTCACCTAAAGCATTTATATCTATTGCCTTGGTCCTTGCCATTGAGACGGTTCGGTAAGGCTCCTCCTACCTGTTTCTGTATCTTTGTATCGATCATAAGCGATATCGTTATTTTCACAATGTTCAGTTAGGTTTATACCAGGACCTCCTCTTTCAGGTCGCCGTTTTAGTTTAGTACTGAAGCCACAGCATTGATATCCTTTTAAGTGTATTTCAACCGCGTTAATTAATCAGTGAATTAATGATTTCGACACCTATTTCTTTGTCTTCCACGATGAACACCTGAGAGAAAGCACTTTTCAGTGATAAAAAATCATAGCCTCTAGCTTGAGATCTACTCCCATCAACTCGCATCTTGGAAACCCAATTTCTAACTCATCTACAGCAATACTTCCCCGTGCGTTGGATACACTCCGAATGGTTCAGTTTTACCACTTAGAAAAGGGTAAGATGTGCCAGTAAGTTATAAATTGACCTGTGAAGCAGTTGTGGCAGTTTGGCAGCGTGCGAGTATTCCTACGCAGCTGACTGATTCGTGTGTGAGAAAACTGTCAAAACTTTATGAACAATATTTGGCTCTTAAGAAGCACCGTACCCGCCAAGGAGAAAATGATAGCGTGCGCGAGGATAAGTTCAAAAGTAATCTAGAAGAATTGTTTGATGTCGCTGTGAAAGATGCTATGACACAAATAAAAAATCACGAAGACCGTGTATTCCTCCAGAAACAAAGAGAAGATGTCTTTTCATGCAGTATGAGTGGTGCTGACATAAGAACAACAAAAAAAGAAATTAGGAAGAGATAGAGGGAGGAAAAAGATAAAAAGGCGAAAGAGAAATATAAACAAAGAAAAAGCAGATTCATTCCTGGGGAAACTATAGAAATGTCTTCATCACCTTCACATAGCTCCGAAAGTGAAGCTGACTGTTAACCAGTGGCCTCAAAATCTGCTGCACCTTCTACACCATTGCCATCAAAACTCCGTAAAAATATATTTATGTCAGTAGGAGTCGTCGGAGCCTTGGATTGAGTCAATCTTCCAGATAGAGGAGCAGCATTTGTTGCTGGAGCCATAGCAAAGGCGCCTAGACCCGACCTTTCAAAAATCATACTCTCTCGAAGCTCCATTAGGCGCTCTAGAAGAGAAGAAAGATGTAAAGCCGCAGCAGCTGAACACGAGGAATCGTCACTGGAGGGACCATTTCTTTTACATTGAGATGGCAAACTTTTGCCTGATATTGACGGATCTAAGGTTGATCGCATTGCCATACTTATTACTGGAAACGGCCAAGAAAAACTTTTGGGAATTCCCAAGTTAAACAGAGGAACAGGGAAAGCTCAGGCACAAGCTTGCGTTGAAACAATTCAGAAATGGAACGTTAAGTCTCAAATCAAAGGACTTGTATTTGATACGACAGCGAGTAATACAGGGCTTCACACAGGAGCTTGTACTATAATTGAAGAAACACTAGGACGTGAAGTCATCTGGATTGCATGCCGCCATCATATTATGGAGATAATGCTTTCAGCTGTTTTTGTTTGTCAATTTGGTCCTACTGGAGGTCCAGAAACTGGACTTTTTAAGCGCTTTCGAACAGCATGGCCAACGACTGATAAAAGTGTCTACAGTGCAGCAGACATTGACCTCTTTGATCATCCTGTTTTAAAGAGCTTACGACAAGAAATGCTGGAATATTTACCAAGTGCATTGGAAAAACAGCAACCAAGGGATGATTATCAAGAACTTCTGCGTTTATCTCTTTTGTTTATTGGTGGAGGAAATGGTAGGGAAACATTCCGAGCTCCTGATCCCATACATCATGCTCGATGGATGGCTAAAGGCATTTACGCTCTAAAGATATGCCTCTTTCAAAATCAGTTTCACTTAACACCTCGAGAGGTAAGAAATACAGTGCAATTTGCTTTATTTGTAAGCTTGGTCTATGTGAGGTATTGGAATGAAGCTCCACTTGGAATTAGAGTTCCATATAATGACATTCAGCTCCTACGTATCCTAAAAAGTTACCCTAATCAGACAATTGCTGAAAAAGCATACACTGCTCTTGCTAGACATCTTTGGTTTTTTTCTGAGCACTTGGTAGCATTATCTTTTTTTGACGATCGGGTGTCCACGAAAACTAAAGAAAAAATGGTCGAGAATCTGAAACGTCCTCAGCTGCCTGATTTTCCTCGACGTATTAAAATATCTGAGGAAAGTAACTGAGAGCTCCTTCTTCTATGCGCTTATGGTTGGTGGAAAAATTAAATCTAAAACATTTCTGAAAATTAAACCTCAGCAATGGAAGGATAATCCAGTTTTCATTGAATTTCGCGAATTTTGCTGTAAGATGAGGGTTGTGAACGACACTGCCGAACGAGGCATCAGTTTTATTCAAAAATATAACCAGTCCCTTACTAAGGACGAAGAACAAAAGCAGTTTATTCTTCGTGTTGTATCAAATCATAGAAAATATCTTCCTGTCCTATCCAAAGCATCCCTTCTTTCATACTTATTAAATTCTCGAATTATTTAAAATTTTAGTTACTTGGTATCCAAAAGTTTAATATGGGCGACCCCTAAATATTGTTTGTTTGGACACCGCTTGCGTGTACTCCTGGTTTATGTATTAAAGAATAAAAATAAAGTTGTGGAGAAATTTTAATATTAATGTTTTGGACCACCCTAATATATACTTGTCCTGAATTTACAAAGCTGAATGCCTGGAACAGATTAAGTACTGCAAAACCTTTGCGTTTATGTATAAATTGCCTTGGCAACAACCATCGCAAAAAAGAATGCAAATCTGCTGGTTGTGGAAAATGTGGTAAAATTCATCATACATTACTACACTTCACGAATCATACAAACCACAACTCAAACACTCGAGAATCTGATTCAAACAATACTTCTACTTCAGCTTCTGAACGGTCTGTCGAAAACAATACTTCCACTGCTCGAGTCAAAGTTCTTGATAGGCTTGGGAAAACACATGAATGTAGAGCATTACTTGACAATGGAAGTCAGTCAAGTTTTATATCTGAACGTCTTTCTAAAATTTTGCAATTACCTGCACAAAACAATCGATTTCACTGTTACTGGTATTAACCAGGTGAATCAGACAACAAATTCACTTATTTATGTTAAATTTTATTCCACTGTAAACAATTTCAAGAGAAATATACCTTGCATAGTTTTACCCCATATTACTGAAAATGTACCATACATATACTTTGATTCTTCTTTACTAAACATCCCAAAAAATGTATTCCTTGTCGACACAAACTGTGAACAGCCTGCTCCGGTAGATTTACTAATAGGAGCTGAAACCTTTTGGGATTTACTGAGTATTGGCCAAATTAAACTTGGGCCTAATCTTCCTACACTACATAAAACCAAACTTGGTTGGATTGTGTCTGGTCCAGTTTACCGTAATCCTCAAAACAAGACACAAAATTGCTACATCTCAAGTATTTCAAAATCAGAAACACAGCTCACAAAATTTTGGTAGCTTGAAGAATTTCCTGAAAGTAAATTTCTTTCAGACAAGGAACAATACTGCGAGGAACATTTCAAACAAAGCGTTCCTTGAAATTCTGAAGGTCACTTCGTTGTCACAATTCCTCTAAAAGTTCCTCCCTCAGTCTTGGGTGATTCGAGGAGCGCAGCCATTATTCGTTTTCTTAATTTGGAGAAAAAACTGGAACGAAACCAACCATGATTTGAAAACTCAATATCATGAATTCATAAAGGAGTATATTGAACTTGATCATATGTCCATTTCAGATGATTAAACTGACAATTCCTGTTTTTTCCTTCCTCACCATTGTGTACTAAAAGAATCTTCCACAACAACCGAACTTAGAGTTTGATGGCTCATTAAAGTCTACTTCCAGCTATTCTGTTAATGACATCATGTCAATTGGACCCAATATACAAGATAACCTATTCCTTATACTCTTAAGGTTTAAGACACACAACTTCGTTCTGAGTGCAAAATGTACCGGCAAGTCTACATACAAACAAAACAACGATTTTTACAAAAAATACTATGGCGATTCAATACTAGCGAAAATATATCCGTTTTTACTTTAAATACCGTCACTTACCTCGGCAGCTTCTTTATCTATCAGAGCGCTCCATGAAATAGCGTATCGACATATTCATGACAACCCAAGTCTTACATCGATTATTTTATACGTCTTCTATGTCGACGACCTATTAACTGGTTGAAATACACTTGAGGAATTAAACTCTATTAAAAAATACATTTCTAATCTTTTGCATAAATACGGCTTTTCATTGCAAAATTAGAGGTCAAATGTTATAACAATACAAGATTTTGACTCTGGTATTTTACGTATTGGCACCGAAGAACACAACAAAACACTAGGTTCTAACGACTGCTTACAGTACTTTATCAGTAATTTTCAACACAATTCTAAGATTGCCAAGACACAAATTCTGTCTTGCACTGCACAAATCTTTGACCCTTTAGATCTTCTTTCCTCTGTTACCATTACAGCAAAGATAATTTTACAAGAACTTTGGAATTTAAAACTCTCGTGGGATGAATAAATCCCTGCTAATTCACATACACGCTGGAGTAATTATCGAACGGAGTTATCACAAATTAATGATCTGAAAATACCCAGACACGACAAATACATGGTTTTTGTGATGCATCAGCATCTGCCTATGGCGCTTGTATTTACATGCGTTGTGTTGACTCACTTGGAAATTACTCTACTAATCTTTACTGCGCAAAGACACGAGTACCATTAAAAATTATATCCATTCCACAACTTGAGCTTTGTGGAGCTCTTCTACTCGCTGAACTTATTGACAAAATAATTTCGACTCTTTCTACTATCTTTGAAAACATTGTTTATTGGACTGAACAATCGTCATTGCTTGAATCAAAACTTCCCCTCATGTATTAAAAACTTTCGTAGCTAACAGAATTTCTAAAATTCAAACCTTATGTAGACTCATGGAAATACGTCAGTACTTCGGACAATCCAGCTGACTTATTGTCGCGAGGTATAAGTCCTTCAAACTTCCTGAACTCTGATCATTGGTTTCACGGCCCCGTATGGCTTAAACTATAAGAACATAGTTAGCCTTATCACAAAGCTGTGGCAAATACTATCGACTTCAAGCTATCAAGAACCTCCGTTAAAAAAAATGCTTTCCATAGTCTAACCTTTGACTAAATTTTCTTCTCTAACAAAACTAAAGAGACTTTTCGCTTATGTACTCAGATTCAAAAACAATATTTCAAAAACAGTATTAAGGGCAACAGTAAAAGAGTTTCGTCAAACTGGTCTTCTCTCTATTCCAGAATTAAATTCTTCATTGCTCATTTTAATACAAATTGTACAGCGACAATCTTGTCCAGAAGACTATTCCAGACTATCCATTTCTAGAACCCTTAGTAAAACAAGTAAACTTGTCGGATTAAATCCATTTTTCATGAGACAACTAAATTAATAAGAGTTGGTGGATGATTGCAGAATTCTAATTTTGAAACATCCTACAATACTGCCCTCTAAACATCATGTTACAACCCTTATTGCTCAACATGAACACTTACGACTTTTGAACGCAGGTCCACAAGCTCTCCTCGCTTCTATTCGAGAGCAATTTTGGCCACTTTCTGGGAGTAACCTTATGCGAAAAGTTGTACATGGCTGTGTACATTGCTATCGATTTAGCCTCAAGCCAGAGCAATATCTGATGGGAAATCTTCCCGCCAAACGAGATGCTCCTTTCAGACCTTTTTCTATATCTAGAGCTGACTATGCCACCCCTTTCTGCTTCCTGATCGAAATGGCCGAAATTACAAGGCCACAAAGATATACATTTACATTTACGACTGACCTGAAATGAACGACTTTGTTTATTTGCTTTGCCAGTAAATCGATCCATCTTGAAGTTGTCAGTGACCTTACGACTCAATGTTCTCTAGCAGCATTACGACGCTTTATGGCCAGACGCTGCAAATGCTCTGAAATATACTTAGACAATGGCACCACATTGTTGGATGCAAATAATGAAATACGTCGATTCCTTGATCAATATAGAGATACCATTGCTCAGGATTTATCAAATGAAGGTGTACAATGGAATTTTATTCCTTCACGCGCTCCACATTTTGGCTGCATCTAGGAGGCAGGGGTCAAGTCAGTAAAATATCATCTAAAATGTGTAATAGGTGACGCAACATTGACTTACGAACAGTTTTGTACGGTCTTATATCAAATAGAAGCTGGTCTTAATTCAAGGTCGTCCTACCCCCTGTCTCAAGACCCTAATGACATGAATCTTCTCAATCCTGCACACCTGTTAATTGAAGAACCACTCACCACCATACCAGACCACTCATTTTCCGGCGCTAAGGAAAATCGCTTGTACAGCTTTCAAATAATGCAACAGCTCTTACAACACTTTTGGTTAAAGTGGCGTAAGGAGTACATTTCACATCTGCGTGAAATGTACTCCTTACTGTATGAAATTCACTGTGTTAAATGGAAAGAAAACGCACAACAATTAATAAAACCCGACATTTTGGTAATAGTAAAAGATAATGGACTTCCGCCACTCAAATGGCAGTTAGGTAGAATTATGAAATCGCATCCTAGACGTGATGGCATCATAAAATCTGTGACTATTAAAACTGCACCTAGTGAGTTAAAACGACCCATAGTAAAAGTGTGTGTTTTACCTAATCAAATTTTAAATTAACATTCTTAACGACCTTTTGACTTTGCATCAACCATTTGCTTTGAAACCTTGAATGCTTTCAAGGTGTGGGGTACATGTTGCGTCGAATACGGACCTGTTCTGAAATCTAAATTCTGATGTGTGGAGACCGAGTCGGTTATGTGCGGTCGACATTTCGTGTCCCTACTCCGGAAAAACAATTGCAGGGACTACGCGAGTGGAGAGATAGAGACAATAGCTGAATGTATACGAGTTACCTTTTGATCTGTAATGTATTAATACCTTTGTACTTATCTACTTAAATATTATGTTTAATAAACTTATGTTTAATAAAATTATGTTAATTAGACAATAAAATTATTCAAGTACGTGAAATTCTCAAAATTTCTACATTCCCACAATAGATATATATATATATATATATATATATATATATATATATATATATATATATATATATATATATATTAAATTATTATATATATACCGGGTGTATTAAGAAAAACGCCCCAGCCTATAACTTTTTAATTATCGATGCTAGAAACGCCATTTTCTGGACTTCGGTGTTAAAGTAGATTTTTACAAGCTCTGCATATAATATGTAACATGTCGCTTCCGGAAGTGACCGGAAGTTATATCAACTTTTTTATTTTAATTGGAACACCCTGTATATTTTACAGTATTAGATGGCACACTTTATTCTGAATCCATTGATATAATATTGTTTGTGGTTACTGTCAACGGTTAGCAAAATACATAGCTTTATGTACTATACTGCGGTAATAACTAATAAATATAGTACACTATAGTCTAAGAGGGCCTATGATTACAATTTTAAAACAATAGTTACAACTGATGCTAGTTTGACAATTCTGTTTAAACTGACCTTTCTGCTTATTGTCACAAAGTAAACGAATAGAATTAATTTAAAAATCTTTCGGAATAATGGATGATGAAAAATTATATTTCTATCAGATATGTTGGAAGTGTACTATGCTTCAAACAAAAATAGTGCTGAGGCCTTAAGAAGGTACGTTGAAAAATTTCCTAACAGACAAGTCCCATCTAGAAGAAAATTTAGCCATTTACATGAGAAACTTAGAAGAACTAGATCACTGAAGAAAATTATAAAATAAAATCTAACAATAGCAAATGAAATGAAACAGTTGGACGTCTTACTGGCAATTGAGGAAAATCCTCAAACTTCAACTCGGCAAATTGGAAATAATTTAAATATGTCGCATTCAATGGTGCACAGAATATTAAGAAAGCATAAAATGCGGCCTTTCAAATCTAATTTAATTCAACATCTACAGGAAGTTGATAAAAAGCTCCTAAGCTCCTAAAAGAATTCATTTTTGTAATACTTTTCTGCAAATGGTAAATGACGATTATTTATTTTTAAATAACATACTATGGTCGGATGAAAGTACTTTTTTCATACTTTTGAATGTTCATTACTACTGGAGTGATGAGAATCCCAGACACACTAGAACTACAAATTTTCAGCAGCGTTTTAGTGTAAATGTTTGGTGCGGGATGAAAGGCAATAAAATAATAGGGTCTCACTTTTTTAATGAACATTTAAATGCTATTATTTATAATGAATTTTTAAGAAACGATTTGGAGAATTATTTAGAACAATTGCCTGTCAATGAATACGCCAATGTGATTTTCCATCAAGACGGGGCCCCTAGCCATAATGCCCGTATAAATGTAAACTGTTTTAATGGGCAATTTGGAGAAAACTGGATCGGAACGAATGGCCCAACAATATGGCCAGCTAGGTCACCTGATCTCAACTCATTAGATATTTTTATGGGACCATTTAAAGGATCTGGTGTACCTAACAATTCCGCAAAACCTTGAAGACCTAAAGCAAAGGTTTAGAGTGGCTGTTGACAACATATCACCTCAATTTATCCAAAATACCATAAATGGGGTAATACGAAGGTGTCAGTTATGCATTGAAAATGAAGGTTGGCAATTTGAACAATATCTAAATTGATAAATTAATAAATACTAACAGATTTTGAACTATCAGGTACATTATTATTCGTTGGTTTTCTTGATGAAACGTTTTATTTGTTTTTTCTAGATTCCTTGAATTATTTTTGTTATTGATTTGTTGGTTTTGCTGCTGTTTTTCATTAAATAGTTTTATTTATATTCTTATTTTATTTACCGTCATTCTCAAACTATTAACACACATTCTTCTAAAAAAAAAAAAATGTGGTATTATAATGATATTCATTATTCAAGATATGTTTCACAGCTCCCTAGTGCTACAATGTAATGCAGTGTACAAAGGTATGTATTTTACTCACCGTTGATAGTAAGCACAAATAATATTATATCAATGGATTCAGAATAAAGTGTGCCATCTAATACCGTAAAAATATACAGGGTGTTCCATTTAAAATAAAAAAGTTGATATAACTTCCGGTCACTTCCGGAAGCGACATGTTACATATTATATGCACAGCTTGTAAAAAACATACTTTAACACCGAAATCCAAAAAATGGCGTTTCTAGCGTCGATAATTAAAAAGTTATAGGCTGGGGCGTTTTTCTTGATACACCCGGTATATTATATATCTATAATATATATATATATATATATATATATATATATATATATATATAACATAATATATATATATATATATATATATATATATATATATATATTATGTTATATAGAGAATCCTCTCTTATATTAGGTTAAGACTTAGATTAATACTGTATTTTATAATATTGTAATATACATTGTAACAGGCCATTAGCATACAGGATGTTATGTCCACAAAAGAGTATACCAAAGTCATTGCGGTTATCGCGTAACTAAAAACCTTTCGTGCTTATCATAAACCTACATTGTATTTTATCGCAATTATTGCAACTTGCTAAAAGTCTTGAGAAAAATACGTCTTAGAACATTCCTGCAGCATCAGCATACAGAAATGTTTTAAATAGAGAAACAACCACTAGTAGCTTCAGTAGTCCGCACATTAAGTAATCGGAAGTAGTCCGTAACTTCACATATCAGTAATCTTCAATTAGTCGTCGAGTAAACGTCGAACAAGTCTAAATTAAATTATAGAAGTCGGTTACTCCTTTTTTGACATAGCAAAGTGTTCAAAATCGTAAAGTAAAAATAAATTGTTTTTAAAAAGTTAAATAAATAAAAAGTGATATAAAAATTGGCGCAGTCGGTAGGATTTTCGCGCAACTGTAGAACACGGACATTGCCTAACTAGAGTTGTGGAATTCCAATTCCTAAGCGAAAGAACCAAATAGAAGAAAGAAACAGGAAGTTTCAAGAAATAAGAAGAAATAATTCACGAAGAAATAATTAAAGAAGATAAACAAGAAAGAAAAAGCAACTTAGTTTTAAGAAAAAAAGAAGAAGGACACCCAGATAGAACACGGACCTTGCCTCACTGTCTGCGGACCTCTTCTCCACGATATTCAACATCAGCCAGGACAACCCTATCCAGAATACGGATCTGCCTCACTGGTAGTGGACCCTAGCCGACGAATGAAATCGACAATTTGGTAAGTCGCAAAGAATCATCTCGCTTACCCCATTGTACAATTATTTGTGTGTATTTTTTTATTTTTACGTACAATACGTACGAACAACTGATATAAACCAGTGAATCGAAATATATATATTTTTTTCTGTCATATAATTTTTATATAATTGAAATCTTTTAATTTTAAAATTTTTATTTTTATTATTTTATTTTTATAAAATACTTGATAATTTAATAACCAAAAAATGGCTGAAGAACATATTGAACCATATAGGCTATCGGAAATTTTTTCCATAGTACCTGAATTTGATGGAAATCAAATTTTCCTTCAAACTTTTCTCAACGCAGTAAGATGTGCTTACGATATGGCCATCGATAACCAATCAATTTTACTAACATTACACGTAAAAAATAAGCTCAGAGGTAAAGCCGCCGAGTTAATTAATTCCCGTAATCCATCCACTTGGGATGAGATTAAGTATTTACTAGAAACACATTTTGGAGATTCTAGAGATCTCACAGCTTTGATTCAAGACCTACAAAGAATAAGTCAAAATTCTAACGAGTCTGCACTAAATTTCGTCCCTAGACTACAGACTCACAATGCAAAAATGCGTGCGGCAATACAAAAGCAACCGCTTACCGCGGAACAAAAAACAGTGCAAAGTACCTTGATTGAAACAATGACTTTAAACACACTATTAACAGGTTTAGACCCTAAATTAGGCTCCATTATTAGAGCAAGTAACCCGAGTGATATGCTTCAAGCTGTCGCCCGAATAAAACGAGAGCTACAACTATCATATTTTGAAACACAAAAATTTAAGAGAACTAACAGACCACCCACTAATATTCAAAATTTTCCAAATAAGAAAATTTGTAATAAATGCAAAAGAATTGGTCATACTTCTAACGAATGTAGGAGTACCTAACAAAATTTCGGAAATTTTCAGAATTTAGCTAGACCAAATTACACGCCAAATTACACACCGAAGTTTTCGCAAAATTCAAATACTTTTCAACCACGTCAACCATTTAATGCCAATAACGTCAGACCTCAAACAAATCAAAATTTCCAACAGTTTCAACAAAATAGACCCTCAGCTATAAGACCAAACCCTAACTATTCGCAACAACGACCATCTATTATTAGGCCAAACCCAAATTTTACCCAACAAAAAACTCATCATATGAATCAAAATTATTGTGAGTATAACGAATATGATGATACAGCTCATCAGCAAGAAATAACCCCACAATATTATCCGGATGATACCGCTCATCCATATAACTTTCAAAACCAATACTGTGAAGAATATTCACCATATGAGAACTATAACACATATGATGATACTGCTCATCAATTCCATGACCCTAACTATCCGACAGAACAAAATACGAATCAGGATTTTCACATCCTCGACCATCAAGACCACCCTCCAGATTCGGAGACAACCAAAATTCAAATTATAAAATGCAACGAAAACCGACAACCCAAAGACCAAAAATTCATGTAGATCAAAATCTCTTAACTGTAAATTCAAAAAATGTATATTATATTAAATATATTAGCAAGACATTCAAAATTTTAATTGAAAGGCGTAGGACTTTCGATATTTAAACCTAGAACTTGTGAGGATTACACTAAAAGATTTTCGGAAAATGATATTATACAGGGAATAACGGATGAACGAATTTTTATTAAAGAGTCAACACTTATACCATTTACAGATTCGGACCCTCATAAAGTATATATTCATGACATTGACATAGAATTTGACGGACTATTAGGTTCTGATTTTTTGGAACACTATAATTGCATAATCGACATAAAAAATAGACAACTCATAACCAATTTTAAAACTGTCCCACTATTTAAAGTTACTGACGATTACGAACAACAAGAAAACACGCCACCAAATTTAGAAACCAGAATTATTAAAAATAACATTTCGATCGCCCCTCGTACTGAGCAAATATTTAAAATTCAATGTAATCTCTTTAACATGGACGCTATTTTAAGCGGTCAAGAAAAAGACAAAGTACGAATTCCAAATTCTCTTGTAAAAATTAATGAAAAAGGAGAATTTTTAACATCAATAATTAACGCGAATGAAATTCCAAAAATTATACATTTCGATGATTTAAAATTAGAGCCCATTAAAAATTCCAGTTTATTAAATACAAATACAACAAGTAAGAATCAAAATTACACAGACCGAAATTTCTAAATTGAAAATCAATTGCGAATTGAACATTTGAACGAGGAAGAACAATTTTTAATTAAAGAACTATGTTTAGAATATTCAGATATATTTTACTTAGAAGGTGACAATTTGACATTTACAAACGAAATTAAACATACGATTGACACGATAGACACAAAACCTATTTTCACAAAATCATACCGCTACCCTCACATCCATAAAGAGGAAGTAAAAACGCAAATTTCAAATATATGTTAGATCAAGGCATAATAAGACCGTCTATTTCTTCATGGTCTTCACCAGTATGGGTCGTTCCGAAAAAATTGGACGCCTCCGGGAAACAAAAATGGCGCGTTGTTGTCGACTATCGGAAACTAAATGAAATATCCATAGGAGATAAATATCCTCTCCCTAATATATCCGATTTACTAGATCAACTAGGTAAATGTGAATATTTTACTACTTTAGATTTGGCCTCAGGTTTTCACCAAATCGAAATTGATTCAAAGGATATTGCAAAAACAGCTTTTTCGGTAGAGAACGGACATTATGAATTCACTCGTCTTCCCTTTGGTTAAAAAAATGCCCCCGCGACCTTTCAGAGAGTTATGGATAACATACTCTTAGGTATCCAAAACGAACGTTGTCTGGTATACATGGATGACATTATTATTTATTCACCAACAATACACGAACATATTAGTAGATCAACTGAAGTTTTCAAAAGATTAAGGAACGCGAATTTAAAAATTCAACCCGACAAATGCGAATTTCTCCGCAAAGAAGTCGCTTATTTAGGTCACATAATTACACCCGACGGAGTAAAACCAAATCCAACCAAAATTAATTGTGTAGCTAATTTTCCTCAACCGACAAATCAAAAAGAAATTAAACAATTTTTAGGACTAGCAGGATATTACAGACGATTTATACCCAACTTTGCAAAAATTTCTAAGCTTTTGACAAAATTGTTACAAAAAGACACATTATTCCATTTCGATTATGAATGCCAGAAATCATTTAAAGAATTAAAAGAATCGTTAACTTCAACCCCTATTTTAATATATCCAAATTTTAATGAACCCTTTATCTTAACGACAGATGCAAGTTCATTTGCAATAGGAGCAGTTCTATCCCAAGGACAAATAGGAAAAGACTTACCTATAGCTTTTGCATCTAGGACCTTATGTCACGCCGAAACTAAATACTCCACAATTGAAAGAGAGCTTCTCGCTATTGTCTGGTCAGTCAAACACTTTAGACCTTACCTTTTTGGACGTAAATTTAAATTAATCACTGATCATAGACCTCTAACTTGGCTACTATCAATAAAAGACCCAGGAAGTCGCCTAGCGCGTTGGAGATTAAAGCTTGAGTAGTATGATTATGAAATTCAATATAAACCGGGAAAAATCAATAAAAACGCTGACGCTTTATCTAGAATAAAGATCAATCATTTCCAAAAATGTTCAGAATTTCTTACTAAAATTTTAACTTCAAATTCAGACAATGAATCAATAAATTCAGAAATTACAGAAATATCCCCAGAAACATGTACACAGGAATTAGAGACATTTGTAAACCTTTATAAGACGCAATCTTTAATTGACTATAACAAAATTAAATTTACTAATGACCAACTATTAGACAAAAAACACAAGGACGTAATAGTATTCTTTAGGAAAGATAAACTAGAAGATCTTCATTATAAAATAATAGAAGACATTTTTGATGAGAACCCAAAATTTGATCACAATAAAATAAATACCGTATCTAGCAAAACTGTAAAACATCGCAAATATTATATAATCTTATTACCTTTTGATGCAGATGAAGTAATTGAAACAATGTTTGTTACCTTATACAAAGATAAAAATACTCTCGACCTTTCGAAAACATATTTTGTCGAAAATAATCCAGACCTTCCAATTTTAGAAATGCTATCATTCATCTTCACTGAATCAGATCTAAATTTAACTGTTTGTCAAAATTTAACAAGAACACCGGACGAAGATCAATTTCCTATAATAATAGATCAATACCACAACGGTAAAGCTAATCTGCACCGTGGTATAAATAAAACCATCCGTAGAATACGCGAAAAATATAATTGGCCAGGATTAACAAAACACGTAGAGAAATACATTCAGAACTGCGAAATTTGTCAAAAAACAAAAACGTTACGTAAAAATTTAAGCAACCCTTTAGTTATCACGGAAACTCCAAAAACACCTTTTGAGCGAATCAACATAGATATTTTAGAAATTCCAACAAAAAATCACATCCTGACAATTAGGGACGAATTAACAAAATTTACACAGGCATACCCTCTTCAAGACAAATTGACAGTCAACACCCTTCTTTTGTACTTCCAACGTTATGGAACACCTCTCCGAATTCATTGTGATTACGGCAGAGAATTTGACAATACGTTACTAAAGGACTTATGTACTCTTTACGACATCAAACTGACTTTCTCTAGCGTCAATCATCCACAATCAAATGGATCCGTCGAACGATTCCATTCGACATTATTAGAAATGATACGAGTCAATAAAGCAGAAAATCCAAATGAACATCCCTTAACAGTTATTCCGTACGCAGTAATATGTTATAACAACTCTGTAAATAAGACCCATGGTTTCACATCATATGAATTAGTCTTCGGACATACATCTAGTCGTCCTCCCGAAACACTATACAACCAAAAAGAACTGATTTATAAATATGTTCGAGATTTAAATAATAGAATCTCATGGTACTACAAAATAGTACGGTCAAAAACGAACCTCCAAAAGGAAAAAGCGAAAACGCGATTTGACAAACACATTTCGGAAAATATACCTAAATTTAATATCGGTGACAAAGTCTATGTGAAAGAATCACAAATAAAAAACAAACTTCACAATAAATTTAATGGCCCATTTAGAATAAAAAAAATATTTCAAATTTCACGATCTTACAAAACTTAGAAACGAATCAAACTACAAAAGTAAACTTTGATAGGATGAAACCTTATTCTGAAAATTAAAATTTAATTTCAGGTTTCTGCATCTGATCGGAACAGTAGCCTCACAATACACCATATCTCCTATAAATAATACCATCGGAATATATTTCCATAAGGAAAGTGAAGTAGTGATTTCAAACAAACAATGGACCCTATTAGTTCACAAAAACATATCGTCATTGAAAAATGCTTTCAAACATAATGAAAACTTATTAGAAATTCTTTTACACGAAAATATGAATCTATTTCGAGGAGAAGTTAAAACCCATGTAAGCCTGCTTACGCAAACCTCTAAATCAATACAAGATAAATTAAATGAAATTTATTTCGACACCAGACGCTACAAACGAGGACTTATTAACGGTATTGGCTCAATATTTAAAACCATCACAGGAAATTTAGACTCTGCAGATGGAGAATATTATTCAGATTGTATTAAGAAACTAGCAAAAGATGAATTCCAATTAGAAAGTTTATTAAAAAACCAAATTTCAGTAACAACCTCTGTTATCAAAAACTTTAATGCCACTATACAAAAATTACAAATTGACGAAGCCACTTTTAATAGGGACATAAAAATTATTTCAGACACGATTTACAAAACAGCTGATAAAATAAAAGTCATCGAAGCCAAATTGAGATTTCTAGAACAATGTGAATTTCTAATGGAGAGTTATTTGTATATCGAGGATCAATTAAACAATATCATAAATTCAGTCACTTTCGCGCGTTTAAAAATAATTCATACATCAATAATTAATCCTGAAAATCTGGTTACATCACTTCAGGAAATATCTCAAAATTTACATCAAAACAACTTGTCATTGGTTATCAAGTTATCTAATATTGCTAAATACTTAGACATTATGGAATTAGAAGCCTTTCAGACAGATTCAGATCTTATTTTTGTTTTGAGAATTCCATTAATTGATCAACAAAGATACACACTTTTTAAATTATTTCCTATACCAATTCTAAATCACAGAACTGGATTATATCATGTACTGTCAACTTCACAAAGATATATTGCGCGTGATGATGATTCTTTGATGTACATACCCTTGTCAAATTTAAACGGATGCAAACAACTTTATACAAGAACAAAACTCTGTACAAACCTTTTCGCATATCCCATAGATGCGATGTGCGAGGCACAATGCCATGTGCGAGGCACGCATCTTGAAAAATCTAAAAACACTACCCGAAAATTGCGAAACGTCCTTAATATTCGCAAAAGGATATAACGTTCAAAAACTAACCAACTCATCATAAATTGTAACCAAGTCACTATAAATTGTAAGCAGATAAATACCAAGACGGAAATTATTTTCAAAAATTCCATTCTGACGTTACAACCAGAATGCAGTGCATTTGTAGGAATTACTAAAATACAATCCAATTCGAAGGAAACCACCGTAAAAGAGCTCGATGCTCATCCTATTTTAATTCCATACAACTGTTGTCATGACATTCCCGACGATTTCGAAATTCCCAAATTACAACCATTAAAATTAAATAATCTCAATACCGAAGACCTCAAAATCGCAAAACATAAATTAGACGAATATTCAAAAACATTGGATAATATGATTAATGAACCATTCATCACCAAACATATTTCATGGTTCACGTACTTCACAATTGCTGCAATAATCGGCATTATCTTATTATACATCTGTTGTAAATGCCGAAAGAGAAAGAGATTAGCCATTGCTATTACATCCAATTCACCGCCACCTCCACCTAGACCAAGGAAAACATTTAGAAGCTTCGCCAGCATCCTTCCCAGGAGAAGACCATCAATCAGACCAGAAGAACCATCCGAAGAAGATATTGAATTGAACTAATTTTCAGTGCTACAGTGCTAGTGCAGTGCCAGATTTCGTTTCAAGTTTTAATTTTAACTTTTAATCAGTGTAACTCACTTTGTTTAACCTTTATCCCAATGTTTTAATTTAATTATATTGCTATTTCTAATGTAATCCCATTGTCAATTTAAAGAAAAAGTTTATATGCAATTTCATGTTTTCACGTGCTTGCATGAACTTAACGCCATCGATTTTGTAATCGATTTTTACAAAAAAGTTGTTGTATGACACCAACTTTTATTATAAGGGGGGAGTTGTTATATAGAATCCTCTCTTATATTAGGTTAAGACTTAGATTAATACTGTATTTTATAATATTGTAATATACATTGTAACAGGCCATTAGCATACAGGATGTTATGTCCAGAAAAGAGTATACCAAAGTCATTGCGGTTATCGCGTAACTAAAAACCTTTCGTGCTTATCATAAACCTACATTGTATTTTATCGCAATTATTGCAACTTGCTAAAAGTCTTGAGAAAAACACTTCTTAGAACATTCCTGCAGCATCAGCATACAGAAATGTTTTAAATAGAGAAACAACCACTAGTAGCGTCAGTAGTCCGCATATTAAGTAATCGGAAGTAGTCCGTAACTTCACATATCAGTAATCTTCAATTAGTCGTCGAGTAAACGTCGAACAAGTCTAAATTAAATTATAGAAGTCGGTTACTCCTTTTTTGACATAGCAAAGTGTTCAAAATCGTAAAGTAAAAATAAATTGTTTTTAAAAAGTTAAATAAATAAAAAGTGATATAAAATATATATATATATATATATATATATATATATATATATATATATATATATATATATACATATATATATATATATATATATATATATATATATATATATATATATATATATATATATATATTATACATTTTTTTTACTAAAAGCCAGTCACCACTTTCTGTGGCTCCGATTCGCACAGAAGGTGCACTGGTAATACCAGTAATCACTCCTCACGTCCGTTCGGTTAAATCACTAACCGAACTGGGCCGAGTCGTATGCCCGGAGTAGATGAAGCGAACCCAAAATTACGGCCTTCTGCATGCGATCGGCTAAGATTTCTGCCGAGTTTCCGCATGCCGGTATGTTCTTTAATTCTGAAAGCAGTGTATTTTCTCGCTCCACCAAGGGCTCCTATAATCAGTACCTTAAGTTTAACAGAATGGTCTGGATAGAGTCTACGGAATACGAAGATTAAACCTCGATATTTTTTCTGTTTCTCCTCCTCTTTCAAAACAATGTTACCATCAGCGGGTTCCGAGAACTCGACGATGAACATTGTCCTGAGTTGGTGGTCGAGGAGGACTACGTCAGGCTTGTTGGCTTATATTTGCCTGACGGTGGAACACAAATAGTTCCAATATATTCGGCACTTCTCGTTTTCCACAACGGATTCAATATCCCCCGGAGCGTAAGGCAGCACTGGTGTCTCGTCTATCTGATATGAGTGCCTTAGATGATAATAAAGCACCCGTAACGCTGCGTTGTGTCTATGGATATAGATGAATCCCTCGGTCTCTGAATTTAGCCCGGCTGACCTTAATAAAGCAGGTCAGCCTTTCGGATAAGCCCAGGGATTCCATATTCCTATAGAAGACCCCGTGCATGGGCTTATCCTTGTGAAGCTGCAGATCTCTTAAATGCTCTGCAGCTTTTACTTGGGCTTTTAACTGAACGGGTTCCAACTCGGTGACAGAGTTGTGATTGGCCCGTTCAATGTCGAAGACGAGACCGAGATCTTCGGCTGCTCTACGTGCTGCCTTAAATAAAAATGCTCCTATCTCTGCATGTTCGTGATCTTGGACCATGCAACGAAGGGGATCCGAACTCCCGACAGATTTACAGGCTCCGTCCAGAACCATCCTATTATATATATATATATATATATATATATATATATATATATATATATATATATATATATATATATATATATATATATATATATATATATATATATATATATATATATATATATATATATATATTATATGAATATACTTTCATATACATACAGATACTTTCATATACTTGTTGATACTTGAACAATTTCAGGTTCCTCAATATCATCTTCTGTTTTAGAATCGAAAGTAGACTGGTTTGTCGTACTTCTTCAATACAGCCGATGATGGTCAATTCTGCACTTTCTGTTTCCACATCGCTATTAATTGATGCAAATTCTTTCACGCTAACAAATGTGTGTTTAACGCAGGAAACAGTTGTACTAGCGGAATATTATCTTCTTATTCGAAATCTTCCACATCTATATTTATAAATCCGGCTTTAGAAAAGCACTTCTTTATTGTCATCGTGGACAAAGTTCGCCAGGCCATCGAAATCCATATTAAGGCGTTGGTTAAGGTAATGTTTTTCTTTATTTCTTGAAGAGAAAAGCCTCTATCCACATATGTCAAAAGCGTTTTAATAAAGTGGTTTCTATAGAGCACCTTAAAATTCTGAACAATGCCTTTGCCCAAACAGTAGTTCACATTAGTTGGCAATTTGAAGTAGTGTTTGGTGGTGTCGACGATCCTCCTCTCCCTCGTCCCCGCGGGACGCGGAGACTGGTAGTACCAACTTCTCCTTTTCCAAAATGGACGTGCAGAGCGGGGAACCAATCGCGTCTTGGACCGAGGTTACTCATAGAAGTCATTTTCGGAGAGAGGCATATGAGAGTGGAAGAAATATAAGTTTGACATTATCCAATGCAACTTTGCAATGAGATGTTGAATTATCCATTAACAATATCACTTTCCTATTCTGCTTCTTCATCTTGGCATCAAATTCGTGGAGTCACATCGTCATGATGTCTGTCACGTCGTCATCCATGCTTTTTTGTTGGAGACTCTTTGAAGAGTTAGATTTTCGATGTGTGCTCCTTTAAAACATCGAGGTTTTTTTGCTTCTACCTATGATTAGTGGTTTCTCTTTTTTATCTTCCATATTTGCACAGAAGAAAATTGTAATTCGTTGTTTTGCAGTTTATCTTCCGGAATCTTGTCATTTTTCATTGCATATGTTTTTGTTGGCAATGTGCGATAGTAGAGATCCGTCTCATATGCATTAAATACATAATGTGAGGTGTAATCTTTTAAAATGACCATCGACTTCTCTTTCCAAGTTTTCTCCACATATTCTCTTCAAGGTAATATCGTGCCGACGTCGAAATCTTTCTAACCTTCTATTTGATGCTTTGAAGTCACTTAGCCCTAGGTATTGCGCAGCTTCAATTGCTTTCGCTTGAATTATTGACCCAGATATTGGTAAGTTCTTGTTTCGAGCCTTACAAAATCAACTGAAAACGACTTGATCCACAGTAAGTCCCTCAGTTTTAGGAAATTTTCTTTTTTGATCAACATTGCCACCTTTTCGATACAAATTTTCTAACTTCTTCCTTATTTTGTAACAGTCTGGTCACTTGAGCCTTGCCTGCTTTAAATTTTTCAGCCAATTTCCTGGTACTCAAATCACTTTTTTCATTTTCGTCGATTATATCAATTTTTTCTTTGATAGAAAGACGCTTCCGTTTTCCTGACATACTCAAATATTTAACGTTAACCGGTGAAAGTTTAGGATAAAACTAATGTTAAAAGTAGATTTCATGCGCTTAACAAATAAATATTCATAAAGCAATCATAAAGCAATTTGAAGTACCGCCCGTCGTAAACCAATTTATAACATGTACATTTTATTGCCCTTTATTGAGGGTATTTCTAGCAATGCAGTGTACTAGGAAATTCCAATGATGGGCGCCCACGGTCGCTTAAGAGAGTGGTTGGTGTAAGGGGATACAAGAGTATGGAATTTCCCATTTGTAAACTCTGTTAGCGACCGAGTGGTCACATATATATATATATATATATATATATATATATATATATATATATATATATATATATATATATATATATATATATATATATATATATATATATATATTCAGCAAGTCAATTTGGAATTGCTATAATATATTGTAATAATACAATATATACATATAATATAAGTTGTTCTAATATTATAATTTATATGCAGTATGTCAATATTTCTTAATTCAAAATGGTTATAATTTTGGGAACTATTATTTATTACTATTATTAACCTTCGTTAATTATTGTTCGGTGATACTCTGTAATTGAAGCTAAAGAAATGTGGCTGAATACAGTGTAAATTTCTTATTCCCCTTGCCCTCATCGTTATGCTTATTTCATCTACCAATTCAAGATGGGGTTTATTGATTTTATCTCGTACATAATAGATACAGGTTAGTGCTTTCGGCTACCAACTGATTTGCCCTTAACTATGCAATCGGCTTGCTGGTATCTCTAATATTACCTAATGTTGATAATATGCATCACACATATACGAAATGTAGTTCTAAATTTCTGTTAGATTTTTATGCTATGACACACATTTAAATCTCTTAAAAGTGCAGTGATTAATCCTTTCTGAATTGTTATGCAATGATCAACACAAAGTGCTTATGTTATTGTATGATAGATCCATTTCCATTCATAATTTTACTTCATTATTACTCAAAATTAAGTAATGTCAGAACGTACGAGCCAGATGACCTTATAAAGGTAATATTACTGATATGGGCGACAGTAATTGGTTTTATACGGATTGTCATTTATTTCAACAGAAAGTATTTTAAGATTTAGTTAATTTGAGAAGACTTGACAAACTCGCCACAAGATTCGTTAAGTGTTCTCAAATTGATTAAATAGAAAAATCTATTCTTGACCGGCTTTCACGACCGGTGATCATTGACTGTATGTAGATTATTTTTCTCCGAAACTGATAGCTACGACTCGATTTCGCATCCAGATCGAGTCGTTGATCGTCTCTGAAGATGTTTAGTGACGAATGCCGAAGCGTTTGAAGAACAAAGCTTCTGGAGCTTTGGCAGAATAATCTGTAAAATTTAAATTTGGAAATGAAAGAGTTAGTTATGTTATTATATATATATATATATATATATATATATATATATATATATATATATATATATATATATATATATATATATATATATATATATATCGCATCAAAACTAATGCTACTACATCTTCGTTATCTATAATATTTAAAAAAACATGTAAGAAAAATATAAGAAAGGGATTCTAAATGTCTTGTGTAAGTCATTATTTTTGTAATTGCTGACATCGAACTATGTTTTCTTTCTCAATATGATCTTAAATAGGAGAAAGCTAATATTATACTTTTACTTCGTTTTAAAATATTAAGTATTACACCAATTTTCATGAACCTGCTTTCATTAATTAATGAAATACAACACTCCCTTATGTAGCTTTTATCCTCATCTTTTATGTCGAGTTTTTTTAGCTAATATGCCTACCTATTCATCAAGCTATGAATTTATTGTTCTCAGTTATTCTCAAGAAATTGAGATTTAAATTCCCGCAGATAGAGAAAAGTAAATTCACCATGATGATTCAAATATTTTTAAATACAAACTAAGGCTTAAAAACAATAAATACAGTATACATTCATATTTTTTGTTATAATATTAGTAACAGATACCATTAAAACATTTTTATCGCATTTTTAAAATGCTTTCAATTGAAAATTTTTATAAGTAATTTTATAATAAAATTAAATTTGTTTGAATTTATCTCTATTTTATTTTTTTTTTTTATTATCCAACGACTATAATTGTTATAAAGATCACTACGCCATTTTCGTAATGCTAACTGCTTGCTGGTACTGGTACTCTTAAGACTGAGACTGTTGTCGGTACGAAAATTGTTTCTCTTATTAGAGATTTAAAACTATTAACGCAATATCTCATATTCGAAGCTGAACATAGGAAAACATTATAGTGGTGTACTGCATGTTAAATTAAAAATTTTTTTTCGGGGTATTGCAACAATAACTTTTATAATGGTAATGACAAGTGCCGCATATATTATAACTACTCGTTTCCGACCGTCAGGCGAATACAAACTAATAAGCCTGAAGTCATCCTCCTTGACCATCAAGCCAAGGTGATGTATGTCATCGAGTTCTCGGCTCCTGCCGAGAAAAACGTCACCTTGAAGGAGGAGGAGAAACGGACCAAATACGTAGATCTCCGGTGTGAGCCGCGAACGCTGTACCCAGGCTACTCTGTCCAGATGGTGGTTCTGGTTATCGGTGTTCTCGGGATGAAACCTATGGTGTTGTCGGAACTGAAGATCATGGTTGGCAGGTCAAATCCAGAAAGCGCTCATCTTGGGTTCTCTGCGTTTACTTAGGGCACATGATTATGGATCCACAATAACTAACTTCGCAGGCTAGTTGGGCGTTGTTGTGGTTAATACGCCGGCGCTATTATTAAGAGTATTAGAGCGGTGGGAGAACTGTCCGGCAGCCGGAATCCGGGATTAGTGTAAAAAATCGGATCAACAGCTTCCTCGTGGAATGCCCTGGACAAGTAGAGGTAACTCTGCTGGACCAATGTTGGCCGTAGGCTCTTGGGACTACTCATCTCCAGGGTCTGAATCTGGTTCCAAGCCAGACCAGAGGAAGTGCTCCTCATAACCGGCCTTATTCGGATGGAGGTCAGAGGCAGGTGGGAGGGGCCTTACCGGACCGTCTCAATGGCAACGACCAAGGCAAAGGAAATGGACGCTTTAGGTGGACGAGCGAACTAGAGGACGATTTGCTTACTTGCTACGAAAGCAGCAGTCCTGGCCGCAGGGGATACATGGCAAGATTGCACTCAGCTTGGAGTGAAATGCACCCCCAGTATCGCGCCTTCTCTAAACAAAACCTGAGAAATCAAGTACTCTATCTGCGAAGGTCAGGATATGTGAGGTAGCCCTGTCAACTTGATACACTACTTGCTGCACCTCTACCACAGCAAAGATTTGACGGGGAAAATTCACGAGAGTATGCCGAGCCCTCCATAAGGACAAGAGGTAACCTTAATATCAGGGTTAATCTAAAACCACAAAACCTAGCAAGAATTGATGCTAAAATCGATGACAAACTTTTAGAAGATGCAGAAATCTGGCAGGTCAATTTTGCCGTCTACAACGCGACTAAGGAGCTGGTTCCACGTGAGAGGTCAAACTGTTTCAATAAGAACGAGAAAACCAAGCGGCGGGTAGAGCAGATCAAAGGCAAAATACAGTAAACCAGACAGCATGCCTCTCAAATCCAGAGTGTGGTGGAATATATAAGAAACAATCGGCAGTTTACACCTAAAGTCCGGCGTATTATCGTCGGTCTCAGACGCCAACACCACACTATAAATCAGACGGCGCTCTTAGCTACCAAGCAGCACTGTTTAGACAGGATTCGAGCACTTATAGTGATTAAGAAAGATTTGAATAGGCGGATAAGGAGCATGGAACAAAACAAATTGTTCCGTATAAATCCCTCCCGCTTTATTCAAGAGCAACAGTGTGCTGTCGAAGATCCGCCGGCTGTAGAAGATGTCGAAAACTTTTGGAAAAAAATCTATGAGACGACGCATCCACTCAATAACCAGTGATCGCACGCTTCCAGGCTCCTTGCCACACTCCCATTGAAGAACCACAGGAAGCGTGCCCGGCAATTAGTCTGGAGGAAGTTCAACAAGCACTTGTTGGAACTAAGAACTTCACTGCCCCAGGCCAAGATGGATTGAATATATGGTGGTGGAAACGGTTTCCGTCGACCCACCGCCGTCTGGCCCGAGTTTTGAACTCGTGATTGAACGAGGGGCAGCAGATTCCGGATTGGCTTGTCGAGGGAAGAAGTGTACTTATCCCCAAAAGAGGGAATTTGTCCGACCCAAAAAATTATAGGCCGATTACGTCCCTCAACACCTGCTACAAGTCGTTTACACGCATGCTAGGACGCTGGAACACGTAAAACAGGTCCCTCAAGAGATAGGGGAGCATCGCGGTGCAAAAAAGGGGCCAGGCAGATTGCAAACAAACCCTGTTGATAGGCCGCTGTATTACGTAGGACTCTGTACAATACAAGCGGAATCTATCGATGGCCTGGATAGACTACCGCAAGGCATTTGATTCAACATACCACGAGCTGTTGATTCGCTTGCTCGGATTTCTTGCGGTACCAGCACCAATTGTGACATGCATACAACACCTAATACCGCTCTGGAAAACCCGCTTCACCATAACATCCAGTGAACGGCGGGTAACCACGGAGCCGGTAGTGTTTAGAAGAGGAGTATTTCAGGGGGATTCCCTAAGCTCTCTCCTATTTTGTATCTCGCTATTACCCCTGTCACTTGAATTTCGCCAAACTCGCGGGTATAATTGTTGACCACCCAATAATCGGAGGCATAAGGTCACCCATTTGTTTTACATGGATAACCTCAAAATCTATGCCTCTGGAGAGCAAGGCTTGCAAAACGTCCTCAGGGTGGTGCAAGAATACACGTGGGCAACTGGCATGCAATTCGGATTGGATAAGTGTGCAGTCTTTCATCTCAAGATTCATCTACGGGGATCCCTGAAGATGCGCAGATAGCAGACGGAAGCATTCTAAAACATTTGGATGCCGGGGAGACATACACGTACCTGGGTATAAATCAGAACTAAATCTAGGATGCGCAACGTAAGGACGCTCTCCGTGGCAAGTACAGACATCTACTCCGAAAGATTTTGTCATCAGATCTAACGGGGAAAAACAAGGTGTCTGCAACGAATATGCTCGCCATTCCAGTACTGCTTTACTCCTTCGGAGTAGTGAAGTGGACTGCCAATGACCTGCGTAGGTTGGACAGGGAAACCCGAAAAACGATGCTCATACGCAGGAGCATTCATCCAAGATCATCTGTTCCTCGGGTATATCTGCTGAGACAACGGGGAGGCCGAGAACACTTGAATCTGGAGTGTATGCATGACAGATTAGTCCTGGGTATAGCATGTAGCGTCGTCTGTAGCTCGGATCCACTTATGCGGCTAGTGAGAGATCATGAAGTCGAGAAGGTGGGAGCGGGTCTATTTAAGGTAGCACAAAAAGCCGCAGAACGATTAGGTCTCAGATTCGACCATAGACGAAGAGGCAGGCAAGGTGATGACGTACAGTCAATCACTGAACTGGAGCCTAATCGTCTGAAAGCCCAAATCAAAGCTGCCGAACAGAGAAATCTGTTTAGGGAGCATGTCGATAAGGCCCTACATGAAGTTTTCTATAACAATATTGAAGCCCACGGTTTATCGACGGCGACGACCTTCGCTTATTTGAGGTCAGCCGGTCTCAGATCTGAGACCGAAAACTTTATAGCGGCCTGCCAGGATGGTGTTCTAAACACCTTGGTCTACCGAAGCCGAATGATGGGTGTGGAGGTACCTGATATCTGCCCTGTATATGCGACTTCGGCCTACATCCATCGGCATAACGCTGCATTACGTATGCTATATTACTACCTAAGGCACTCGTATGGGGTGGACATAAGACCGGTGTTGCCTTACGCTTTCGGAGATATTGAGTCCGTTGTCGGAAATGAGAAGTGCCGCCCATATGGGAACTACTCGTTTCCGACCGTCAGGCGAATACAAGCTAATAAGCTTGATGTGGTCCTCGTGGACCATCAAACCAAGGTGATGTATGTCATCGAGTTCTCGGCTCCTGTCGAGAAGAACATTACCTTGAAGGAGGAGGAGAAACGGACCAAATACGTAGATCTCCGGGGTGAGTTGCGGACGCTGTACCCAGGCTACTCTGTCAAGATGGTGGTTCTGGTTATCGGTGTTCTCGGAGGGTTGAAGCCTACGGTGCTGTCAGAACTGAAGATCACTCCGGCTTCCCAAAAATCGGTAGAGTGGTTGGCAGGTCAAATGCAAAAGGCGGTCATTTTGGGTTCTCTGCCTTTAATTTGGGCACATGATTATGGATCCACGGTAACTAACTTCACAGGCTAGTGGGGAGTTGTTGTGGATAATACGCCGGCGCTTTTCTCATGTGTATCGGAGCTGTGGGAGACTGTCCGGCCCAAATGCCGGACAGTCTCGGAATTTATATATATATATATATATATATATATATATATATATATATATATATATATATATATATATATATATATATATATATATATATATATATATATATATACATATATATATATATATATATATATATATATATATATATATATATATATATATATCTATATATATATATATATATATATATATATATATATATATATATATATATATATATATATATATATATATATATATATTATATCACTTAAATTAAATTTTACTTTTTAAAAAATATTTTATTTTAATTTGAAAAAATTAACAATTATACAGACGACTTGATTTAATTGAAACGACAAGTTAATGTTTAAAGACAAAAAGGCAAGTAACAAGTGTCGTACAAGTAGGACTTATATGCTGTGCTTGCGTTTCACATGGGAAACGCTTTTGTTACTGAAGGAGCTGTTATCACTTGATAATGAGTTTCATATTACTTAATATTTGACATTAATATGTCTGGATGACTTAAACTTATATTATATTTTAGCATATAACATATATATATATATATATATATATATATATATATATATATATATATATATATATATATATATATATATATATATATACCGTTTTTTCATTTTTTTACTAGACAGCAAGTCAATCGGTCGATTTCGTATAATGTGTAGGGAGGGGACGTGGACGGTACGTCTACACATGCCCTGCTTCAGGTTGTCCAGTGTCGATAATTAGCGGCGCTACGACAGTTACGTTCTACACGTGAGGGAGTGTACATCGTATTTGTAACGGGGAAAAACTATTACGTGGGAAGTGATGACGGGTTTACTGTTAAAAGATGATCAAGGTATTTAAAGAAAAAATATCTTGGCCATATTTAACAGCAAACTATGATCTTTTTTGCATTATTTTTATAATGGGTTTTGCATTAAAAAAAGTGCCTTCTAATAAAACGTTTAAAAATAAATATCTCTTAAAATAATTAAAAGTAAAATACTTAAACTTAAAAAATATCCCCTTGAATAAGAAAAAAAACTAAAGAAAATTTTCGAAGATGCCTCCGTCTTGCACCAAACAATAACCCAACCTGTCGTAAAATTCTGAACGAACCTTGGTCAGCATAACAGGGCTAATAGTTTGAAATAAATTTTCAATATTAGCCCTCAGTTGATTTAATTTATTAGCTCTTTCATGAGGATGCCCGTATAACTTTGATTTAATATACCCCCATAAGAAAAAATCATTAAGGGCCAAGTCTGGCGATCTTGGTGGCCATTGAATTACGCCTCTCGTAGATATAATTCTTTGGGGGAATATCGTATTCAAATAGTCAATGACTATTTTTGAGTTATGGGCGGGACACCCATCGTGCTGGAACCAAACGTTGTCAAAATTGGGGTTAATGTTTGCCAATGCAGGAACAATTTGGTTTTGAAGAAGATTCAAATAAGTCTCCCCATTTAAATTTCCATCAATAAAGAATAGTCCAATAATATCATTCCCATAAATACCAGCCCAAACATTCAATTTTTCGGGATATTGTGTCCTTGTATTTAACAGGCAATACTGATTTTCAATAGCTCAATACCGTACAATTGATGGATTGTGCCTACCATGTAACGGAAACGTGGATTCATCGGTGAACACGATGTTATAAATAAAATTGTCATCCGCATTTGCACGTTCCATTACCGTGTTATAAAATTCCATTCAACGGTACTGGTATTCATCGAAAATGTCTTGATGGGCTTCGTATTTATAGGAATGATATTTATTTTTCTTTAAAATTTTGTGAATTTTACCCACACTAAAACCAGTCTCCTCGGAAATTTTTGGGATAGAAATATTTGAATCTTCTTCTACCATTGCACACACCATTAATTCCTGCATTTCAGCATCCTCGTTAATTCTAGGTGTCTTGTGGCATTTACAACATAAAATGCATCCCGTTGACTTAAACTTTTCCACTACTGTCGATATTGTGTTCAAGGCAGGGATCGGACGATTTACATATTTGACTGAGAAAAGGTCCCTTATTGCACGTAATGAATGTCCTTGAAGAGACCATGATATTAAATCAATTTTTTCCTCAAGTGAGTACGTCATAATTACTAAGTTTTGAATTAAAAGAATCTATTTAAAATTACACGTATTACTGCGGAGTTCACTCGTCTAAATTCCAAACACGTATGCGACGGTAAATGTGAAATCTAAGTCGTCGATCATCACGGTGTTCGGCCGGACTCCCCACCTGAGCGGTGGCTAATTTTCCGAGAAGGACCGAACGGTGGAACCTATGTACAGTTTTAAAATGAAAGCACGGTATATATATATATATATATATATATATATATATATATATATATATATATATATATATATATATATATATTTGTGTGTGTGTGTGTGTGTGTGTGTGTATGTGTGTGTTACCTAATCAGTGTGCTGTAATATATATATATATATATATATATATATATATATATATATATATATATATATATATATATATATTTTAGATTTTCACTTTCAAAAATGACTTTTTAAAAAATAACTATAAGTTTTAAAATTGACTGTTTATTAGACTGTTTTTATAAATATGTTTTTATGACTTGAGTTTATTCTGAACTGTCGTAATTTTGTATGAACATAATATTTATAAGCTTTGGATTGCCACGTAAGCATCAGCAGAATTCAAAGTGGCGTGATGCTTGCGTGTTCACAATAATATTGCAAGGAAGTTGTTATCACTTTTGATAAATGAAATACAATATTGTAATATGATATGCCTGAGACTAGCTGCTGTGAATATTTGCATATAACAACTCCCTTTTTTCAAAAAAAGTTGATGTTACACTTCAACTTTTAGGATAATTCTTCAGGGGTGTCTTCATTAGTCTGGTGGATGTTGGGCCTTCTTCTTAGCAGGGTGTTAATTCTTTTTAGTGCTTCCCTGTGTATGGACTCTGGACGTTCCTTGTCAATTTTGAACCTATTTCTACATTTGAGGGCTACGTAGAGTAGGATCAGGCTGATTAATAGAGCTATGGTTATATAAGTGAACCATGAAATATTTCTAGTCACGAAGGGTTCGTTTATTATTTTATCTAAGTCCCTGGAATATTATTCTAGCTTATGGTTGGAGACTTCTAAGTTTTCGATATTTAGATTGTCGAATTGTAAAGGTTTCAAATTGGGCATTTCAAAATTTTCTGGTATCATACTGCAGCAATCGTAGGAAATTATCACTGGATGTGGATTACTTGTTACGTTAAGCAGCTTGCGGTTTTCGGCCTGTATTTTTGTAATGCCGACGAAGGCCTTACATTCTGATTGAAGTTTTAAAACAGAATTTTCGTTAATGATTGTAGTTTCTGTATTCGAATTTGCACATTTTATTTTAACGTGAGTGGGACTTGAAACTATAACCAGCCATGTATTGGCTTCGAGTTTTTGTACCTTATAGCTTTGTCCGTATACTAAAATGCTATGACAGTTCTTCGGCATTTCTACGGAGCTTCACATGCTGCACTATTATCTATCGGATATGCATAGAGGTTGGAACAGAGCTTCTTAAGAGGACTTAGTTGTTTGCATCCTGTTAGGTCCTTGATGGGTACGTACATCAAAGAATCATCATTTTTAGCGATATATTTTTGAGAAAGTGACAGTATGTGATGCAATCCAGTTCTATTATCTAGGACGGGAATTGGGTACAAATGGTATAAGGTGTAAAGTTGTTGTTCTACCAGTGGAATCTTTAGAACGAAAACAAGATCTGATTGTGTCTGGAATGCTTCTAATTCTATTATTTCTAAATATTTAGCAATTTCTGAATGTTTTACTGATAGGGGTAAGTTATTCTTGATTAAGTTCTGAGATATTTCCTGAAGGGATGCAATTAAACTATCTGGTGTAATGATTGATGAGTGAATAATTTTTAAACGTGCAAATGTAATAGAATTTAGAATATCATTAATGTTATCTTGAAGGTACATATAACTTTCTAGTAGGTTTTCACAGATTTCAAAGAAAAACATTTTGGCTTCGACTAGGGCAAGTTTGTCTCCTAGTTGGTGAATCGCTCTCTTAATTTTGTTTATGTCGTCATTGAAAGCTTTTTCGTCAATTTGAAGTTTTTGAATTGTTTCGTTAAATGTTTTTATAACTGACATAGTAACAGAAATTTGATTTTTTAGTAGGTTTTCCACTTGACGTTGGTCCTGGTTTAATTTATTAATACTCTCTGTGTAGAATTTACCGTCAGAGGCGTCGAGGTTGCCAGTAATTGATTTAAATATGCTACCTAGTCCGTCTATTATTCCGCGCTTATAGCGTTTTGTTTCTACTAGGATTTCTTGGAGTTTTTCTTTAATTGAATTCGAAATTTGTATCAATAGCGTGCGTGACATGTGTTTTAACTTCAGAGTGAAATTTCTGCATGCTATGGTAATTGTTATCAAGCATGTTTGTTATCGCCCTTAAAATATTATTATTACTGTTGAACGCATTTTCAATACTTGATAAATTTTTCTGTACCAATAGTGTCCACTTGTCATTGGAGACTATTAGTTTTGATTCGTCATGATAGTAGACTCCTATCGTATTTTTTACTGGTGTTATTTGAGATTGGGAATATGCTGTTCCGATCAGCATAGCAAACCTGTAAAATGATTAATTTTCAGAATACGGTTTTAGTCGATCGAAGTTTGCTTTGGTTTTTTGTTTTGTTTTTGTATTTAAAAGAGTGGCAGAATTGTTATATATTTCTAAGATTTCAAAGGGGCCATTGAATTTATTTCACAATTTATCTTTAATTTGGGATTCTTTTAAATACACCTTGTCTCCAACTTTATATTTAGGAAGATTTTCGGAGACGTGTTGATCAAAACGAACTTTTGCTTTTTGTTTCTGCGATTCGGTTTTGGCTCGTGCTACCTTATAATAGTGAGATATACGATTGTTCAAATCTCTGACATACTTAGTGATTAATTCTTTTGGATTATATAGGGTTTCGTGTGGTCTACTAGAGGTATGACCAAAAACAAGTTCATACGGCGTGAATCCGTGTGTTTTGTTGGTTGAATTATTATAACAAATTATCGCGTATGGCAATATATTGAAAGGGTGTTCGTTGGGGTTTTCGATCATGTGGGCTCTAATCATTTCTAAAAGTGTCGAATGGAATCTTTCGAGGGATCCATTTGACTGGGGGTGTCCTACGCTAGAATAGGTGAGCTTTATATTGTAGAGAGTGCATAAATCTTTAAGAAGAGCGTTGTCGAACTCTCTTCCATAATCACAATGGATCCTTAGGGGAGTTCCATAATGTTGGAAATAAAGCAATAAGGTGTTTACTACTGCTTTCGCACTTTTATCATTAATTGGGTAAGCTTGACTAAATTTTGTAAGCTCGTCTCTAATTGTAAGGGCATAGTTTCTGGTAGGCACTTCTAAGATATCAACATTTATTCGCTCGAAAGGAGTTCTAGGAGTTTCTGTAATGACTAGTGGCGAGTCTAAATTTTTACGACATACTTTAACTTTTTGACATACTTGACAATTTTTGATAAGAGTTTCAACATCTTTGGTTAAGCCTTTCCAATGATATTTTTGTCTAATGCGGCGGATAGTTTCGTTTATGCCGCGATGAATATTAGCTTTACCGGAGTGATATTGATTCAAGATGATAGGAATTTCATCTGGTTCAGGTGTCTTTGTAATATCTTGACACACTATTATTTTTACGTCCTTTTCCGCTAAAACAAATGACAAGATTTCGAGAATTGGTAATTCTACAATATTTTCAACATGTTTCGGATGATATAAATATGTCTTGACATTTATATATTGAGGCAAAAAGATATTCTATTACAGTATCAGGATTATTCGGAAGAGGAACAATGAGGTATTTCCTATTTCGAACTGATCTACTTGATAAAACATTTATTTTTAATTTTTGAAAATCTGCGTTCTCTTCGAAAAGGTCTTCTAGAATTTGATTATGGGTTTCTCTTATATTGTCTTGCTGGAAGACTGTTAAAATATTTTTGTTGCTTCTATTCAGCAATTGATTATTAGAATATTCGATTTTAGAGTAATCTATAAGGGATATCGTTTTGTATAATTCAACGAAAGTTCCAAATTCTTGATAAATGTTATTAGTTTCGTCATCGTTAAGTTGTTCGTCATTTTGTGAGTTGATTTCGTCATCGTCAGTTGTTTGGGTTGGATATATGGGAATCGGTGATAAGTTTGCTTGGGATTGAAAATTTTAAAGTTCTTTAAAATAATTAATTTTTATCCTGGATAAGGCGTCGGCGTTCTTATTAACCTTGCCTGGTTTATACTCGATTGTATAGTCGTATTCCTCGAGCTTGAGGCGCCATCGAGGTAAACGACTTCCTGGGTCTTTTATCGAAAAGAGCCAAGTGAGTGGTCTATGGTCAGTTATGAGTTTAAATTTCCTGCCGAAGATGTATGGGCGAAAATGTTTAACTGCCCAGACAATAGCGAGAAGTTCTCTCTCTATCGTAGAATACTTCGTCTCGGCTTTGCAAAGGGTCCTAGAAGCAAATGCTATAGGTAGGTCTTTACCTATAGGACCTTGGGAAAGTACTGCGCCGATCGCAAAAGCGCTTGTGTCTGTGGTAAGTACGAAGCATTCTTCAAAGTTTGGGTATGCAAGAACAGGAGTTGTGGTTAGAGCATGTTTCAAAGTTTTGAAAGACGTTTGACATTCGGAATCAAAGATGAAGGGAGTATCTTTTTGTAACAGTTTAGTTAATGGTTTTGATATCTTGGCAAAATTATGAATAAATCTGCGGTAATAACCTGCAAGGCCTAGAAAGGATTTTATGTCTTTTTGGTTGGCGGGTTGAGGAAATTTTCTGATACATTCTATCTTAGACGGATTTGGCTTTACACCTTCCTTTGTCACTAAATGACCAAGATAAGCTACTTCCTTACGTAGGAATTCACATTTATCTGGTTGGATTTTCAGATTTGCCTTTTGTAACCTTTTGAAGACTTCTGTGAGCCTGGAAGTGTGCTCATGGATGGTAGGAGAGTAGATGATGATGTCGTCCATATAGACGAGACACCTCTCATTTTGTATACCTCAAAGAATGTTATCCATCACTCTTTGAAACGTTGATGGGGCATTCTTAAGACCAAAGGGAAGTCTTACAAATTCAAAATGACCGTTTTCGACAGTAAAAGCGGTTTTTTGAATATCTCTTGGGTCGATTTCAATCTGGTGAAAACCAGAGGCCAGATCAAGGGTTGTAAAGAATTGGCATTTGCCAAGTTGATCAAGAAGGTCGGAAATATTGGGAAGTGGGTATTTGTCTCCTACAGTCAGCTCGTTGAGCTTTCTGTAGTCTACTACAACTCTCCATTTCTGCTTGCCTGAAGCGTCAAGCTTTTTGGGGACTACCCAGATAGGAGAAGACCATGGTGAATTAGATGGTCGGATGATATTTTCATCTAACATTTTGGATATTTGACGTTTTACTTCCTCCTTATGGATTTGAGGATAACGGTAGGACTTAGTAAACACGGGTTTCGACTCGTTTGTGTCAATGGAGTGTTTTATTTCGTTAGTAAAAGTCAATTGATTTTCTTTCAAGGTAGAAAATTTCAGCAAAATCTAGACAGAGTTGTGTTATAATGTCTTTTTCTTCTTCGTTGAGATGGTCTAGACGAAGTTGTCGTTTTATTTCGTCATGTCTGTTAAGTTGGGTCTCATAGACACATTCGTTCATATTATTTAGTGAATAATGTTGGAGTGGCTCTAATTTTATTTCGCTAAAATCGATTGTTTTTGGAATTGCATTTGCATTTAATACGGAAGCAAGAAATTCACCTTTATGGTTTATTTTGACTACCGCGTTGGGAATATGTACCTTTTCTATCTCTGATGCTAACAGTATAGCATCTGTGTTACTAAGATTACATTTAAATTTAAATATTTGTTCAGTACGGGGTTCTATGGAAACTTTATTATTGTCATTATTTGTTGAATTTTGGTACGTTTGCGGTGTGATATTTTCTGTGGCTTTATGTAAAGGAATAGTCTTGAAGTTTGTTATAAGTTGCTTATTTTTTAGATCTATTATACAGTCATAGTGCTCTAAGAAATCTGAGCCAAGTAGACCATCAAATTCGATATCAAGATTACAAATATAAACTTTATGAGGATCAGTTGCTGAAAAAGGTACTAAGGTGGATTCGTTAATGTAAATTTTTTGATTTGTAATGCCTTGGATGGTTACGTTTTCGGGATATCTATACCGGAAGTTTTTACATGTTTCTGGTTTAAAAATCGAAATTCCTGCACCTGTATCAATTAGTAGTTTAAAAGTATTACTAGAGTCGTTAATGTAAAACAGATTTTTTGAGTTTAGTGACAAAGCTGGACTTACAGAAAGTTCTGTTCCGGAAAGTTTAAATTGGGGTTGAAATTGTCCAAATTCATTGCGCGAATTTGGGCTTGTAGTTCCGCAATACTGTGATCTTGGGTTTCGATATTCGGTGGGTCCGGTTGAAGGGGTTGGCCTAATTGAAAATTTTGGTTTGGGTATTGTTCGTTTGCGTTGTCTTGAGTGGGATTTTCATATGGGTTATTATCAGTATAATAACTCTGGTTTGTCGCTTCGTCATAACTATTAGCAGTATAATAGTTTTCGTTCTGGTTTTGGTATTGGTAATTCTCATTATACGGATCTTGATTATTATAGTTATACGAGCTATTAACAGTATAATAGTTCTGAGAACTATTAGCGGTATAATAGTTCTGAGGAGTTTCCTGCTGGGGTTGGTCCTCTTTATTTAAATGTAATGTTCGTCTACTAGTTGAAGGTTGGTAATTTGGATTTGGTTGAATTGTAGGAGGTCTATTACCACCAAAATTCGGATTTGGCATGATAACCGGGGGTCTTTGTTGGGGTGTTTGACTATGTTGTATATTTGGGTAAGTTCTTTGGAACTGTTGTTGATGTGGGGGTTGATATGAGGGCCTAGAAAAATTTGTCTGTGATGAATTACCAAAATTATGCGGTCTTTGGCGACATTCTATATTAGTGTGACCTATTCGCTTACAAATAGAGCACTGTTTAACTGGTGTATTCGGTCTGCGTTGCATATTTGTATTTCGGTTAAAATTACTTTTTTGGTTTTCGAAATAATTAAGTTGAAGTTCGCGTTTGATTCTAGAAATTGCTGTTAACATATCAGGTGGGTTGCTAGCTCTGACAGAATGTCCTATTTTAGGTTCTAATCCTGTAAGTAATGTATTTAAAATCATAGCGTCTGTGAGCTGAGTTTGGGCTTCTTTTTGTTCGTTTGTCAATCTTTGTTTATTAATGGAGGTGTTCATTTTTGCCTCATGCGTTTGTAAGCGAGAGATAAAAGTAAGAGGTGATTCACTCGACAACTGCCTTATCCTTTGTAAATCTTGGATGAGAGCAGTGAGATCGCGCGAATCGCCAAAATGGCTTTCTAGAAGCTGTTTGATTTCAACTAAAGTTTCGGGATTTCTAGAATTTATTAATTCTGCGGCACGACCCTTTAGTTTGTTTTTTACGTGTAGCGTTACAAGTACCTTTTGATTTCCTACTGCCATATTATATGCAACATTAATAGCATTTAAAAATGAATTTAAAAATATTTGGTTTCCGTCGAATTCAGGTATTATCAAAAATATTTCGTTTAATTTATAAGGTTCTACATTTTGTGTTTGTTGTTCCGGTGGAGGTACCATCCTGGATCTTAATCTCATAAACTTTTCGATTTATTTATGAAACTAATGTGAGCTTAATATGATCCGAAATAAAAATATTAAAAGGGAAATAGAACTGAATTTGCAATATGAACGTTACTGTTTCGCAAATATTTAAATGCAATAAAAAGCGAGATGATTCTTAAATGACTTACGTTAATGTTATCCACATTCCTCGGGGCGACCGGAGAATCCTACTTCGTGAACGTTGTTACACCGGGTTAGCGCTGGCTTGTTCCCAATGCCGAAGAGACCTGACGGACGGTTGGAATCGTGGCTGCTGTTGTTTTCTTGTAAATTTTCGTAGCTTCTTTTCTTCTTTTAAAGGTTTTGGAAAACCACCGCGCCCAGTTAGTTTCCGTGTTCTGAACGCGTGCAGAATCCTACCACGACTGCGCCAATTTTTAGATTTTCACTTTCAAAAATGACTTTTTAAAAAATACCTATAAGTTTTAAAATTGACTGTTTATTAGACTGTTTTTATAAATATGTTTTTATGACTTGAGTTTATTCTGAACTGTCGTAATTTTGTATGAACATAATATTTATAAGCTTTGGATTGCCACGTAAGCATCAGCAGAATTCAAAGTGGCGTGATGCTTGCGTGTTCACAATAATATTGCAAGGAAGTTGTTATCACTTTTGATAAATGAAATACAATATTGTAATATGATATGCCTGAGACTAGCTGCTGTGAATATTTGCATATAACATATATATATATATATATATATATATATATATATATATATATATATATATATATATATATATATATATATATATACATATATATAGAGTGCAGCCGGGAGTATATATAGAGTGTAGTAGAATATATCAGAAGCAATAGGCAGTTTACATCTAAAGTTCGACGTATTATCGCCGGACTCAGACGCCAACACCACACTCTAAACCAGACGGCGCTCTTAGCTAGCAAACAGCACTGTTTAGACAGGATTCGAGCACTTATGGCAATTAAGAAACTTTGAATAGGCAGATAAAACAAATTGTTCCATACAAATACCTCCCACCTTATTTAGAAGCAACAACGTACCATCGAAGATCCATCGGCTGTAGAGGATGTCGAAAACTTTTGGAAGGAAATCTATGAAACGATGCGTCCATTCAATAATACTCCAGTGATCGCACGCTTTCAGGCCGTCTGGCCCGAGATCTCAACTCGTGGTTGAACGAGGGGCCGTAGATTCCGGATTGGTTTGTCGAGGGACTAACTGTACTTATCCTCAAGAAAGAAAATTTATCCGATCCGAAAAATTAATGGCGGATATCAGGTGCTGCAAGTGTACGTGCCTCAATTCCTGCTACAAGTTGTTTACACGCATATTGTATGCAAGGACGTTGGAGCACGTGAAACTAGTCCACTAAGAGACAGGGGAGCAACGCGGTGCCAAGAAGGCCCAGGTAGGTTGCAAAGAAAACCTGTTGATAGATCTCTGTATTACGCAGGACTCTGTACAATAAAAGCGAAATCTAGCGATAGCCTGGATATACTACCGCAAATAATTTAATTCAACATCCCACGAGCTGTTAATTCATTTGCTCGGATGTCTTGCGGTACCAGCACTAATGGTGAGATGCATACAGCACCTACTACCGCTTTGGAAGACCCGCTTCACCATAACATCCGGTGAACGGTGAGTAACCACGAAGCCGGTAGTATTTAGGAGAAGAGTGTTTCAGGGGGATTCCCTAAGCCCTCTCCTATTTTGTATCAGGTTATTACCCCTGTCGCTTGAACTTCGCCAAACTCACGGGTACAATTGGATGCCAGCTCAACGTACATGTACCTGTGTGTAAATCAAACCTATATCCAGGATACGCAACTTGTAAAGGACGCTCTCCGTGGCAAGTACAGACACCGATTCCGAAAGTTTTGGTCATCAGATCTGTCGGGGAAAGGCAAGGTGTCTGCAACAAATATTCTCGCCATTCCAGTACTGCTCTACTCCTTCGGAGTAGTGAAGTGGACTGTTGATGACCCACGTAGGTGACAAGAAAACCCGAAAGATGATGCACATACATAGAAGCATTCATCCAAGACCGTCTGTTCCTCGGCTATACCTCCCGAGACAACGGAGAGGCCGAGGACTCTTGAAACTGGAGTGTATGTATGACAGATTAGTCCTGGGCATAGCATGTAATGTCATCCACAGCTCGGATTGACCGTACAAAAAGCCGCAGAACGATTAGGTCTCAGATTCGACCACAGACGAAAAGGCAGGCAAGATGATGATATACAGTCAATCACTGAACTGGAGCCGAATCGTCTGAAATCCCAAATCAAAGCTGCCAAACATAGAAATCTGTCGATAGGGAGCATGTCGATAAGCCCCTACATGGAGTCTTCTATAACAACATAGAATAACAGGGTTTATCGACTTACTTGAGGTCAGCCGGGAGCAGATCGGAGACCGAGGGCATATATTATTGTGTATATTTTATTTTTTTTTAAAACAACTCCCTCTTTTAAAGAAAGTTGATGTTGTAACGTCAACTTTTAGGGTTGGTCTTCTGGGGATGTATTTTCATTGAATTGGAGATCGAGCCTTCTTCGTAGGATGCTGCGGATTCTTTGTAGAGTATGCACATGGATAGGTGCCGATGGCTGTCGCCTGTCTTCGATGTTGACGATCACTGGCTTTGACTTTTTCTTACATTTACAGGCGATATATAACAAAATAAGACATATAAATAATGCAATTAAAAAATAAGTTAACTATGATATGTTTTTCGAGGTTCGTTTATCATATTATCTAAGTCTCTTGAATATTAATCCAATTTGTGATTTGCATTTTCTAAGTTGTCTATATTTAAATGGTCGAATTGTAATGGTTTTAATTTTAGTAGTTGTTGTTTGTCTGGAATATCGTTGCAGCAATCATATGGGATAAGAACTGGGTGAGAATTTTCTGTAACATTGAGAGTCTTGCTGCTTGTAGCTTGCACCTTTATTATATCAATATAAGCGTAATATCCTGATTCGTATTTTAATTGATTTTGTATTGAAATTAATATAGTGTTCGTGTTTGAATTTAGACAATTTATAGTTACATGAATTGGTTCTGTAACGATCAATAACCACATATTTTCGTGTAGTTCTTGCAAATTATAACCTTGTCCGAATATTAAACCATTGTGACAATTTTTGGGAATATTTTTGAAATGTTTTAAATTTGTTAAATGTTGGGCTTCACATGGTACGTTGTCATCTATTGGATATGCGTAGAGGTCTGGACATAATTCCTTCCGTGGACTTAACTGTTTACATGCACTGAAATCCTTGATGGGGATATACATTAAGGAGTCATTTCGTGTAATGATTTTCTGTAAAATTGACAAAATATGGTATAATCCAATTATATCAAAAAATCTGAATTTGTTCGGAATGCCTTTAATTCAATAATTTCTAAATACTGTGCAATATTTGAATATTTGACAGCAAGAGGTAAACTATTTTTCACTAGATTTTGAGATATTCTTTGTAGAGAAGTAATTAAACTATCTGGTGTAATAATCGATGAATGTATAATTTTTAAGCGTGCAAATGTTATGGCATTTAAAGTATCGTTTGGATAGTCCTGAAAGTATATATAATTTCCTAAAAGTTTTTCACAGATCTCAAGGAATTTCATTTTAGCTTTAACTAAGGCGATTTTATCACTTAGTTGATGAATTGTTTTTTCAATTTTGTTCATATCATCATTAAAGGTTTGTTCGGCAATTTAAAATTTTTTGAATAATTTTTTAACCATTTTAAACATTTTAATGAGTTGTTACCAATATTTGGTTTTTCATTAAATTTTCCATGTGGCGTTGGTCTTGATTTAATTTAGTGATGCTCTTTGTAGAATATTCACCATCAGAAGCGTCAAGATATCCGGTGATTGATTTGAATATAATGCCTATTCCATCTATAAAACCGCGTTTGAAACGTTTAGTTTCTACTAGAACTTCATTAAATTTTTCTTTAATAGAATCCGAAATTTGTGATAACAAAGTAACATGTGTTTTGACTTCAGAATAGAATTTCTTCATAGTGTGATAGTCGTTATTTAGTCTTGATGTTATTGAATCTGAAGTCCAGTTGTTATTGGTAAACGCGTTTTTAATGCTTGTTAGATTTTTGTGTACAAGTAGGGTCCATTTGCCATTGGAAACGACAATTCTTGTTTCATCGTGGTAGTAGACTCCTGTTGTGTTATTTATTTGTAAAATTTAGTACTGCGAAATCGCTGTCCCGATCAGCGTGAGAAACCTGTAAATATAACATATTTACAGGTCTTCAGAAAAAGGTTTTAGTCTGTCGAAATTTGCTTTTGTTTTTTGCCCGGTTGTTATATTTAGAAGAATAGCTGAATTTGTATGTAGTTCTAAAATTTCGAAAAGACCATCGCATTTATGTCCTAGTTTACTTTTCTTCTGGAATTTTTTTAAATATGCTTTATCACCAACTTCGTACTTTTGAGGATTTTGTGAAACATGTTGGTCGAAACGAATTTTTGATTTTTGTTTTTGAGCTTCTGTTTTAGTTAGAGCTACTTTATAATAATACGATATGCGGTTGTTTAAATCTCTGATGTATTTTGTAATGAGGTATTTTTGATTATAGAGAGTTTCTGGGGGCCTGCTGGACGTGTGTCCGAAGACAAGTTCGTACGGTGCAAATCAGTGCGTTTTGTTAGCTGAGGTATTATAGCAAATTATTGCACATGAGAGTATATTAAATGGATGTTCATTGTGGTGTTCGGTTAGGTGTACTCTAATCATTTCAAGGAGGGCAGAGTAGAATCTCTCTACAAAACCGTTAGATTGAGGATGTCCAACGCTTGAACATGTAAGTTTGATCTCATAAAGGTTACATAGATTTTTGAGGATTGCGTTATTGAATTCTCGACCGTAGACGCAATGAGTACGTAAGGGGATATCATAATGTTGAAAACAAGCGAGAAGGGTATTTACGACGGTTTTTGTAGTTTTATCGTTGATAGGATAGGCTTGGGTAAATTTAGTGAGTTCATCTCGAATTGTTAATGCATATTTTTTTTCAGGAACCTCCAAAATATCAATATTTATTCTTTCGAATGGAGTTGGGTGTTTCTGTAATTACAAGGGGTGAATCTAAATTTCTTCGACATGTTTTGGTCTTTTAACATATTTGACAATTTTTAATAAAGCTTTCTACGTTTTTGGTTAATTCTTTCCAATTGTATCGTTCTCTAATTCGCCTAATTGTTTCGTTTACACCACGTTTAATGTTGGCTTTACCTGTGTGATATTGGTCTACAACTATGGGAATTTCGTCTGCGTCTTTACTATGTTTTGACAAATTTTAAATTAAATTTCCCTTTCTGCAAAAATAAAAGGTAAAATTTCTATATATATATATATATATATATATATATATATATATATATATATATATATATATATATATATATATATATTCGGTTTAGAACGTTCGGCGACGTTGTCCGATTTCTATACTCCACTTCTTCCTATCTTCCCATTGGCCGTCTTGTAGGTTACGGGCACTCATTCTTATTCCCTCTGTCCAGTAAAATTTTTAAATCGACATTAGTTTCAATGCAATAAATTTCATTTGATTTAAATAATTCCTGACTTCTATAAATGAAGGCCAATAATGATTCAATTACAGTGTCGGGATCATAAGGAAGCGGGACTATGAGGTAGCACTTTTTTTGAACTGTTTTGCTAGAAAATTGGTTTACTTTTAATTTTTCAAAATTCGTATTTTCTTCAAAAATATCTTCTAACATTTTGTTATGGATGTCTTTCAAAGTGTTTTGTTGAAATAAACCTAAAATATTTCTGTTTTCTTTGTCTAAAAGTTGTCCGTCGGAAAATTAAATTTTTGAATAATCGATTAAAGATTTTGTTTTGTACAAATCAATGAATGTTTCGTACTCTTGAGAAAGGGTCATGTCTTCGTCAATTTCTATGCTTTCGTCTAATTAAGTTGAGTCTGTTTCGTCATTAATAGGGTGCATTTTAATTTGAGGATGTTTTATTTATGACTGAAAATTTGAAATTTCTTGAAAATGATTTATCTCTATTCTGGAGAGAGCATTTTTGTTGATTTTTCCAGGTTTATACTCAATTTGATAGTCATATAACTCTAGTTTAAGACGCCAACGAGCTAGCCGATTAGTTAGTTAGCCGGGGTATTTTATTAAAAAACGCCAAGTGAGGGGTCTATGATCAGTTAACAATTTGAATTTTCTACCGAAAAGATAGAGACGAGAATTTTTTACTGCCCAGACAATAGCAAGGTGTTCTCTCTCTATTGCGGAATATTCTGCAATAGAGAGAGAACACTGCTATAATTCTGCGGTGTCTGCTTTACAGAGTGTTCTTAATGCAAAGATTATAAGAAGATATTTTCCTTCGGGGCCTTGTGAAAGGACTGTACCGATTGCGAAAGCACTCTGTAGTGAGTATAAAAGGTTAATCAAAATTTGGATAGACGAGAATGGGGGTAGTTGTAAGAGCTTGTTTTAAATCTTCAAATGTTTTTTTTTACATTCGGAGTCAAACTGGAATGGAACATCTTTTTGTAATAGCCTATTCATAGGTTTACAAATTTTCGCAAAATTGTTTATGAATCTACGGTAACAACTTGCTAGTCAAAGGAAAGATTTTATTTCTTTTTGATTGGTTGGTTGAGGGAAATTTTTAATTCGCTTATTGTAAGCGTTTAAACACTTCCGTGAGACGATAGATGTGTTCGTGGATTATCGGAGAGTAGACGATGATGTCGTCCATACAGACAAAACACCTCTCGTTTTGAATACCTAACAGAATATTATCCATCACTCTTTGAAAAGTTGACGGAGCATATTTGAGGGCAAGTGGAAGTCTAACGAATTCGAAATGTCCATTTTCAACCGTGAAGGCTGTTTTCTGGATATTTTTCGGATCAATTTCGATCTAATGGAACCCAAAGGCTAGATCTAGAATAGTGAAATACTGACATTTGCCAAGTTGGTCTAACAAAACTGAAATATTGGGTAGGGGATATTTGTCGCCTATAGTTAACTCGTTAAGTTTCCTATAGTCTACAACGACTCGTCATAGCTGCTTTCCTGATGCGTCAAGCTTGTTGGGTATAATCCAAATAGGGGATGACCAGGGGGAGTTGGAATGTCTGATGATGCTTTTGTTCCAACATTTTTGAAACCTGATTTTTGACTTCTTGTTTGTGGATATGAGGATACCGATATAACTTTGTAAACATTGTTATTGAGTTATTAGTATCTATGCAATGTTTAATTTCATTGGTAAAGGTTAAATTATCTCCTTCGAAGTAAAATATGTTCTCGAATTCTAAACATAATTGTGTAATTAATTCGGATTCGGATAGACTACTTGGTTCCTCAGATTTTGTTGAGAGAAGGCACGATGCTCGGGGTGCATTTCACCCCAAGCTGCGTGCAATCTCGCCATGTATCCTCTACGGTTAGGACTGCTGCTTTCGTAACAAGTAAGCAGATCACTCCTTAGTTCCCTTGTCTACCTAAAGTCGATGTCCATTGCGTTGGTCGTTGCCATCGAGACGGTTCGGTAAGACCTCTCCCACCTGCCTCTGACCTCCATCCGAATGAGACCAATTGTGAGGAGCACTTTCTTTGGTTTGGTTTAGAACTAGATTCAGACCCCTGGGATGGTTAGTCTCAAGAGCCTACGGCCAACATTGGTTCACTAGAGTCATCACTAGTGAGACTAGAATACCTTACACTATTAAATTTAAAAGTGAAGTATATCTATTACTAAAGCTTCGGACTGAAAAAGCTGCGATGGTGGATGATTGATACACACAGATTTGCTTCATCACTTCTCTCCTTTATTTGTTAATTCCTATTTAAGTCACAGTACAATTTATTCAATACCTGGGCTATGCATCTCTTTCATCCTATCAAATATCAGATGTTGAACAAGGTTCTGTATTAGAACTTCTATTATTTATCCTTTTCATTAATGTTATTGTTGATGCCCTCGATGAGGATTCCTTGCTTTATGCAGATAATCTAAAATTATACTCTAATGTATATACACTAGGCACAAAAATTAAGGGATGTAAAAAATTCTTAAATTTTTAAGTGATTTTCAGAGGGTTTGTAACTTGGAGACACATAGTCGCAGAGTAATTTAAAAAAAATCAAGTTGAAGCTCCAAGCTTCTAGTTTTCCAATTTTCAGTTTTTTACTACAGCTTACAAATTTTTTCCTGGCTTTCAAATGGTCCACGGACTTTTTTTCCGTGATTCCATCATAATTTGAATGGTCTAAAAGCTTTGTACGATATTTCGCGTTATATATTTCGAGTTATCGTCGTTCAAAGCAAAAAAGTCAGTTTTGACTTTGGTAATTAATTGCTCAGAAAATAATGATCGCACAGAAAATTTAAGCAGGGTGAATCGTAGTTATTTGTTTTTGATAAAAAAAATGTCGGTACCAGAATGTTTATTGAAAAAGAGATAGGGATATTCGCTTACCTTGGCATAACTTTACAAATAATGAATAGACTAAGGATATTGTATATTTCTTTTTCGCCACAAAGTATCCCAATGAAACTGAAATTTTCAAAGCGCTGTGACTTTTTGTTCATTGTGAATGATTAAATTTGTCGTTTTTGCTAAAAATCAATTTAAGAATAAATTTTTCATTTTTTATTCATTTTTTGAGAAATTTTTTTCAACAATAACGCATATTTTTTATTAAAAAATATTTTAATTATTGTAAGAAAAAAATAAAACAAACCAATTATTTTCCGAGTAATTAATTACTAAAGTCAAAACTGACTTTTTTGCTTTGAACGACGATAACTCATCATCGATAAAAATTATCGTACAAGGCTTTTAGACTACTCAAATTAAATTGGATAAAATCGTCTAAAAAATATTTATGATCACTGAAAAAAATTTATTAAACTCCGGGGACTTTCTGAAAGCCAATCAAAAATTTCGAATTATTGTTCCAATGATTACTTATGATTACTCAAAAACTGCTAATGGTAAAAAATATTGAACTCAAGATCTAAAACTTAGAAACTTGAAGCTTTAATTTGCGTTTTTTTAATTGATCTGCGACTATTTTTTTCCAAGTTACAGCATGAAGAAAATTTTAAATACATCAGTCAATCAGTAAGTGTACTTTGATATAATATGAACATTGCATCAAAATAAATAATATTAAAATAAATGGAAACTTGAGCAGAAGCTGGTTGTTATATCGGAAATATTTATTTCGTTTCAATTTAAACATAAAATGAAAATGACATGTTATTAAGCAGTTTACATGTTACAGATATATTGTAAATATACTAATAGTAAGATATAGAGCATCTTACTATTAGTATATTTTAATATTACAATATATCAGTATTTTAATACATCACTCTATGTTTAACGTATATAATGTGTTCATAATGATAATGGTAAAAGTGCATCTCTATACGCTTTATTTGAGAAAGTATAGTTTTAAACTATACTTTCGTCGTCGACGCCAAATTTTTATTTATATCAAAACTTTGGATACTTTTACATTGTTCCATTTAATGTTTTATTCAAGAAGTATGTGAATTTCTTTCGTTATATAAAACATTGTCTTTAATTTTTCTCATAAGAACGACATGAAATAAAGTTTTAATACTTTTTACTTGTTATTGTCCTATAATCGTATTTTTACTCTCAAGTTTTATAGTGCATTTTATGGTTTTTGAGATGTCCACTGTTAAATCGAACAGGAACAGATATAACTTATTTATATTAGATCTAACCACTTTGTTTAAAATATAACCGCGCATATAGGCATATTATGCCTATACCACCCTATTAGTTTATTTTTTTCTTTAAGAGAGTAATCAGATTAAGTGAGTTTAAGTGAGATCAGGTAATCTATCTCTAAGCCGAAATAGCACTAGATAAAAATTTTAAGACCTTAAAATGGACTTTTTCGCACGTAGAACATCTCTATCTCTAAATTGAGTGGCCGAGAAAAAATAAATCAATGCAGAAATACAGAATATGTGTTTTATGCGAATGTATTACGTTTTTCAAATAGTCCACCATTGTGTTTTCTCATGACCCATGGACAGGGTGGGGTGTGTCCTATCCACCTCAAAATCAATAGGTGTCGTCTGAGAGACATCCCCGATCAGAATCAGTCCAAACCCGATCGATCCAACACGATTTAGTTGAGTTATCATGCTAACAAGGAATTTTATGAATGCCGACGACAACGACAATGACACACACGCACACACATACACAAAATTGTTCAAAAACCATTTTTTTTTGTTTTTAGGCCAAAAAACGAAAAATAAGCGCTAGAAAAAAAATTTTACACGATACTTTTCCGCGTATAGTTGAGTGCGGAAAAGTAAAATATTTATTATTTCTTTTGTTTCAGGTTGCTTGGATGCACTTTGAACAATCAGCAATTTTAACAGTACATAATCACGTAATAACAAGGAATCCACGTATAAGCGTGACTCACGACAAACACAGAACATGGTTTCTACATATTAGTAATGTTCAAGAAGAGGATAAGGGACGTTATATGTGTCAGATCAATACAGTCACTGCCAAAACTCAATTTGGTTACTTGCATGTTGTTGGTAAGTTGATTACTGTTTTAGCCTAACTAACGGAAGGAAATTTCTACAAATATTTTTTATCGCGTTAATTCTGTTATTGTCAGTGTAGAGTGGCGAAAATATTTCATTGATTTGTTTAATTTATATTTGTTTAAACGTACATTGCCTAGTTGTTGATACTGAGTACATGTTATTTTTATTATTAATACTAAAATATTTAACTAGTTATGAAAATAATTATTTAAAGTACAACAATAATTGTATGTATAGTTTTAAATTAGGCACATGCAATATTAACACAAAAAAATAACTTTCAATAAGAAAACTAATCAAGGGTACCCTCATTGAAATAATTTGTAAACTTTTTATGATGAGAGGTTAAGACCACCCTTATAAAAAGTTTTGTATACAAAGGAAGTTTCAATTGTGAGATATTGGATGTAGAACAAAACAAAAATAGTTAAAACAGCGAAAAAATATGCTATCGATTCTAAGAAGCTATGAACGTTTTCTCGGAAACATTAAAAAATATAATCCACCAAGCTGGACGATTACATGGACCTTCGTCCGACAACCAGTGACATACTAAAAATGTATTGCTATCGACTACTAAACAAGTAATGCACTGCACTGTGAAACATAAAAGATAATACTATAAATGAATCATAAATAAATTATAGTTTATTAAGCCACTATTTCAGTATAATTTCATACTAATAAATTTTAAATTATTAAAATGAGATTCTTAAAAAGGAATTTCAATGAAGAAAAATAGAACCTACTTATTCAATACCAAGAAGTATTGATTTTTGAAGAGTTTCCCTTATTTGATCATCAAAAAATAACATTCAACGCTGAAATATTTAGCTGTATCGTTATTTTACATTCACCTATGTATATGGTTCCACATATGGAACATAATTGGTTCCGGTAAGAAATAGGTAGTTGAAATAGGAAGTTAAGTTGAAGACGTGTAGACTTCTTCTTGGTCAATCCAAAGGGTATAGTTGACATTAGGGTTGATAAGTGATGTCTCTAATATTTGAACTTGTAGTCAGTGCATTTTTTGTTAATTTCGATTGGTAATGTGAGAAATATCAGGATTTGTCCATTAGATATTGTCTGGACAAGATTCTGTGCTTGGCGTGTTGTCACAGCGTTACAGGCGATATTAGGTTGTCATTAGATCATGTCCATAATGCAGTTACTGCTGGTGTCCATAATGTTGTCAGACAGGCACATCGAGCAGCGGCAGTTCTCAATTCATGCATGTTCATTTTCAGTGCCGAGTATTAGGAAGGATTTAGGGGTAGAACTATTAGGCGTTTATAGGGTAGTGGTATATAAAGTTTCAACATAGAATAAAATTTCTTTTTTAGAATTGGTACTATAATTTCAATATATAGTTTTGTATTTTAATGAAAGTTTTAATCCTGAAAAGGCTCAAATAATAATGAATATGAAACATAGGAATTTCGGTGGTTTTATGTAAGAGTCTAAGATTTACAAGAATTTCTTTGGTATATCATTAGTGATTATAATATTTGAATGTACGAAATCTGGGTGGACGAATAGGAGAGCGTTCTCAATATTAGAAAGATAATTTTGAGGAAAATTTATATTGTTAATTATATCCTGAATATGTTCTTGAATAATCATGTTATTAAGTTTTATAGTAGTGCGATTGTTATTCACGTCTATTAATTGTATTGTTCGAAGTGTAATTATAATATTTATAACAGGAAATGGCTAGAGTTTTTAAATTGATTAACGGTTTATTAGGGTGGTCGATTATTAGAGTTCAAGAAGAGGGAGTCACGAAGAGTAGAATGGAAACGTTCAACAGGACTATTACTGTTGGAGTTTCTAATGGAGGTTATGTGAAGTTTTTTGCCGTATAGTTGACAATATTCTTTGAGCAGAAGGTTGTCGAATTCTTTGCCAGCATCTACAATAATTTTAGGTGTTCCTACGTAGAAGGTGAAGTGAACAAGGGCTTGTACAATATCATTGCGTTTTTTGAAAGGAGTTTAATCCCCTGTTCGTATTTAGAAAAAGGATCCAAAATAGTAAAATACAGTTCCAATTGAATATGGAAAAGTTCTATGCGTAGGACATCCAAAAGGTTTAGTAGGTGTTGGGATATAATGCAATTTAATATGTTGAGGGTTTCGATCGTATTTTGCGCGTTCACAAACGTCACAGATATTTATATAACGATTAATATCGTTAAGCATATTAGGCCAATAGAATTTTATTGAAATATGTTTGATCGTTTCATTGATACCTCAGTGTGTAGTTTTTGTTTTGTGCCAAAATTTAATTTCGTTAATATTTTACCAATTTACAATTTTAGTAAGCGAACTAAATTTATTTCTCAGTACACGAAGTGTTTTTCCTTTTATAAGTTCACTATAAAAATAGAGACAATTGTCGTCTGTGGTGTTAATATAATTTTTAAGATAAAGATGAGGAAAAGAAAATTTCATCATCTGATATACTGGTGTGAAATGTTAAAATGCTAAAATGTCGGGTTTTGCTAAAAGGTTTTTCGAGAGAGGATAAGAAGCGTGCGGCAAGAGTGTTTGATTCACCAATGATAATATTGTGATTAAAGGAAATAACAGGTTTTTCTGTGATAGGTCGCGCGCAAACAGAATTTTCGTGTGAGGTATGTTGTGTATCACCAGAAAGATCGTTAAGGAAGTTTCAAAATCGTTCAGGATCTGAGCTTGGGAAGATTTTCAAGGATAAATTCAGGATCTGGATTATGTTCAAATCCTAGATCAGGAAGATTGTTTAAGTTCTCAAGAAAATCAGATAGATCGTCTTGATTTTGTATAATAAAGTTATTGATCATCGAAATCTCGTTGTCCTTGATTTTGATTCTAGAAAGTGTGTCTGTTTTTAAGTTAGTTTTACATTTTTTTGTAACGAATTTCGTAATCGTACTCTTCTAATTTCAATCACCAACGTACTAGGCATGACTGTGGGTCTTTGAATAAAAAAACCACTGGAGAGGTTTATGATCTGAGGATATTATAAAAAAGATAGGGTTGAAAGTATTTCACTGCACAAATGATTGCCAAAAATTCCTTTTCAATTGTACTCTAATTTACTTCTGTGGAGTTTAATGTTCGGGATGCGTAAAGAATTGTTTTCTTATCTTGAGAGTCAATGGCTCCAATCGCCAAATTGCTTGGGTCGGTTGTAAGTTCGAATGTTTTATTAAAATCTGGATATACTAATAACGATTCATATAATAGTAAGTATATTTTTACAAATGAATTTGTATTCTTCGAAAAGGTCAACAAATTCAGGGGTATAAATAATGTTTTCATTTTTCTTTAGACATTTCACTAAAGGTTTTGCGAGTTTCGCGAAATTATCAGTGAATTTAGGGTAATAAATAGGATCATTAGGGTAGTAATAGTAATAAATAAAAATAATTTAATTTATTTTGCGGTTATTGGAATGGGAAACATTTTATTGTTTTAATTTTGTCGGGAACTGGTTTGATACCTTCTGTACTAATTGTATTTCCTAATAAAGTAATTTTCTTTTCTAAGAACTCAAACTTATCGAGGGAAATTTTTAGGGTGTAGTTTTGGAAAGCCTCAAAAACGAGTTTCAAATTTTGGATATGTTGCTAAAGTTATGCAGAAAATACTATCACGTCATCCATATAAACTAGACATATTTTATGTTGAAGATTTTTTAATACGTTGTCCAATACGTGTTGAAATGTCGGCGGGTGCATTTTTGAATCCAAACGGTATATAGAGGTCTTCGTAGAGGCCATTTTCAACTGTGAAAACTGTTTTTTCGATAGAATTTGGATGCATTTCAATTTGGTGAAAGCCTTGCGCTAAGTAGAGAGTAGTGAAATAATTACATCGTCCAAGTTTGTCAAGAATGTAATGTTGGAGAGTGGTTAACGATCATCGATGGATTTTTATTTCAATGACGAAGTTTCAATGACTAATCAATTAGTCAATAGTTAATTGATTAGTCAATGACTAATCACCATTTCTGTTTTCCACTACCATCCGTTTTTTCGATAGGAGCCATACAGGGCTAGTCCAGGATCTACAAGAGGGTCTAATTATTTTTTCGTTTAGCATTTTCCGAATTTGATCGTGTATTTCTTGTTTATGGATATATGGGAATCGATATGAGGGGGTATAGACAGAGGTATCATCCGAAGAGCGGCTTTTTTGCTCATTCATGAAAGAAAGGGATTGGTTAGGAAGTAATAACACATTTTTGAAATTTTAACAAAGAGAAATTAATTGGTGTCGTTCTTCGACATTTCTAAATTTATTCATGCCAATATCTTAGGTTGGCACGAACAAATTTACAAATGTCACTCCATTTAATTTGAGCTGTGTTAGACTGCAAGGAAATTCCAACATACTAATAATAAAAAGTAAAAGCATTTTCAAGGAATAAACATTAATCCACCTGACAAGGAATTAATTGACCCACTTTACATTCCACTCCACTTCTCTTAATTTCACGTCACTTCACTTGACTATGCGTCACTTCACCTCACTTTCAATCAAAGCCTTTATTTCCTTAAACTGTGGATCTTAAGTTTAACTATTTACGATTCAACGGACAATCTATCCTATTGTTTGGTATGTGATGAATCATAAGCTAGGAGAGACGAAATCGCATCTGCGCTGAAAGTGTTATTGCTGGTACTACCATAGAATATCTAATAATGAGGATAGATAACTGCCCTAGTCAGAATCGTAACATTATTATGATGCTGAGTTATCTGTGGTTATTGAAAATATGCCCAAATTTAAAAACTGTGGAATACAAATTCTAACTACGAGGTCATACACACATGGAGGTAGGTTACGTGCACGCGCTAATTGAAAGGTCTCTAAAAAACAACCGGCTATGGACATAATATGTCCATAGTAGGTTGTTTTTATGGAGTACATATTATGTACCCCTTGGGACTGGCAACAATTAAAGAGATCAATAGTTGCAACCGTCATAAAACTAAATGCTTCTAATTTTAAACACGTCGACTACCTGTATAGTCAACCTGAAGCTGTGTTTATTAATAAGAAAGAAATACTCAAAAAGAAGATTTCTTAATATCACACGCCGTTTATTTTCAAGTCCACGCTAATCATCCTACGCTGTCTTCTACAAGCTAAAATTTAACGATGAGGAATTTAAAACTTTGAACGTTGCGAGATCTGTTTGAAATCCAATACTACTACATGAGGAATTACCTAGCTTGCACAACAAATTAAAAGGAATAATAAGGAAAAAGTACGATTTTTTAATAAAAAGTTGACAATGAGTTCTTGAACAGTTTCATAATTTTTATAAAAACATCCCGATGTGTAAAAAGGGAAGTGAAGATAAGTTCTGATGAAGAAGAAGGTTGAATTTTGTGTTGTACTAATGTTTTATTTAATATGTTTTTTAATAACACACATTTTTTTCCAGTATATATTGTTTGGTAGTAATATTCTCGATTAAAAATAAAACTGGTTTTGCATTATAAGGTTTTATTTTTATTATTACCTCTTTTTTCAAATGGAGGTAAAACGTCGTAAGTCCAAAGTTAAGGTACAGGTAAATTTTTATGAAATAATGTAAATGCCTACCAAAAGAGAGAGTAGGTTGCAAGCTTTGGTGAGAAGATAACCCTGACTTAGTTTTCCACAAAACGACAAAACACTATACATTACACTCGACGTGCGATTCGCTAACAAAGTTGGCATCACCTGGAGTTGATTAAAACTCTCATCACGAGTTTTCATTATCTCCCGATGATGCCAACTTTGTTGGCGAAACGGGCGTCATGTGTAATGTATAGTGTTTTGGTATTTTGTGGAAAGCTAAGTAAGTGTCCCACTTAACTAATTGCAGACGCTGATCTACACGATAAATCATAGTAAATAAGAACGATCTATTAAAATCTCGAGCGATCGCAGGACCCGTGTTAGAGTTAGTTAATCGCGACTCGATCAGATTTTATTTCGACGAGTTAAATCTCTCTACATTTAAAAATTGTATCATTAATACTTGGCGTATAACACTTGTAAGTGATATCTGCCAAGTTTTAAATAAAGACTTAAGTTTTAAATAAGAATGTGTCACCTATAGACCTAACAGCATTTATTTCCGAGAATTAATTTCCGACCATCTTTCTTTGTCAGATCACAAGGCATAAACCAAGAAAATAATTTTTATTCGACATAAACTTTACAAAACAAAACTTCGGTAGAGTATCTAATTCTGGCAACAAATCTTTAGCATGTACGTCTCTTTTTCTTTCGAAAAAATTAGTTGCTATGTTACTGTCCTTGTCTGTAACATGGAAGAATATGTCGTGTTATTTATAACGTGCATAAAAGAGTTAGTTAGATAAAACAATACAGAGAACATAATTTAGAACTACTATCATTTATATGAACCGTAACATCTTTCAAGCTAATTTGGAATATCACTGTCAATAATCTGTTTTATTATACATCAGATATACATAATCCTGATAAAAGGTCATAAATATAATTAATATATATATATATATATATATATATATATATATATATATATATATATATATATATATATATATATATATATATATCTGTATATATATATATATATATATATATATATATATATATATATATATATATATATATATATATATATATATATATATATAGGGTGAGCCACGCTGGATCGAGTATTAAAAGTATATGGAGAACGGATTTACCGACTGCTTTGAAATTTTGGTTACCAAAATAGTCGTGTATGATCTATGCAACCAACACATTTTCGAAAGTACGGTGTTGCCACTTATACGTAAAACCGGCAACATCTTCGTTATTTTAAATAGAATACCCTATATATTTTTACATTTTTTGGATTATCGTCTCCTTCTAAGTAACTTTTGTTAATATTTCCCTATATCTACCTCAAGCCGTTATCGAGATAATAATTCTTTTCTGGATTTATTGCCAAAAATTGTACTTTCAGTAAATCGTGTTTTCTCCTACCTACGCAGCAATTAAAAGATATTTTTTCAGTTGTGGCTAGGCAAGGCCTAGGGCATCTTCTTCATTAATCAAGTGTTTCCAATATCATATAGGGTGAGTTAGAAAATGCTTTCTATAAGTGACTTAGAGAAATGCACGCAAGTAATTTTTTTTAAATGGAATGCCCAGTATATTATTACTAATTCGGAAAGGTGATACATTTATCTATTTACAAATGTTAATGTCCCCTATACCTAATGCGCACCGTTTTCGATTTATAGGCACTTTTCTGTAACCCTTCCAAGAATATTATATCTTTTGGTATGCTGTCATAACGGGTGGGCCATGAAATTTTTATTTTATCATTTTGTAATGACAACAGACAAGCAATTTTGACATTAGTAATATTTACACTTAATTTAAATAGCTGTAGCGTAAATATGGTAGAGAATAATTATACAAACGCAATTTTAATGGATTTGTTTATTATTCATGGACAGTGCAATAAGATTATCAACAGAACTTGTAGAATATTTAATGAGAAGTATCCGAATTTGCCGCAGATGAACAACAGAAAGTTTCTACGAATTCAGAGAAATTTTATAAATTTTGGTTCGTCATTAAGAGAACCAAGAAATTTACCGAAACCTGTGACATCTGACGAGGTAAATGAAATCAATGTACTAGTATATTTTCATGTAAATCCCCAGTATTCCATACGTTGTGCTGAACAGGATTTAGGATTGCCATATTCATCCATTCGAAGAATACTAGCAACCCATAAAATGCATAATTATAAATTTACAAGAGTCCAACTTCTCATGCCTCAGGATTATCTACGGAGAATAGAATTTTGTGAAATGTTGCTAGTACGTATGAAAGAGGACCCCAATTTTTTAGAGAAAATTATATGGATTGATGAATCCAAATTTTCTAGGGAATGGATTTGTAATACACGAAATCGTCACCATTGGGCCACAGACAACCCCCACATTACTAGAGAGGCTGGTTTTCAAGTTAAATTTTGTTTCAATGTTTTTTGTATGTTAATGGATGATAAAATAAAGTATTACATATACGACGAAAAATCGAATTCCAGAAAATATTTAAATGTAATTAGAACAACTGTGGAAGACTTCGTTGATAATCTGTCACTTGAAAAATATAGAACTTGTTGGTATCAGCTCTATGGAGCTCCTCCACATTGTACATACGAAATTAGTATGGAGTTGGACCGCATTTTCGATGACCGTTGGATTAGACGTTTTGGACCCCAGAATTGGCCTCCGTGGTCCCTGACCTTACCCTGTTAGATTTTTATCTTTGGGGTATTCTTAAAGAGTTGAGTTTGTAAAACTCCAATCCACAACAAGGAAGAATTAGAACTTCGAGTGATTCAAGAGACTGAAAACTTGGACCCCGTTGATATAAGAGCTGCTACAACAAACGCTGTCCATCGTCGTATACAAAAGTGTCTGGAAGTTAACGGTCAACATTTTGAACAATTATTACAATAGTTTTAAGATTTTTATACATTTTGTTAGTTATTGGTATTATTTGTTATTGCTACTTATAGCCTTTATTACTGTTATTGCTGCTTAGGTATTATTTTTTCTTAATACTGACACTGTTGTTATTGTTCTCTTAATGACGAACCAATAGTTATAAAATTCCTCTGAAATCGTACAAACTTTCTGTTGTTCATCTGCGGCATATTCGGATATTTATCATTAAATATTCTACAAGTTCTGTTGATAATCTTATTCACTGTCCATAAATAATAAACAAATCCATTAAAACTGTGTTTGTATAATTATTTTCTGCCATATTTGTGCTACATCTATTCAAATTAAGTTCAAATATTACTAATGTCGAATTTATTTAGAAGAATAGCATGTCTGTTGTCATTACAAAATGATAAAATAAAAATTTCATGGCCCACCCGTTATGACAATATACCAAAAGATATAATATTATTGGAAGGGTTACAGAAAAGTGCCTATACATCGAAAACGGTGCGCATTAGGTATAGGGGACATTAACATTTTTAAATAGGTAAATTACCTTTCCGAATTAGTAATAATATACTGGGCATTCCATTTAAAAAATTTGACTTCCGTGCATTTCTCTAAGTCACTTATAGAAAGCATTCTCTAACTCGCTGTATGATATTGGAAACATTTGATTAATGAAGAAGATGCCCCCAGGCCTTGCCTAGTCACAACTGAAAAATTATCTTTTGATTGCTGCGTAGGTAGGAGAAAACACGATTTACTGAAAGTAAAATTTATGGCAATAAATTCAGAAAAGAATTATTATCTCGATAACAGTTTGAGATAGATATAGGGAAATATTAACAAACGTTACTCAGAAAGAGACGATAATCCAGAAAATGCAAAAATATATAGGGTATTCTATTTAAAATAACGAAGATATTGCCGGTTTTACGTATAAGTGATACACCGCACTTTCGAAAATATTTTAGTTGGATAGACCATACTCGACTATTTTGGTAACCAAAATTTCAAAGCAATCGGTATATCCGTTTTCCATTTAATACTCCATCCACCGTTACAATTATTATTTTCTGTAACTATTTTACATGTTTTCATGCCTTCATTTACTTAACTTCTCAATAATGTCGTTGAACTCTATTTCCTTTGAAATTATTCTTTCAATTGATAAAATGGACATATTGGCTAGTCGTTCTTGATTCATCGTAGATCGAAGATAATTTTTTATTAGTTTCAGTTTAGAAAAACCTCTCGCGTGATGCTACTGAGATACAAATGGTCAAAAAGTATTGACGTACAGGGCAATGATTCACTGAAGTCCTGTTCAATTATATGTGTAAATTGAAGAATTTCTTGGACTATTCATCTAGCTGCAACGTCTACATCCGTATCGATTACGCGTAGATGCCTACGATACCTTTTTATTTCTTGCAGCACCTGATCCTTATCAAACTCATCATAAATTTATATCAGATTATCCAGTGCTACAACCAGAGTGTCATCGGAAGCTCCAAGTATAAACTGTGTTGTACATTGATCAAACATTGATCGACGAACTTTTTATTGAATGGATAATCCAGCATCATGAGCTAGTTTACTCGGCATTGTTCTTTTACCCTCCTTCTTCCTCGTCGGTCAATGTTAACATCCATATCATTGCATTTTTTAGTGCCAAAAGTAACAACATTGTCTATAATCGTAGTTCGCTTCGTAAATAAAAACTCAGAGTTTTTAATTTGGTGAGTCCTTTATCCAACGTCATTTTTGGAGACTGTAGATATTTTTGGACTAAATTTACTTCCTCCAGTATCGTGTGCAAAATTTAATGTCACAGAGATAAAATCATATATAGCTGGAGAGAGAAAGTTTACTGCTCATCTAGTATTAAGGTTTGCTTTCCATGGATCTTGCATATCTTCCAAAGTGGTGACAATTGATTCCGCGCTATCTTTTACGACTCTAACTGAATCGTAATAAGCACTCCAGCGAATATCAGACACATATTTCAAACTGTTCTTTCTACGTAATTTCCATCTATGTGTAGAGGACGAGAAGAATGAATATAACTTCTCTACAGTTCTAGAACATATGACGCTAGAAGGAATGCATGGACTCCACAAAGATTCAAGGAATGATTAACACAAGGACTGAACACAGCTTTTGGATTGACTTCGAATTTTTCGTTGCACTCCTCTATGTACGTGTGACATTGACGGGGCAATATTATAACCTTGAGCCCTGCAGAACGGAATATTCAGCCAATCTTTTTCCAGCTACTGTTGAATATCTTATGACATATCTTCTGCAGTCTACGTTTCATCTAGAATAATTGTGTTCAGCAAATAACTGGTTATCATTCTACAGTGTACGTCTCATGTAACATTTTCTGTAAATTCTCTGCTGAACACACCCAATGACAATTGGATTGGACTTATAACAGGTAAGTAGGTATCTGCGTACGTTTATATTTTCCATACGTACGAGGCTTTTATTTTAAAATTCCCTCATACTTTCTGAACATATTTTGATCTTGTTTGGGATTCAATTAAAGAGGAATTCTCGAGATTTGGAGGCCCCCAGTTTTGGAGTTTTCCAAAACGCCATAAAGCCATTGGTATAAACGCCAAAAGCGCATCGTTTTCGAAACCGTGGTCATCATGTACATAAACAGGACGTCAACTGAGCAAACTGTGCGATAAGCTGCATAAACTGCGCAGACTATGGTTACAAAAGAGGGTCCAAATGCACAGATTTTTCATCTGCTTGAATATCAGTCTAAGCTGAGCAGTTCACACAGTTTATCACTCAGACATGACGTAACACCTGATAAACTGCGCAATTAAATGGAAGGTATGTAGGCCACTTCACTAATGCAACAAAACTGTTTGTTGGTTGGCAGCTCTGCTCAACGTATAGAGGTCATCATATTATAGCGTATAGCGCCCTCTGTAATTTATAACTTCAAATGCACATTGGATGGAACCATTGGAAGTAAATATAGCAAGTAAATTAAGAAAATCGTAAAGAATAATAAGTTTTGTGATTGTTTTAATGTATAATGTGTATAAAGGAAGTGTTGTAGCATCTACTTACATTAGTATTAGGTATCCATGTAATGTTAAGTGCATGTTATTTGATAAGGAAAAATGGTGTCACGTGCGTAACTCGACAGCCCTTCTGCAAAGAAATAATTTTTTACAAATTTGGGAGGTAAGAAGCTGCAAATATTTCTGCTTCGATATTTGAGTTTTTAATGTAGATGAAGTACAAAATAGCCCGTAAAACGTCAATATTTTACCAGCTAGAAATGCAGCCCACATCTCAGCTCTGTTTATTCTATTTTTTGCTATAAAATCAATTGTTGGACATTTATTTTTCAGCTAAAAGATGAAAACATATAATAGTTTATAATATAATAGTGCATGTTATAAAACATCAATATTTTACCAACTCGAAGTGCAACCCACATCTCAGGTCTGTTTATTCTATGTTATTTGCAATAAAATCAATTGTTGATCATTTATTTTTCAACTAAAGGCCTTCATACATGCTATATATTTTCTATCATCAGCGCTGCCAGAGATATGTAAAATATGATGGAGTAGTGACAGAGGTGATGCTAGATTCCGATGATAGAGCTGAGACAGAGCTCAAAAAATCAAAACGAAGTAAAACATTTTTACTTCGTTATTTTTACTACGTTCAAAATTATTTAATACTGAAGTTACATTTTTATTTCTTACCTTAATATTTCTGTGAAACACGATCTGTCTCTCTGAAGAAGGACAATTAAATCATCATTACGAGGGGCACTATACATATTTCGAGCCTAATAATATAATAACATTAATTTGTCATTGAAAATTACTTTATCGTTTTTCAAAATATTCTCCTTCATGATCTATACACTTTTGCATGTGTTCGAACCATTTGTCAAAGCATTTTTTCCATTCCGTTCTAGATATCTCCAAAACATGGTTTTTCAATGCATCAATGGCTTCTTCTGCTGACGAAAATCCTTGTTTACGCAATTTACTTTTGACGTTCGGAAACAAAAAGAAGTCATTGGGTGCCAAATGAGGACTGTGCGGCGGATGACCCATTCGCCGGCAATTCGATTTTTTGAGTGTTCCAGTCGGTTGTTGGACGAGATGTGTAAGAGCTCGCATTGTCATGATGAAGAATGATCTGACGGCGGCGCTTATTTGCTTTTTTTACCCAACACTTCCGGCAAAGAAATGGTTGTGTACCATTCAGAATTAACCGCTTTACGTTTCTCTAAAGCTAAAGGCACTGTTGCCACATGATCAGTGTTTCCGAAAAAACAGCCGACTATTTGTTTCGAAGTTCTTTTGTTGAATTTGGTTCATCTTGAAACACCCATACAGTCGACTGCTGTTTACTTTCCGACTCATACGCATAGATTCATGATTTGTCACTTATTACAATGTTATATACGTTTATAGCACTACCATTGTATTTCTTGAGTATAATCGACACGAGCATCTTTTTGAAATTTTTTCAAATTATGTGGGATCCAACGAGAACAAATCTTCTTTACAGCTAAAGGATCATGCAGTATTTTATATATGCAAGTCGAACTAATGCCTAAGGTTTCCTCAAACTCACAGTATGTCACATGACGATCTTGCATTATCAGTTTTTGTACTGCATAACATTTTCTGGCATAATAACTGATTTTGGACGACCTTCACGACTTTCGTTGGTGAGCGAATGGCGGCCACGATTAAATTCGTCATACCATCATTTTACACTAGTAAAGTATAGAGCTTTATCACCAAAAGTGGAAGTAAATTGATCGACGCACTCTGGTCTTGATAATCCACGTCGAATGTCGTAATAAATCATCGCACGAAAATGTTCACGAGTTAATTCCATTTTTTTCGCTGAAATACAATTTTCAAGTCACTGTTAACAGTACAAATCGCACTTAAGTGATAAAACGATCTGAAGAACATTATGGTTAAAAATGTCAAACTTTCCATTCGACACGTTAGATCGCGTCTTACAACACTTAGTGTTGCCAAGGCTCAAAATATAAATAGTGCCCCTCGTACTTTCTGTCGCCATAACGTTGTTTTCCCATAAATATTATATCTATTGCAAAGTAGAACGCCACATTTTATACGACATAATTATTAAATACAATTTCTACAAACACTAACTATTGTCACCGGTTCGTTAAAATTGCGCCTACATAAACCGGCATGTCCGTATACTACTGGTTAGTGAAAACAAAAAAAATTCCATGCTAGTTTGTTTGTATCTCGACTCAATGTAGCATTTGTTGGACTGTATAACTTGCGGTGCATATTTATGGCGAACAACGCAAATTAATAAACATTGACAATTAATAAAAAAGTAATTGGCACACGCTGTAGAGCACATTAAATACTAATTTTCTAATATTTTTATTTTATAAAATTTTAGATAGATCCATCACATAATTCATATCTATTTACATATTGCTGGTTGCACACGTGAACCCCCAAAATATTGTAATTAGTTATTAGCGACCTCTAGAGATCAATAATGACCCTATAATTAATATTAGTACTAAATAAATGGTCACCTTAATACTTATTTGTTCAATATCCACTTTTTGTAAGTTACCCAAAACTTACAAATCCTCATTAAAGTTGTAAAATTGATATCTTTGCAAGGTTAAGTTTTTGAGGCATTATGAGTCTTTCTAAAATTTGTAATAATATTCATTGTACTTTATATAAATTGGTGTTTAATTTACTAAATCGGTTACAAAGAAAACTAATTTTTATATTTGTATATTGAACAAAATTTCAAAAGTAAAGTGAATGTTTCTTTTTTTTAGGACATCGAAAAAGTTTTGCTGGATATTGAACACTATTACACTGTGTTGGCATAATGATTATTATATTCAATATGAATATTCTAAAAATAAGTTTTTAACATAATATTGGGGAAAAACAGGTTAAAGAGATTGTTAAAAAAATGATTGAGACACTCTTTAAATCAAAATTGTATTAAGAAATAAACGAATACGCTTTTTGCAGTGATATTTGTAAACAAAACACACTATAAATAAACAAAAATCTTATCTTCTTATTAAAACAAAAATTATTACATTTTTAATATTGCCTTATAGAAAGCAACATCTGCTTCATCTTGCATGAATTTTAAGGCTTCCTTAATATGTTTTATTTTTTCTTCTCTTAATTTAGCTGGTTTTTGTGGGTTTAGTTTCGGTAGATGATGTAGATCAATATTTTTTTTAGCTCTGGGTTTTAATAGACTAACAGCATTTATTTCATTTAGAAATGAAAGTCTGTAGGACAATGTCCATATTTTGCCTTTATTATAAACAATATGTTTTAATTTTGTGTAGGGTACATCAGAGTATTTCAAAGTTGCTGCAGCAAGTTGATAATTAAGAAAATCTCTTTGTCTCATTTGGGTTACCTGAAACATTAATTTATTTTTAGGTATTTTACATAAGAATCTTATAAGGTCAAGTGGACTGAAAATTTCAATTTTTTTATGAATCTTTCAATGACGGAGTGTGCTGCATCTACTTCCTGCAAATTACCATGTCCTGGCTCAGAAAACTTTTGTTAAACATTTATTACATTATTGGAATCATCTGAATTAAGGAAATATTTAATTGCCGTAGACATCACAGAATTTTTATTCTGTGGAACACAACTATCTGACCATAAAATCAACTTAGTTAATTGAGGAAGATCAGTTACAATTCTTTTTAAAATTGTGACCAATGCACTGACAATATCATTTCCAGCTCTACCACTTATAGCCTCATGCCAAATACAATTATAAACAGTTTTATTTACGTTACAATGAGCAGTTAAGTTGTATACATTTAGTTTTTGTTTTTAGAAAAAGCTTGACACTTCACATTTTGGCAATATAAAAACATTGTCTAAATCAAAACTAAAACAGCAACAAATTCGTCTTCTTTTCCTATAGGAATTCTTTCCCCATCCATCGTTCTCTCATTTTTACCTTCTAACTTTCTTCTTAAATGACCATCTTGTGAATTTATTTGTTCAGGAGTGGGGTGCTTTATCGCTTTATACTTTTCGCATTTATCGCACCTCTCTTTTTTAGGCTTGAAAAAATCTAAATTAAAATGTGTATTAAATATTTTTCTGTAAATACTCTCTGATAATGGCTCATCTACTTTCAATTTGTACAAATTGTACATTCTGCTGATATTAAGCAATGGATCTAAATATTTCTTTTTTGTATTAGCCCTACAATAATGCGAGTCTATTGTGGGAAATGATTTTATGTGGTTTTCAATTTCATTAATCATTTCGATTGAGGTAAATGTTTTAATATGTTTTCCCTTTAGTGGCGATCTTGGAACTTTTGTAGTCTGGTTTTCGATTTAAAAAAAAAATAATAAATTCTTTGTTGGCTTATGTCTAACGTATTTAAAAAAAAATTTTTACAAACTCGAAACTTGTCGTCTTTCAGTTCAAAATAATAAAAATGTGTATAAGATTTCCTACTTACTTCTTTCAGAGTACGTTTTCGAGATGCAATTTTTCTTTCTGTAAATTTACTGAAATAGTGAGATTTTTTTGTATCACTAAGTTTCCAGAACTGTTCATGTAATAATTTTCTGTCATCTTCAGAAAATTTTTGAATGCACAAAGATGTGCAATGTGGTGAACAACCTCCTTTAACTTTTCGCTTTGGCATATTTTGTCCTTTTGCATTAATGTATTCTTCGCCCTTTTGCCTCTTTATTTTCCGAATATTTCTATCCCATTCCTTTTCATTTCTCGGTTTTTTTCTGACACTGGTATTGGGATCTTCATTTAAACGTTCGTCATTATTACCATCACTGGGAATGTACTCGCTGCCACTGCAGCTTTCCTCGTTAACAATATTTGCATTTGTGACAATCTCATTCATAATAATTTCGTTATTGATATTGTTGTCATTGGCAATATAAATATTTTCCTCATTACCATTGTGAACATTGCTAACGCCCCTATTAATAGTTTCCAAAATTTGTTCTCCCTTATTATTATTATTTTCTTTATTTTGTAGTTTAATATTTTCGATTATGACTATTTTTCCAGAATCAGTTGAGTGACTAACTTTATTTGTAAAATTTATATCATTTTCCGAGTAATCATAATCATAATTATACTCAACTCTAACCACCTGTATTTTGGTTTTATTGTAGTCATCATTATTATTTTGCATTTTGCATGACAACATTAATATATCTTCTGCATCAGTATTTAGAGTTATTTCCCCTTTTCCCACCTTTTTTCAATAAGACAAATTTCTGATTCACCTCCAACATCGATAGATTCAACAATTCTAAAAAAACTTTACGATAAAATATCGATTGTCATTTATATTTTTATTAATTACTTACTGTCTAGTATCTTCATCCATATAAGGAACCGGGGAACTTGATGAACTCATTTTAAATAGTATTTATTGGCACCAACACAATAACTAAGTCTCTCAAAATTCAAACTACTACTAAAACTTAAAAATTTGTCAGAACTGTTAAAACACATGGGCATCTAATTGGTCTAAATGAATATTGAACATTATAACACAAATCATATATGGGATATTGAACAAAGCTGTGCTATTAAAATGTTAATATACCTATATTTGGTACTATTGTGTTTAATGTCCGGACATTGAACATAATAGCCTTTAAATATGTTCCTATGTTAGGGATATTGAATAAAATATTTAAAAAAACTATAAGAAATATATGAATAAGTTTAATTTTCACGTGGATATTAAACAAAGCGAATTTTTACAAAAATGTTGGTGTATATACCTTCATTTGCCTAAAAAGTGGATATTGAACAAATAAGTATTAAGGTGACGTAATATAAATTAACAAAATTTCAATTTGTTAAAAATACAAACTCATCAAGAGAAATGTTGCATGTACTGGATATCTTGAAATTAACTTTGGTACGGTTGAACCACTAATTTGGACGGGCAAATGGAATCATCATAAAGATATTTTGCTTTGTACACAAATCTGGATGAAACAGAAAATATTTAAATCGCTAACTTGCGGGCTCAATAGAGGGCAGCAATGTATACGTTGGTATCGTTTTTTGTTATGGGCATTGTAGAAAAATGTAATTAATTGTCAGTCGATTTTAAAATTTCGTCTTGTACATTATTGAAAAATCGATCGACTTTAAAGACCAATTTTTGAAGTTCGTTTTCGAGTACTTTCGAAGTTATTTTATCGTTCGTATCAACAGATATACAGTAAATTGTAGTAGTATAAATGGACTTGTAATAGTGATGACAATTATTATGTAAAGTGCGGTTATAAATACGAAAATGGCTTATTCAAATTGGAAATGGTGTACATACATATATGCCACGTTATTTTTAGCAAGTGAAAGTGCACCTGAAGTAAGAGAAAATTCTCGAGTTGTACAAGAAATCAATAACATTTTTACTTTTAATGTGGATTTTTTTTTCATTGCAATTGAAAATAAGTTTCTATATAATGAAACCTGATATGGTATGAATAACCTGATTTATAATAATTCACATAAGATAATAGAAGCTAGATATAAGCGAATAACCCACTTATAATAAAATATAATACGTCAAAGAAAAATTAAAGAACTTATTTTTAGTATTTCAAAAACAAACCGGACGAAATATTTTGTGTTTAACTCTTATAAATCTATTTTAAAATACAAACTGATAACAGTGCATTTCTCTGGTAGAATAGTAATGGCAGCCAGCACGGCGCGCTAACATGGCAAAATTTAATGTTTATTTTTCTAAAAGTCTATATAAATCTATAAAGAAAAAGTATCATAATTGTGTTTTATGGCAAAATACTACTGATAAAAACATATATTCAAAGATTCACCTTGTATATTAGGAGTAGGTGTACAGTTGTATGGTTGATGTACAGTTTTTTATTGTTAATTCATTAATTATCAGCTGATGTAGTTTTTATAGAGATATTTCTGTTTAGAACTAAAGTTCTATTTTTTGTTTCATGTACTTTTGTTGCAGGGTTAAGTTGAAAATCAGTTTCATACTGACACTTCGCACATTACCTAACTTTATATATTTAATATATTTTGTTTACATAAATTAATTTACAGGTAAATAAAGACAAATGTATTATATTTGGTGAATTGCTATCGTTATAGTTGGTAATAAAAACTCTTGTGGTTTATATAAGTAAACCGTATTGATTTGTGGAGCAACTAATGACTAACAGGTTAAGGTACAGCGTGCGTTGTGTTCCGTTCTTACTAACTATCTGGTACCTTTCATGCACTCACCGAACAGGTGACTTTGCGGGGTTGCCGCGTTGCAAATATCAACGGTCTAAAACCCAACATGCCGGCCCTGTTGAAATGTTGCATTTCAAAATAAAATTACATGGTATAACAACAGTGAATCATTACATTGCATTAACATGTATACAAGAACATAAACTTAATACTACACTAATGCCTTGCAAAATCAAAGTCTCATTTGAGAAAAGAAAAAAGTTGTTCGAAAAAATGTTTTTGTCAATTGGTAAGAGACAAATACGCGGGACAGCACGTTTCACTATACCCGAACTAGTTTTGATCTCCACTACCCGTACTACACTATCAGGTCCAGGAAACAACTTCACGATTCGGCCTAATTTCCAATACTGAGGGGGGGAGGTTGTCTTCCTTTGGCAGAACTAGGGAACCCACTATCAGTTCTTGTTGTGACTGGAATTTCCATTTTGTTCTTGCCTGTAGTGTATGTAGATACTCCTTAGACCATCTTTGCCAGAAATGCTGAACCATCTGTTGCAAATGCTGAAATCTATTCAATCGACCACAAGCATGGTCCTGTCAATTTTCTTGAGACACAGCAGTCAAAGCGCGACCAATCAGGAAATGTCCCGGCGTGAGTGCTTCAATGTCAGAGGGATAATGGGACAAAGGAGTTAGTGGCCGGGAGTTGAGGATACTTTCAATTTGTGTTACTAAAGTGTGAAATTCCTCATACGTAAATCGTATATTATTTGTTACTTTCTTAATGTGTTTCTTCATCGATTTTACCGCCGATTCCCAAATACCACCAAAATGGGGTGATCTGGGTGGTATAAAATGCCATTCAACCTGGTTCTCAGCTAAAAAAGAGTAAAATTATGTATCTTTCTGTAATTTATGAATGCGGTTAAGTTCATTATTTGCGCTTGCAAAATTGGTTGCATTGTCGGAGTATAAATGCTTTCAAAAACTTAGTCTAACGACAAATCGCTTGAATGCATTTAGGAAATTATCTGTTGATAAATCGCCCACAGGTTCTACGTGAACCGCTTTAGTAGTTAGACAAATGAAAATACAAAAATATGTTTTGACTAGTTTTCTATTTCTTAATTTACTGTCTTTGACTAAGAAAGGTCCTGCGAAGTCAGTACCTACGGAATGAAAAGGCGAAGAAGGGTTAACTCTATGACTGGGAAAATTTCCCATTTGAGGAAACATAGAGGAAGGACAAGCGCGAAAACATACAATACATTTTCGTAATTCCCCACGAACAGCGTGCCTACCATTTAAGGGCCAAAATTGGCTACGAAGACAAGATAATGTTAGTTGAGGACCACTATGCAAATTTTTTATATGTTCGTACTTAATTAAGAGTCGAGTCATAGATCAAATTTTTGATCTGAATTTAAATTTTGAGTGTACTAATCTTCCTCCCACTCTTATTAATCCATGGCTATCTAAGAATGGATTAAGTGAAGCTAACTTACTCCTTTTAGCAACTGAATTGTGGCGCTGTAGTGATTGTATTTCTGATGAAAATTCATCCTGTTGTGCTAATTTAGCCAGCTTCAATGTAGCTGCCTTTATCTTATCGAATGTTAAATATATTGACGAATATTGTTTGTTTTTACATTTTAATTTGTTGATGAAACGTAAGCAATATGCTGTAACGCGTTGTAATTTTGTAAAATTTGAAAATCGATCAAATAAATCAAAAGAATTACTTGCAATTAAGGCTACTTGATTGACGCCTTTAATTTCGGGTAAGTCTTGATATTTTGTTAAGATATTCGCTGGCCATTCAGCCTCTGATTATGATAAATAAATAGGACCGTGCCACCAAAAATTATTTTCTTATAAATCAGCCGGAAAACAACCTCGAGAAATAAGATCTGCCGGGTTTTGTGCCGAGGGAACATGTCGCACTGCTCCTTGTTAGTTAATTGCTGGATATCAGACACCCAATTACAGACAAACGTCTTCCAACGGCTGGGATGAGCGGCAATCCAAGACAAAACAATGCTTGAATCGCACCAATAAAAAATTTCGGTAATGTTTAATTTTAAAGCTTCTGAAGTGCTTCGAGTTAATTTGGCCAATAAAAATGCCCCACAAAGTTCTAGCTTAGGTAGTGTTAAAAATTTAACTGGTGCTACCCGGGACTTTGCACATGTTAATCTCACCAAAATGGTACCTGAGTTATTAATTGTTCTTAAATACAAACATTCTCCATATGCTCTTTCAGAGGCATCACAGTAACCGTGAAGTTGAATACTTGTTATATATTTGCCAGTAATTTGCCGTGGAATTTTTAGTTGATTTATCATAGGTAATTCATTTAAAAATTTGATCCATGAAGTTTCTAATTCAGTAGGTAAATTTTGATCCCAATCGATATTGTGTTTCCAAAGCGTTTGTAACATACATTTAGCAATAATTATGACGCAAGAAATAAGACCTAGTGGATCGTATATGCGAGCCACTATTGAAAGTATACCTCTTTTTGTTAATGTACTGGACCCTTGACATAGATCATCGTTTAATGAAAAGTAAAAACTATCACTATTTGAATTCCAGGACATACCTAATGCCTGTATTTTGTCATCATCGGAAATGATATAATTTGAATCATTTTCCGAATTATTTGAAGTATGAACAACATCGGAAATATTTGAAATCCATTTGCGCAGAAAGAAACCTGCGCTAGACAACACGTGCTCTAAGTTTTGTTTCAAATATGTTGCCGTGCTGATGTCACGAGACCCTGATAATAGGTCGTCCATGTAAAAATCATTTATTATTACGTCATAAATTAAAGGAAAATCTGATTCATTACCTATAGCTAACTGCTTCAGACATCGAGTAGCTAAAAAGGAAGCAGGCCCGGTTACGTAAGTTACTGTTTGCAGTTCGAAATGTTTTAACTTGTCATTTGGACTCTCACGCCAGACTATTTTTTGAAATTTACGATCTGTTTCATTTACTAACACTTGGCGATACATTTTCGCCACGTCAGCAATTAAAACAACATTATGCGTGCGGAATCTAATTAAAATACAATATAAACTATTTGTATGCTTGAGCCAACCATGAGAACGTCATTTAAAGATAAATTATTTGTCGTCTTAGCGGATGCGTCGAACACCACGCGTAATTTGGTAGTCAAACTGTTTTGTTTCAACACACTGTGGTGCAGTAAATAATAACCGTTATTATTATCGATCTTATTGATTTCTTTCATGTGCCCTAAGTTTTCATATTCACTCATGAAAGCCTTATATTGTTCATATAATGAAGGATCCCTTTATAATTTACGTTCGACTGTATGAAATCGCCTAATTGCTTGTTCCATTAATTCGGCTAGTTTGCAATTTTCTTTGAATGGTAAACTTACAACAAACCGTCCATTTGCATTTCTAATAAAGTTATCAATAAAATGTGTTTCGTAATTAATTTCCTTCTCAGTATATTTAGAGTCAGGAGACGAATAAGAATCCTCAATGGTCCAAAATTTAGCTAATTGTTCACTCAAATGCGAATTTGAAATCCTTGCAGTTATAAAATTACAAATTGTGTTTTGCTTTGGCAGGGTCGGGATTGGACCCGAAACTACCCAACTTAATAATGTGTTTTGTAACACGGGGCTGTGCTTATTCAACTTTATCTTACCTATCTTTAACAAATCCCAAAATATACTAGCACCTACCAGTACGTCTATGGGGCCTGACATATAAAATTCGGGGTCCGCCAAAGTTAAATCGGAGGGTATCTGTAGAAGTTCGTTGTCAAATGAACTATGTGGGATATTCTCAGTTACGCGATTTATTACTAAAAAAATTAATTCTCAAGAAAGTTTATTATTCGTTTATTTAATAGTACAGTATAGTCTCTTTGAAATTTGAGATGAAATCTGATTGATACCAGAAACAGACATATTGAGTTTCGTTGAATGTATACCTTATTTATCTGCCAAAGATTCTGTCAAGAAATTTGATTGGCTGCCACTGTCTAACAATGCTCTGACGTAATTGCCAGCATTATCCAAAACATATATCATCGCTGTTGATAATAAAATATAATTAATATTATTTAATTGTGAATGATGAGACAAAGTTGAATTAGTTGGATACACTGTATCATTTTTTGAACTATTTTGAGTAATTAATGAATTTGTTAATGCCTCGAAATGAAGTAATGTATTGTGGGTTTTGTTACATTTTTTGCACGCACCTCTTTGACAAACTGATGAACTATGACCTGATCTTAAACAATTTACACATAAATTTAAATCTTTAACTCTCTCAAACCTATTATTTGGTGACAGAGCTAAAAATTTCTGGCATGCGAAAATATAATGTTGCCCATTGCACAATACGCAAAGTTGATTTGAAGACGTTGCATGGCACAATGATCTTTGTTTAGGTTTATTTAATTGGGATTGATTCGGTGTTGAATTTGAAGTAACTACTTTACTGTTGATTGTTTGTAATAATACGCACTTATTATGCAAACATTTTGTTAAATCGTTAATGTCTGGTGAAGCATCATTTTTTGTTGCTGACTCCCATTCCTTTCTTGTACTCACATCTAATTTGGATGTTAACAGCAGCTACTTCACGATTACAGACTGATGAAACTTATCTAACACTACAGATAGTTTTGTTTGTATAGATTCTCATCTTTAGTGTATTCAAATGTATTATAAATATGTATAATCCCGTAACAAATTAAGTGATATTGCAATTTTTACATACGACTTCTAGGCCACTGATAACAGATAAAATTAGTATTTCTATTTCCATGGTCACGTTATGTGAAATATTATTGTATTGAAAACAAAATTTGCCTTGTTTTTATTTGTCATTTTAGCTTGCAATTAAAATCAAATCGCTTATAACTTTCAGGTTATGTTTACGACATCACAATCACAATTATCTAAATTTGCAATTTATGTGGCACATATGAATTCACCATTCACTAAGTTAATCATTCATTTATACAATTTATTTTTAAACATATTCGTTTATTTACTGTTTACAAACCATAACACCTACTCTTTCATACATATTTTTTTCGAAACACGCAGGAAACCAGCTTTACAACACCTTAAGGCTTTAACTAAATACAACGATAATAATGAAAATAAAATGAAATAATACAGGTCGTCTCAGTTGGAATTATAGGATTTGAATTCCATGTCATTTGTGTTTTGCCAAAATTAGGGCGTTAATATTTTAATAACTGTCATCTGCGAACCATACGACGTCAACATGCCTGGATGTCTCGTTTGGAACTATAGGATGTGATTTGTGAATAAAACTATTTATATTTGACAAACATGGAGATTTTCTTATTCGTTAACATAAAATAGAGACGATAGGGCTACAAATGGAAACGATACCTTGATTCATCTAGCATTCTGTTATTCGTTTAGCAAAATTGTCCACACGGTACATAAGTTGACTCTATTTCCCGAATAACACGTTGAATGTTTGCTTTGAGGTTGAGTGTTGCTGGCTGGGTGGCGTACAGTATTCGCTAACCCCATAGAAACCATAACCCCAAAGAAAAAAGTCCAGGAGTGTTAAGTTACATGATCTTGCAGGCCAATTGATGATAGGGTTCATCAGGAAATTTGGTATATGCAACAGAGTTATGGTCGGTTATTTGCATTTGACTAACAACGACGTATTGGTCTTGCCTTGTTAATAACAGAACCCGTCCCTTCAAATTTCTTGATTAAGTTACGAACTGTTAACTCTTAACGCTCCATTTTGTCCTAATTTTATGCAAATAATTCTTAATGAAACGATCGCTCATACTCAGTGTCTCACTTTGATAAAACACTTATACACATACTATTCGTTATTGAACTGTTAATCGCTGCAAGTTGACGTCGCATGGTTTGTAGATGACAGTCGTTAAATATTGACGCACTATCTTTGACAGAATACAAATAGTGCGCAATTCAAATCCTATAGTTCCAATTGAGACACTATATAGAAAACAAAAAGACTAAGATTAGTTAAATATAAATTAAATACCGTATATTTAATGTACAAAACTTGTGACATTGTGTGTAGTGTAAATAATATGCCCTTTTTCGCGTTTGAACTATACCTTGATAACATTTTTAAATGAAACGATTTATATTTTTGGTTTATACAATGTCTCTTCAATATTTGTTACTCCGAAAGTATAAACTCTGAAGGCGTATATATGTATATGATGTACTATCTGCTTATCTTATAATGTTTTTAATGTTAGTCATTATGTAACAATTAATTAATGAACACAGACAGAAGATACATGTATACACTATGTGGAAGAAGATAAATGTATAAAATATTTAAAAGTACTGTGGTCTCCTCGAAGTAAATAAATATTTCGCGCTTCACAAATGATTTTAATAGAGGGAGCAACTCGAGTAAGTTAACTTATTTAATTTTTCCTCGTTTAATTTTCAATGTTGGGTTTTTTCAGCACAAAATCAAATAGCGAATGAACGAATTGTCATTTCTAAATTGTAAATTTGAATAATTAATCGTACCAAAAATTAATGGGCATTGTTTTAATTAGAGTTGCTCTAGTTAAGATTAAAAAAACCATAAGTATAATTCACATTTCTACAACAAGATAAATATTTTTTTATTAAACTGTTTACAGTAAAAATAGATTATTTCTAATCATATTACAGTTAGCAGTTTCTTGTAGTTAAAGAAATTAACTACAAGAACGGTATGGTACTTTGAACAGTATCCTACCAATATCAAGCGTGTATTGGATATTCGGAACCGGATATTCACACCACATTATCACAGAAATAAACATTATTTCTACACCAATCCGTAAAATAGGTGCCAAGTCTCTTCTGGTGTCATTGAATAACAAATCATAATTAAGGTAATGTGGTTATGAAAAGACATTTATTGCATAGTATAACATGAGTTGATTTCTTTTTAATTTGAGATAGGACACTCTCCTTTCAGTTTAATGCTTGTAGCTTAGTAGCTACAGGCGTTAAATTTTAAAGGGAGTATTCTATCTCAAACTGACTACGTGACTAGATTAGGGTTTCCATATGATTTAAGCAATGGTATAATATACGCTTCCTTCCATTAGCTAGAATATTTATTCTCCCATCATATTTGGTTATAAGGCAACAGAAAGCAAAATTTGAGTGTCTGGTAGTTGCTTGCTCATTCCATATCAAATGTTATCTAGATTACGATGGAGGAGTTATAAATAGCTCTGGTTTAGATCTTCAGATCTAAACCTCCAGGTTTAGATCTAGACTAGAGCTGTTACAGGAGGCCAGAGCTACTTCTAACTCTTCCATCGTAAATGGTGTGTATTTTCACCGCATATAAATGTTGGTATGATATCTTACTTAATTAGTTTTATTACAAACAATATTATGCTATGTCAGTCAAAGTACAACTAGAGCGTATATAAATTATCTATACTAGGAACATACTAATCACAATGGCATTAAAAATTATTACCAAAAGGAAAAAAGGGAAAATAAACATTTTTAAGTACAACAGATTTGTTAATTATTTTTTTGTTTTAGTATATTTTACTGAAATAGGAAAAATCAAACCTAAGCGTTATACAGAGGTTTTATTCTTTTACAATTGACCATTTCTTCTGTATGTATAATTTATTATTACAGTTATTAATATAAATTTAAAAAGAACGGCTCTAATATTTTATACTTTCCTAATTAAGAAATAAAAAATATATAAATAAAAAGTACATAAATTTTCCTAATTTAAAATTTTAAGGTTTTAATTTTGTAGCTTATCCCGGTGGGTAATGTCTTTAATCTAAAAGAATTTAATCAGGGTAGAGTCGATGAAACAATTTTAAAATTATGCAACAAAACACAAAATGTTTTCAAAGTGTTACGCAATATGCGTATGTAAAACGCCGGAAGGTAAAAGCTGGATATTGACCTTACAGCGCTGCACAATTTCTTTTTAAAATATAATCCTCATAATCCGATCCTGTTCATTTGTAGCGCATATACAAATTTACTCTATACACTTTGAGCACGAGTTCAGCATAGAGAATTTATATAATTTCAGTTGTATTGTCAAAAGTATTAGATGTAATTAATTACGCCGAATGCGGAAGGCTTATCTTTTTATGTAAGGATTTTGCAACAGATGAACAATAACTTATCAGGTCACAGTTGTTAATTAAGGAATTAATGTTTCCAACTTGTATAATTTGTGACGACTTACAATAATTGAACAGCGGTTTTCTCAGTCGTCATTTCAATGCACTAATTCTTATTATGATTTATATTTCCACATTAATAACATTTCGTTTCAAAAAAGTGAATAATTATTCCCATATTTAAGATGAGATTGAATTACTAAATACTTTTGTTTTATTATTTATTATTAAATTTTCGTCAACATTGTCAACTTTTACACTCTTTATTTTCAATATTATGAATAGTTTATCTCAGACTGCCCAAAACATAAATCACAAACATATGAGTATATGACTCATATACAATGAGTCCGAAAAGTAATATATATATATATATATATATATATATATATATATATATATATATATATATATATATATATATATATATAAGATGTATTTAAAATGCCACCTTGAAACGTCAACGGCCAACGGCCTTAAGTTTTTCAAGTCGCATTTTTAAAGGTTCGATCATCATCGATATCATCATCGATCATGTTCGATATTCCATATCATCGATATTTTTTATTACGCTTTTTGAAAGAACTCTTATTTTATGCACGGAAAAATAAAATAAGGGATTGATTGCATAATAGTTTTTGTGAGCAAATATTTTTTTTAAATCAACAGGCATTAAAAAGCATTATTAAAATAAAATGGAATCCCTTGTTCACATTTAATGTTGAGCGCTATTAGCATTCGAACTACGCCATTAAATGTTTGTTGGATACTTCGACTTAATTTTTAAAATTAAATTTCAAAATAATCATTACGTTTTTATTTACTGTGTCTAATTATAATTAGACAAAGTGTGTTTTTGTATAATTGTGTATACCATACACAAAGTGTATATATTTTTTTGTGTAATAATTATTACACAAAAAAATTATGTACCAATCCCCTATTTTACTTTACTGCGCGTATTTCTTTCAAATTTCGCAAACAAAATTGAACTTTTCTATTGAAGAATATATTTATGACTAACTATATGATAAATGTTCAAAATACGGTTCGAAAAATTTAAAGGTCAGGTTTTAATGTGGCATTTCAAATACATCTTTTCACATGACCGAGTGATTTAAAAAAAAACACGAGTACTGACTTTATCGAATTTATACATTATTTTTCAAGATCACTGTAAATTGGTGAATGGTATATATTCGCCTATTTATTACCTTAAATATTATTTTAACACTTCTTCTCTACTACTTTTACTCCACTTCTTACTAACTCTACTTCTTTTTTATTTAGATTGTACACTAAAAGGCTTTACTTTGGTCTATCATAGTTTATATTAGAACTACTATAATTTCGATGCTGTATCGCACCATCTTTAAGACAATTAAAACAAGAGATGGTATGTGACCCCTAATTGCACTAATTATATAGTGAATTTTCCAAAGGAGGAATTAATTATAGATTAGGGTAATTACAGGATTAAACCCTAAATACACCTGAAACGGTTGCCTGATATAAGTCTAACGGATCATTAAACAAATTATCGTTTAATTTAAAAATGTATATTGTTTTTATTAAATTTTATTTGAAACCTTTATTTTCTGCGTGTATTTTAAACTAAATAGCATTTTTAAAAATTCCTTTAATGACTAGTGTAACCCAAAGCAGACAACCGTTTCTGATGTATTTACAACTAATCCTTAAATCACCTTAATCACTTTCCGTAATTAGACGTTCCTTTGTAAATTCCCCAAGCACTAATAATCAAAATTTTTTATATGATTCTCATACGTATTGGATGCCTTCCATCTACGATAATTTCTATGAATAGTAAAGTTTATTCCTATATCAGCCAGTATTAGCAGATGTTCTAAGAATATAATGCCAGGTGTAACTGAAACGATTTGATAGGTTTAATCGATCTGTGTTTTGGATATGTTGTTGCTACATTATTTATATCAACATGCTGTAAAAATTAGAACTCGCCCGAGTTCTAATTTTTAATGTTCAATTGGTGATAAATATAGAGAGGACTATTAATTACATTTTCTATATTCCCAAAGGAAGCCGCCAATTTCCTTTGCACGTTTATCTTTGTGCTATGAATCACTATAAATTATATATATTTTGAAAATTAAGAAAAGTATATTCTTTTGATTAACATACCCATATATTCACATTCTAGATTCGCTACCACATAGGTTATATTATAATATTATACATTTCTATTTTTATAGTGTTAATTATATTAAAAGTTAAATTTATCAGATGGTATTCTGTTGCCTTTTTATATTTTGGAACGGGATACTCTTGCAGACTCATATGAAATATACTATTAAACATTTCAGGGATCACTAGCTTTTTTTACAGTAACTTCATACATACTTTGTATGATATTCATATTTATTTTTTTTATTTCACTAATAGTAAATATTTAACAACCATTTATGACGTAATTTTTATAATATTTGCGTTATATAGAAAATTTTTTGAAAATTTTATTTAAGCCCCTTCACATGGTCATTGTAACCCTGCGTTAGGAGCGTGGGTGACAGGAGTCAACCACGTCTACATTTATGGTCTTCAAAACTGACTGGTGGAGTTGTGATACACCTCCCTCTATATACCTTCCTAAAATTGTCTAATAAATGCTTGCCACGTGTTGTTTGTATTAAATTCAGTGTGAGGTTGTTGTTATAGCGGCGCAAACGTGTCTGGTTGACAGTCGTCACCCGCGCACCTAACCACATTATAATTTATAATCAAAGAAAATACCCAAGTTTCTTTATATTTGAGTGCTATTACATCATAATTTAACATTTTCACTGAAGGTAATCTTAATTGACAAAATGTCACAACATGAAAAAAGGAAAACTGAATATAGCAGCGATATAACAAATGGCTGGAATGGTTTGCCGAACTTAGAGACGAAAGTGATAGTGAATTAGCAGATGACTAGAGCGATCACGACGAAGAAGATCATGTCGAGGAAAATATAGATGAATCCCAATCTGAACAGGAAAACAGTAATACGGAAGAAGATATTGACCATAAAATAAGTGAAGATAAATTTTATTTTGTTTCTAAAGATAATGTAACAAAATTAATGAAAGATCCCCGATATCCATCAAATATTAGGACCAGGCCTTGTAATTTAGTTGTTCGTTTACCAGGACCAAAAGACGAAGTCCGTGAAATTCGAAGTAACATTTTCGGCCTGTTTATAGACCGACTCTATTTTCAAAATTATAATCACCTGCACAAATACATTTATCGACAAAATTCGTCAAAGTTTTTCTTGCGAAATGCTAGACTAATTGGATGCTAGACCAATGGATCTTATTGAAATAAAGCCTTTTATAGGATTTTCCAGGAAGAAAGGGTTGAATTTATAAAAAAACTGAGCTGGGAACTTTTAAAACCTCAAATTGCTCACCGTTCAACAATTGAAGCACTTCCACGAGAAATTCGCAGGCGCGCAAAGCTACTTATAAACGCTCCAGAACCGGTCCTCCAAGAGCCACCCAGGGCATCATTACGGGGAAGATGTTATGAATATGGACGAGCTCGCGATTGTACAACACGACGATGGTGAACAAAGCGCTATAAGTGGGCATGTGCTGACCATTTAAAAGATATTTGCAATCAGTATTTAGAAAATTGAATATTTTGCATATTTTCTAATTATATTTTACTTCAACCTGAAAATGGTATTTAATTTTTAATTTATGAATACAATCTTATTTTCACATAATGCTTGTGTTTATTTTCGTTTTCCATTTCGTTTGTAAACATTTTTTTGAATTAAATATGACAATTCGAAAATGGATGGATGACACCTGTCTATCACGCGCCTAACCACATTAGTTTAAAGCACGCGCCTAACGTAGGGTTAAATAAACTGTTCACAAGATAACTGCAGTTAGTTTCTGAATTTAATAATGAATAATGACAGTTGGTTGAAGAAATCGATGACGTCGATAAGCAACGACGAACATGAAAGATTAAAGATAAAGAAAACAGCTTATCTTTTCGGGTATTGATTACTCTTCTTACGCGACTAATCCAATGGCATGGAGATATATTTCGTACAAGTAACGACGAACAATGACCATATTATGGGTAGACATTGCCTCGTTCCTCAGTAAATTTAAATAACTTTCTAAATTTAAATTTACATTGCTTATATATATATATATATATATATATATATATATATATATATATATATATATATATATATATATATATATATATATATATATATTTTTTTTTTATATTATAATTTTACATGGTTTATATTTTTTATTTATTTATTTCTGTTTAAAACACGATTGTATTATGGTATGCTATGCTATGAAACATAAATTTTTATAATAATTGTACATTTATAAATCATTGAATTCCTGAAAGCAAGAATAGGGAGCGCAATATCATACTTAACAACCCTTTCAATTTGGTTGTGAAACCTTAAATCTCGAATACGAATAAACCGACCACTTGAAAGTTGAAGCACCTATAGACTCCTAAATTACTTATCCTGTAAATACGTTAAATAGATTAGTTAAAAATACCAAAAATTTATTCGCCTTTTTGTACATTACATTCTTTAACTTTTATAGCGTTTTATTTCTGAATACAATTAATTTAAAATATGTCACTACCACCTTATATTTAAAAAGTCTGTTATCCTTCCTAGAATTCAATATTTCTTATACAGTTAATTATTTGAAACTTCACATAATCATATAATAAAAATACACGTTTCACTGACCAACTACTTCTTATATATTTGTGTACCTTAAGAGTAATTTCAATAATGTAATGTTTAGTTACATTATTCTTGAAACCCTTAATTTATCAATATATATTGATATTTAATTGTAAACGTCAATAATGTTTACATAAAGATCTGAACAAATACTTATCCGAAAAGCATCTCTACTCTGGAAATGATGGATCCTAACAAAATAAATAAAAGTGTATAAAGGGAACTCTATTTCTATTCAAATCAGAGAGAACTTCTAAAAAATATTGAAAGTCCGATAAGCTAAATAAGGTTTCCTGTTAATAAAATTTTCGGAAACGAAATCAAATTTCATCAGCAATAAAAATAAAAATAAATTTAAATATAAGTGGGTTTGGTTGAATATAATGCATGCTCAAGTATCTTATTGAGCCTAGCAGTCGCTGGACAATCGTCAAATCTTCCCAGGAGTATTCCCCAATTGTTATTTTAGAGCAGCATGTTATCTTTCCGTATCCTGCAGTTTAAATTTATGTTTTACGTGGTACAATATTATTCTACAAATAATACTAGTGGCAGTTAGATTCAAAAATGGTTATTTTTCTATTTGAATATTTACAAATTCAAATTATTTTGATTTAAAAAAATAATAGAAGAAGGAAACAACTGTATGTTTTCTTAAGTTAATCCATTAACATTAAATAATTAACTGGCTCTCAAGTAAGAGAGCCAGTTAATTATTTAACTGTTAATTATTTACACATTATGCGTTCATTATATTCATAAGGACACAGCGTGTGTACAGAAATATTCGAATGTCTACCATGGATTGAACTTTAAATTTCATTTCTCATTAGCTACACTTCGTAGATGATGTGTAATTTATCCAATCACGTAATAATTTAATTTTTATTTAATATATTCGTAACATCATTACAATTTAATATCAGTAAAATCTGTAAGTTTTTGTTTTTCGCTTTTTCGCCAAAGTTCTTAATGCATTTGACGGTCAATCACAATTTCAAGACAGTGTCCAAATTTTACTATAATCCTTCATTCATTAACTAATAAGTGATAAATCTGAGTATTATTTTCTTAATAAACTTTTAAAAACCTTAATTTTACTTCGATACTTTTCATTTATATCTCATTATCTTATCTGTTAATGAAGGAATTTTATAAATTGAACTAATTTTATAGTTCTATTATTCACAAATAATTCATAAACCATAAAAAATTTGGCGCTTCTTCTATTCTAGATTTAATTAATGGGCGAAAAGTAAACATGGGAAAAAATAAAATATTTTATTTTATTCAAGGCTGTTTTCTCAAAGTAAGCTTTTAAAATATATTAATCAACATATTTAAAGTCACGCTTCTTCAGACAAACAAGACCAGTACCGATTCAAAAATGATAATGTGTTCAAAGTATAGAGTTTATTTTAGTTTTCATTATATATGTATTATATTAAATTAATTTGTAATGAAGAGCCATCACAAAAAAATTAACGTGACTTCAATTGGAAACAGCATGAATACGCTTTTCTTTATTCTTTTTGTATATATACTCAAACTGATCATTAAGCACCAGTAGTCGGAGTAAGACAGTAACCAGTAAAATCTTATATCTAGACAATTTAAATAATGTGTATTTAAAATTAAAATGGTCTACTTAATAATCAGTAGACCATTTTAATTTGGACATGCTTTGAAATAAAATTAGATGACAACCATGGTGATTATTGTATTTACGGCAAACAAAGCGGTCGCTTCTTTATGTAAATGATATACTTTAATTAAAATTCAGGGGAAGTTCATTTGAAGAATATAATAAAAAGATTGACGTGGCACCGAAAGCCGCGCTTAAAAAATGTCAGAAATCATTATGATTTATCTGTGTCTGCCTGCTTCCTTCAAATATTCATAAAAGAGCCAAAGCAACTTTTATCAATACATTGTCACTGATAACTTGTAGTGGCATTTTTTTATGTAACAAGCAACTGTTCATTTATACATAATATTAAAAGATGAATGTTTATGAATTAGAAATATTTAAATATTAGATTATTAATTTTGTTGCAAGTAGTACATTGTTATATGTTAAAAATTTATAAGTATTCAGTTCGAGCGGAAATTACAACAAAAAATCCTTAATAATTAATACGTACACATGAAATATCATTGACGTAAGATTTTGATTCCGATTCGTTGATGTAATGCCCCATATTGAGTAATAAATAACTGAATAAATACTAAAAAACTTAAATAACTGAAAGCATTATATGTATATTTAATTTCAAAAATAGAGAATTTAATACTCTATTTCCAACATTAAAACATTGATCTCGATTTAAAATTATTTCAAACTAACGATTTAAGAAACTTAAAATATTTATTAGTTGATTTATACTTCAGTATGCATCTCGACGCACATTTTGCCAACTAAACTGGCATCATCGGGAGATGATTACAACTTATCTTTTAATCATTTGCCAATGATTCCAACTTGGTTGGCGAAACATGCGTCGAGAAATTTGCCATCCTTCGGTGTTCGTGGAAAACTGGTCTCCTATTTTTGTTGCTGCATCGAAGATTCCAGCCCCTTCTCAGAACTTTTATCTTCACTTTCTCCTCTTATTCCCTGATGATGACAGTCAATGATTTTAATAAATCAATTCACAGGTTTATGATTTTTTTAATTCAATCCTCAATTAATTATATTTGCAGGCTATTTAAAAATGTAAATAGATATCAACATTTTTTAATACGTTAGTATGTTAATAATTTTAATGCATCTTTAATAAGAAGCTATAACATTAATATTTTTATTATGAAATACTTAAGACAACACTTAAATAAGTTACTACAATATTAAATTATCAGGCAAGCAAATCAACACTTAATTATTAATACATGATTATATAAATTTTATAAAATGCTATTGAATTTCAAGCACAAGTAATTAAGAATAGCATAATATGCATCCAAGAGATTATTCCAGAAGTATTAGTGCCTGAATATGAGACGGTGTAGTTAATATTAACATAACGGACAACAATGTTATTATTATAGTATTAGTTATTAAAAGTATTAGTAACAACTGTTTAAAACATTAATGTGTTAAGCAATCTCTCAATCTCTAATTAATCTCTATTCAGCAATATTACGATTTAGAGTGAAACAAGGGAATATTGGTTATTTAATGTTATTAGAACAGCACATCGTCATAACTGCAGATGTCGATCTCAAAAGAATCCTCGGTGGATTCAATAGTTAAATAAAATACATGTATGGTCTGAAATAATAGGAAGTTGTTTTTAATACCTTACTTCGTTGTGCAAAATTTGATTGCTGTTAGATATTTAGAATTTGTAGATTTTTAATCACGTCCTGCTTTCGCATTTCTATTCAAACAATGAATTTGGTTTCAACAAGAGAGTCCTCAATCTTATTTCATTTTAGAAATAACCGGACATATGGAGGAAAATATCGATTTTCTTTAGCAAATATGTATAGAGTTACGAGGACCAACCGAATAGCCACCACGTTCATTTGATTTTATCCCCTTAGAGTTTTTCTTTCTTGTGTGATTATATTAATATGTTACAAAATTTAGAGAATCTGAAGCAATGTATTTGAGCTGGAATAAAAACTGACATTTTCATTTGTACAAAAATTCGATAATTTCGGGCTGACGCCCGGAAATTATTGATTTTTAGTGCAAAGTGCTTACAACATGCATGCGAGCCAATGTCAGATGTTTAAGGAGGATATTTTAAATAATTTTTATAAAAAATAAAGCCGTATTCATATGAAAAATAAAGTCGGTATGGCTATACTCGGAAAGCGGTTACAGTGAGAATTTATTTAAAAGAAAGAGTTTTATCTTCCATACTTTTTATACTCCAGTATAAAAAGAAAGAGTGTTTATTATAATTTAAAACAGACTTATGACGTCACAGATACACAAAATCAGAAAAAAAAAAACAAAATTCTTACATCCATGCGTTTCTAAAAAATAATTTTTACTTTTTCCCCTGTTTTAAGGGAATCATTTAATAACAGACTTATGAATATTGTGCAAAACATTATCACCACACTGTACGTCAGTAAGAATATAGCATATAAGAAAAAATAAACGATTTGTCAAACGTTGTAAATTACACATTAGTTTATATATTAAAAAGTTATGAGGTAGACAGAAGATGAGTGTATCCGATTGATTGAGAAAATATTTACATGTACATACTATGTACACATACTTTTCTCTCAAGTGAATACATTTTGAATTCAAATTTGTATTAAATGCACTTTTTCTCATATTGGCCATACATAATTATATTGTAATCAGCATATTACGTATTTCGATATTTTAAAGTACCACATCTACAAAATTGTAATTTTATAAAACGATGTTGTTCTTATTTAATTCTAATCACCGCATGTTATTGGCACTAGTAGCATTATCTGAGCCCTATAGTCTCCTACAAAGGCTGACAATTACTAGATTTAAGGGAATTTCAGCCATCCCACAGATTTCAATTATAACTCCAGTTCCAAAACCTCAATTCCATTCAATGTAATTGACCAGGTAATGGCTTTAGCCAAAGCTTCACCTTGCAGACTCTAAAATAGCAATAGCAATCCTGATGCTAGTTTGCAAGCCAACCTTCCTAAATCATTACCATTATGTTGAATCTTGCCAAACTTGTTCAACGCTCCATCCTCGATTACTCTACAGTGGCGTGCATACTATAATATATAATTTTACTTTATTAAAATATAATGTAAAACAAATTATGTGGTAATTATTTCTCCATTCATAGTACGTTAAGTTTATATGTAATTACTATGAGAATTATTTATATGTTTGATATAAATGATAATAAACCTATATATATATATATATATATATATATATATATATATATATATATATATATATATATATATATATATATATATATATATATATATATGTATATATATATATATACGTATATATATATATATATATATATATATATATATATATATATATATATATATATATATATATATATATACAGGGTGATTCCGCTAACCCGTTCGTTAAAAGTTTATGAACTTCCCATTGGAATTCATTTTTTAAAATGTGGAATCAGGGGTTAGCGAGGACGATCTATTCAACTAAATTATTTTTGCTTTTCTAACACTTCCGATTATACTGGAAGTAGCTATCAACTTCCTTATTTTAAATAGAACACCCAGTATATTATTACATTTTAATTTTTTTGAAAAAATTAGGTTTTGTAGTATCCCATTGGAATGCTCGTCACTTATTCAAAACAAAAGTTACAGTAGCAAATTTTGGGCCGTAATTAGGAGGACTATTGAGCTTTCAGGTGATATGTAGTTTGATATTTTATTATCTATAGGGTGTCCAAAAAAATTAGTTCATTCTGACAAACTTCAACTGCTCAAAAGTCAATTTTCTTAAATGAAACACCCTGTATTTTATTGCTTTCTGTGATGGAGAGTTAAGTTATATTTCAATCTGTATTAGGATTCCCTATACCTATCTGCTACCGTTTTCTTGCTATCAAGGTATTTTTTATTCCATACCATAGTTTTCCATTTTATTAATTTACTTCTGACCAGCGGGCCATGAAAATTAAAACAACGTAACATTTATATTAATTTTTTATCATAAACAATGGTGCAAAATTATTGAACAAAAAAAATCATCATGAATAAAAAGCATATTTTAAACGATTTGGAACATACATTAGCCTAAACAATAAAACATAATAACAATAATAACTATATGTTAACAACTGGGTCTTATTGGTGTAACAACTGTTCTATGTGCCGTCCGTTGTGTTCTAAGCACAATAAAACTCGTTTATTAATCTCAACGGTCGTAGATTTCAATACCATTCCTTCATCCAGTTCGGTTAAGACAGTTCTAACTCGATATAATAAGTCATCTCTGGTATTGACGGGCGTTGAGTAGACTTTACTCTTGATATGGCCCCACAGAAAAATCAAGGGGTGTTAGATCGGGTGATCTGGGAGGTCATAGAGCCGGACCATTACGCCCAAACCAGCGATCTTCAAATATGTTTGTTAACTCATGGTAAACTTCATGGGTTGAGTGGGCTGGAGCGCAATCCATTTGGTACCAACACGTATTTAGAATATTTAGTGGCAAATTTTCCAAATAATTTGAAACCACCGTTCTAAGAATTTCTAGGTATTTACGAGAAAATAAATTAATAAAATGGAAAACTATGGCATCGAATAAAAAATACCTCGATAGCAAGAAAACGGTAGCAGATAGGTATAGGGAATCCTAATACAGATTGAAATATAACTTAATGCTCCATCACAGAAAGTAATAAAATACAGGGTATTTCATTTAAGAAAATTGACTTTTGAGCAGTTGAAGTCTGTCAGAATGAACTAAATTTTTTGGATACCATGTAAATAATAAAATATCAAACTACATATCACCTGAAAGCTTAATAGTCCGCCTAATTACAGCCCAAAATTTGCTACTATAACTTTTGTTTTGAATAAGTGCCGAGCGTTCCAATGGGATACTACAAAACCTAATTTTTTCAAAAAAATTAATATATCTCAAAAACTGCTGAAGATAGGTATAGGGAATTGTTAAGAAAGTTCACTTAAAATCAGTAGGGTAATTCAAAAATGTAATAATATACTGGGTGTTATATTTAAAATAAGGAAGTTGATAGCTACTTCCGGTATAATCGGAAGTGTCAGAAAAGCAAAAATACTTTAGCTGAATAGATCGTCCTCGCTAACCCCTGATTCCAAATTTTGAATTCCAATGGGAAGTTCATAAACATTTAATGAACGGGTTAGCTGAATCACCCTGTATATATATATATATATATATATATATATATATATATATATATATATATATATATATAAACAATTTATACATATTCTATTTTTTTATTCAATGATAGAGCGAACATGAAATGTGAATAATTGTGTTATAAATTCTGTTCTTCAACATTATCACTGATGAATAGCTCTAAATATATATTTTATGTTCCACGGTTCAAAAATTACTAAAATCTGAAAGGACGTTTTATACTCACTGCTGACAAGATTGGAGCACTACTTCGTATTCGCTGACGAATAATTGACAAATGTTAAGTTTCACGTATGAAATATTTATAAATTTGGAAGACGTTCATGTACTTGGGTTTATTTACTTCAGTTTATTTGTTTGCTTTGTTTCCTTGTGTTTACTCTCAAATATAAACAGTCATTGTTTCTTGGAAGCAATTTATTCAACAAGTATTTCTTATATAAACTAAATTAAAAGGGCCTGTCAAGAAAGTATGCAGTTGGTAACATAAGGCCTTTTTGTGGTAAACTAACCACTTATTTGTTGGATATTTTGAAATATAATTATATTACACAAAACGTTCTAGGCAGTAATAGTATTACACGAATAAAATAAAGTCTTGTTAGTACTTTATAACGGTGATAATACTAGAATATTATTTCCTTTTAGTAAATCGAATATATTCCTCTTCTTACTTAAAATTTAATCAAACACGTATATGATGTGTCCCTATTTATTAGTGCCAAACTATTTTAACATTATTCGTTTACACTTTTTAATATTATTCATATTAATTTCTAAAGGATATCGAATTATATAAAAGACGTCTAACATAGTATGTAGAAAAATTTATAAAATATTAAATAAAATTAAGGTATTAGTATATATTTCTAATACCTTAATATTTTTTATTAATATTCCAAACCTTTATAATTGTTAATGTCATACTTTTAAATATTTTGGCATTTAGATTGTACAGGGTTATTTTTAGTTCCTTAACAATATTTTCATTATTAAAATTTTCGGGAAAGTCAAATATGAATTTTGTTTCATTATTTGAGAAGTTCATAAATTTAAATTTAAATAAAAATTTGTTTGATAAACATCTAGTTTTATTTGGGTAAATTTCAAAACATTTTTTTATCATTTTTTACTTTTCCGCACTCTATTATACGCGGAAAAGTAATGTAATCGTGTAAAACATTTTTCCTAGGGTTTATTTTTCAATTTTCAACCTAAAAATAGAATGGTTTTTAAACCATTTTGTGTGTGTGTGTATGTGTGTGGTTGTCGTCGTTCGTCAGCATTTATTCTTGTTAGTACGATAACTCAACTAAATCGTGTCGGATCTATCGGATTTTGACAGATTCTGATCGGAGACGTCTCCCAGATGACACCTATTGATTTTGAGGTGGATAGAACACACTCTATCATGTTCATGGGTCATGAGTAAGCACAATGGTGGACTATTTGGGAAATTGTTTTTGTTAACACGATCACTGCACTGTTTTTGTTAGCAAGAAAAAAGTAAAACTGTCGCATAAAACACATATTCTGCATTTATATGTTGGTTTATTTCTTTTTTTGGCCACTCAATTTCGAGATAGAGATGTTCTACGTACGGAAAAGTCCGTTTTAAGGTTTTAAAACTGTTTATTTATATTTAAAATCATATAAGTAACATAAGTAATTTTGCATAAAGAAAAATATGCAGAAAATTATTAGTTATATAAAATAACTATTGAGATCAACAAATGACATAAATATGATAGAGAAGTAGTCAAGGGGTGATTACAGTATTTAAAAAAGGATTGCACTCAAGGCGTTTAGCTAATAATATTTAAAAGTATACACACGGCAAACTGGTGAACACTGAGATATACAGTACAAACAATAAATACTGCTTAAATAATAATACAAAAACTCATTATATTAATGTTATTGTTACTAAATCTGAGGGACTAATTTTTTAAAGAAAATTTTCTACATTTGTGTTGTTCTAGAAAACGTTAATCATTAACGTTGCAAGTAAAATTGAAGGGTACTTTATAATACATGAGAGTTTTAATCAATTTATTTATTTTTGGGACTCCATATAAGCATTAAGATAAAACAATAATAGCATTGCAAGCAATTTAAAAGCAAAAACACAAACTTCGTTACTTAAGTAAATACTTTGTTATTAGCCTCGTCTAGGTATAGGGTAGTGAAGGAAGCACTACTAAATTAATGATAGTAAAATATTTCTACAACACATCTACAAGCTATGCCAAAGCAAGATACATAAAAATTTTATAATAATTATATATCACACGACCGATGTATTAACTAGTTTGGATTTTTTTAGGGAATTGACATAAAATTTTGATTGCAATGATAGGTGAAAATTATATGAAAATATATACCTGTTATATAAAATTATACCCTATTGTTATATTAGACTTGGTATAATATTATACTGTATAATGTTATAATTCAGGCCACTCACAGAGAGGATGTTGTGTATAAGAAAGAGTATACCTAAAGTCATTACGGTTATCATGTAACTTTCGAATTTTCGCACAACTTTAGAACATGGACATTACCTCACTATAAAGTTGTGGAATTCCAATTCCTAACGCGAAGGAACCTAAAATAAGAAAAGAAACAAGAATAAATAATGATCAAGAAGAATGTATCCAACGGGGATAAATCGAGAAAGAAAAAGAAGAACAATCGTAGATTTAAGAAAAAAAAAAGGACATACAATTATAACACGGACCTTTCCTCACTATTTGCGGACCTCTTCTACACGATTCAACATCAGTCAGGGCAACCATCTTCCAGAACATGGATTTGCCTCATTTATAGTGGACCCTAGCCGACGCGACGGATGAAATCGACGATCTGGGAAGTTGCAAAAAATCATGTCGCTTATCCCGTTGTACAAATTTTTGCTATTTATATTACATAAAATACGTAAGAACACTTGATATAAACCAGTGAAATAAAATATATTTTTCTTTTCTCTTAAATTTTAAGTTTGAAATTTTTTTATTTTAATTTTTCTATTCAAATAAATAATTTAATAACCAATAATGGCAGACCATATTGAACCATAAATACTATCGGAATTATTTTCTATAGTACCTAAATTTGATGGAAACCAGATTTTCTTTCAAACTTTCCTTAATGCCGTAAGATGTGCATACGATATGGCCATCTACAATCAAACTATTTTGTTAACATTACATGTGAAATGTAAAGGCAGAGCCGCCGAGTTAATTAATTCTCCCAATCCATCCACTTGAGACGAAATAAAATATGTCCTAGAAACACACTTTGGAGACTGTAGAAATTTAACATCAGTTATAAGCTTTCTTATATCGATTTATCCTTTAGAATTTCAGACCTCATGAAGTATCATGAGATGAAGTATCATTCATCATATCGACATAGAATTTGACGGACTATTAGGTTCCGATTTTTTGAAACATTATAATTGTACAATCGACATAAAAAAGCTTATAACTGACTTCAAAACTGTTCTACTATTCAAAGTTACCGACGATTATGTACCATAAAAAAGCACTCAGCCAAATTTAGAAATTAAAACTATCCAAAATAATATTTCGGTCGCTTCTCGTACAGAACAAATATTTAATGTAATATTTTAATACAGAAGCTATACTAAACGGTCAAGAGAAAGATGAAGTTCGAATTCCCAATGCCCTCGTAAAACTTAACGAAAAATGTGAATTTTTGACATCAATAATTAACGCAAATGCAATAAAAAAAAAATTGATTTCGGTGATTTAAAATTAGAGCCCGTTCAAAATTCTGGTTTATTAAATACAAATACGGCAAACAAAACCAAAACTACACTGATAGAAATTTCGAAATTGAAAATCAACTTAGAATAGAACATCTAAATGAGGACGAACAATTTTTAATTAAGGAAATGTGTTTAAAATTTTCACATTTTTTATTTAGGTAATATTTACTAATGAAATTAAACATACAATTGGCACAGTAGACTGAAAACCCATTTTCACAAAATCTTACTGCTGCCCTCACATTCATAAAGAGGAAGTTAAAATACAAATATCAAAAGTGTTAAACAGGAAATAATAAGACCATTCTCCATGGTCACCAGTATATGTTGTTCCAAAAAAATTGGACGCCTCCGGAAAACAAAAATGGCGCGTTGTCGTCGATTACAGAAAATTAAATGAAATATCTATAAGAGATAAATACACTCTCCCTAACATTTCCGATTTACTGGATCAATTAGGTAAATGCCGAATATTTTACAACTTTACCAAGATTTAGCATCAGGGTTTCACCAAATTGAAATTGATCCGAAAGACATTCGAAAAATTGTTTTTTTAGTCAGAACGGACATTATGAATTCACCCATCTCCCCTATAGAGTCTTTAAAAAATGCCCCTGCAACATTTCAGAGATTTATGGATAACATACTCTTAGACATTCAATACGAACGATGTTTTGTATACATGAACGATATTATAATTTAATCACCACCAATACATGAACATATTAACAGACTAACTGAAGTTTCCAACAGACTAAGAAATGCAAAAATACAACCCGACAAATGCGAATTTCTCCTCAAGGAAGTCGCTTATTTAGGACACATAATTACACCCGACGGAGTAAAACCTAACTAACCCAACTATTTGAAAATATTTTGTATATTGCATGAGCCTATAATGCGTGTGCAACGTCTAAGCCCGCTTAATACGGCAATCTGTTGCCAAGGGCGAGAACGTTTACAACCCTCGAATAATACAAGACGTTGCCTCGTTAACTGTTGATATTAAGCAATAAATAAGGTGCTTCGATTCAAAGTGTGTTATTATTCCAAGAATAAAACCCAAAATAATTTCTGGCCCTTCGAGCCGGATTGGAACCACGTGAAGTCATTCAGGTATCAAATACAGTGCATCAAAGTTACAAGCTTTGCGACGCCATTACACCAGTCGCAGAATATCATCACATACGGGGCGAGCGGTCACATCGAGGGAAAAGCAACAAGCAGTACATTAGAACAGTGGTTACAACCAGAAAGCAGCAGGCAGCTCAAGCTTTAACTGGACGACTGCGTTCATCATTTCTACTGCATCTGGCCAACGATTTCGTTACAACTACTAGGGAAGGTAGACAAAGCTCGGAGGTATACAGTTCAGGGAAGAAAATCCAGATAAGTTTTATTCATATTCATTCCTTTCATTATTCCATATATTATTAAAAATTCCTTCAATATTTTCGCACGCTCATGCAATTATTTAACTTATTTAAGGTATATAACTAGTTACATCATTTTACAAATAATAGTCACGTATTATACAGGGTGAGCCCAAAATATAATACCTATCAAATTTGTAGTAAAGGTGTTGCATTTTACCATTGACAATGTTGGAATTTTTAAGCACATTAATTAAGAAAAGGGGTCAAATCATAGCGCATTTAACAAATTTTGAGAACTTCGTTCCAAAACCTACAAAACTTGGTTTCTCAAGCGCCTGATCAAACCACACGGCCATTATCTGAGTCACAGATTTTACAATTAAAATCGCGAACTCATACATTCGAAAATATTTTTCCACAATATGACAGTATTCATGGAGAAATACTTACTATAGACACGGACAAAAACATAGAAAAACGTTATAACGAATATAGTGAGTTTGAAAATGCATATTATGCTATTTTAGCTGAGGCTAAAATTCTCATTAAAAGAAACATTTCAAATTTGCATAGCAGAAATAAATTACATGTGTCAAATCGGTCTTTAGTTAGTAGTGAACGATCAATAAATTCAAATTCAGCTTGGACACTTACCGGCAGATCGTGTGACAACACAATCTCCATTCACGGTAGTTGGAACCGACTACTGCGGTCCTTTTATGATCAAAGATCAAAGAAAAGGTCGAGGTTCAAAATTATCAAAGTGCTACGTGTGCCTCTTTGTATGTTTCAGCACAAGAGTGGTGTACCTTGAACTAGTAACAGTCTTAAGTTCCGAATCTTTCATATTGTGTTTACGCCGTTTCGCTTCCCGCCGAGGAATGCCATTAAAATTTTATTCGGATAATGGTCGTACTTACTGTGACGCCAAATCAGAGTTAGAGCAACTAGGAAGTTTTCTATCGCAAAATGAAGATAAGCTTATAGCGGCATTTGCTAGAGAAAGTTTTAACTGGGTATTCTTGCCACCTTATTCGCCTAACATAGGTGGAATTTGGGAAACGGGAATAAAATCATCCAAATTTCATTTAAAAAGGGTTATGGGAAATGCAACATTAACATACGAACACTTTTATAGTGTGTTAATTCAAATAGAAGGAATTTTAAACTCCCGGCCTCTAACTCCATTATCCAACCATGCTGACGATTTCTCACCCTTAACACCGTCCCATTTCCTTATTGGAAAATCAATTACAACTGTGCCTGATCCTAGTGTACAGCATATTCCAGAGCCTAGGTTGTCACTTTATCAACTTCTGCAGCAAATCACTCAAAATTTTTGGTCTCGTTGGGCCAAAGAATATATCTCCGAGCTACAGTGTAGGGCTAAGTGGAAGACCCAATGTCAAAATGCTAAGAATGGATCCCTAGTCCTACTTAAGGATGACAATCTTCCACCAGATAAATGGAGACTTGGACGAATAATCCAATTGCACCACGGTCCGGATAATTTGGTTCGTGTCGTAACTATTTCCACGTCATCAGGAATTACCAAAGGAGCCATCTCCAAAATCTGCTCTCTGCCTTTGGAAACTGATACTGAGGTCCCCATAAACAATACTGTGTAGTGAGTGATTTGTGCTCAGTGTTACCGCGCGATTTATGACTATTTGTCGTGCGTGTCCTAACAACAAACATGCTTTAGTTTTAGTTTTATATATTATTATTATAGTCTATTTGAAACTCCTCCATTTCATTATGTCATTTCAACGAGGGGAGTATGTTGAAAATATTTTGTATATTGCATGAGTCTATAATGCGTGCGTAACGTCTAAGCCCACTGAAAGCGGCAGTCTGCTGCCAAGGGCGAGAACGTTTACAACCCTCGAACAATACAAGACGTTGCTTCATTAATTGTTGATATTAAGCAATAAACAAGGTCCTTCGATTCAAAGTGTGTTATTATTCCAAGAATAAAACCTAACACCAACCAAAAATGATTGTATAGCTAATTTTCTTCAACCAAAAAATCTAAAAGAAATTAAACACTTCCTTTGACTAGCAGGGTAATACAGACGATTTACACCCCACTTTGCAAAAAGTTCCAAACCATTGACAAAATTACTACAAAAGGACATATTATTTAATTTTGATTCTGAATGTCAAAAATCTTTTAAAGAATTTACGAAATCATTAACATCAACCCTGTTTTGATATACCCAAATTTTAATGAACCTTTTAATCACGGATGCAAGTTTATTTTCAATAGGAGTAATTCCATCCCAAGGATAAATAGGAAAAGATTAACCTATAGTCTAGTTCTAGAACCATTATGTCATGCTGAAACTAAATACTCAACAGCCAAAAGAGAGCGTCTCGCTATCGTCTAGTCAGTCAAACATTTTAAACCTTATCTTTTCGGACGGAAATTCAAATTAATAACGGATCATAGACCACTAACCTGGTCATTATCAATAAAAGACCCAGAAAGTCGCCTAGCGCATCGCAGACTAAAATTAGAAGAATATGACTATGGAATTTAATATAAACCCGGAATAATAAATTTAATATAATTAAATTTATTTATAATTATATTATAAATAAATTTAATATCAAAATATGCTCAGAATATTTAACCAAAATTTTAACTTCAAATTCAGGCAATGATTAGATTGATTTCGAAATTACCGAAATATCACCGGAAACATGCATGCAAGAATTAGAAACATTCGTTAACATTTAAAAAACGCAATAGTTAACTGATTACAACAAAATTAAATTCACTAACGACCAATTATTAGACAAGAAATACAAAGACATGATGGTATTCTTTAGAAACGACAAATTAGAGGAATTTCACTATAAAATAATACGACGACATTGTTGACGAAAGTCCACAATTCGATCATAATAAAATAAATACAGTATCTATTAAAATCGTAAAATATCGTAGATATTACATAATTTTATTACATTCGAAACAATGTTCATTACTTTATATAAAGATAAAAATACACTCGACCTTTCAAAAACATACATTGTCGAAAACAATCCAGACCTACCAATTCTAGAGATGTTATTTTTACCGAATCAAATCTAAGTTTAACAATTTGCCAACATTTAATTAGAATACAGGACGAAGATTAGATTCCAATATCATAGATCAATACCACAATGGAAAAGCTAATTTACACCGTGGTATAAATGAAACTATTCGTAGAATACGAGAAAAGTCTAATTGGATTAACAAAACATGTAGAGAAATATATTCAAAATTGCGAAATATGTCAAAAAGCGAAAACGTTACGGAAAATCTAAGTAACCCTTTAGTGATAAGGGAAACTCCAAAAACACCTTTCAAACGAATTAATATAGACATTTTAGACATTCCAACCAAGAATAATGTCCTAACAATTAGGGATGAATTAACAAAATTTATACAGGGTTACTCTCTCCAAGACAAATCAGCAAAATCGATAGTTCATACCCTTCTTTTGTACTTCCAACATTACGGTATACCTCTCCGAATACATTGTGATTATGGCAGAGAATTTGACACATTACACATTACTGAAATACCTATGTACTCTTTATGATATGCTTAATATCATAATTTTCTCTAGCGTCAACCATCCACAATCAAATGGATCTGTCGAACGATTCCATTCAATATTACTACAAACTACATATTTACTTATAATATAATTATATTTTTATAAATATAACTTACTAGATACGAGTAAATAAGCCGAAAACCCAAATGAACATCCCTTAACGGTCGTTCCATACGCAGTAATATGCGTACAACTCAGTAAATAAAACACATGGTTTCACGCCATACGAATTAATATTCTGATACATGCCTAGTTGTCTTCCCGAAACACTGTACAATAGGAAAGAACTAATTTCCAAATATGTTCGAGATCTAAATAACAGAATCTCGTGGTACTACAAAATAGCACGGTCAACAACGAACCTCCAAAAGGAAAAAGCGAAAACGCGAATTGATAAAACCCTTTCGGGAAACATACCAAAATTTAATATCAGTGATAAAGTTTATGTGAAAGAATCACAAATAAAAGATGAACTACACAACAAATTTAATGGCCCATATAAAATAAAACAAATATTTCAAAATTCAGCAGTTTTACAAAATTTAGAAACAAACTAAACGACAAAAGTAAACTTTGATAGAATGAAACCTTATTTTTATATCATGTGATATATTATATGATTTTATTTATTATCTGAAGTTAAGTCTGATTTACTTTATTTGGTTTAATATCTGAAGGAGGAAATCAGAAGGAAACTCGGAATTCAAATTAGTTTACATTTGTTATCCACATTGGATAGATGGAAATAATATTCTTACAACAGAATCCTACTTCTTATAACAACATATACAGTACCTGTACTAAAACTAGAGCAATGAATTATTAGTATAACACCAGTTCCCTAAAAACTACTGAATTATAATTGAATACCACAGTAATATTAAGGCGTGGATATAGTCATTAGGTAAATAAATTCACATTTTGCCAATAATGATGATTGATCGCGATAATTTGAGTATTAACTGAAATATGAGTAATAAAATAACCCTTACCTAACAAGAAGCAGATAGTCACGGCGTCGAAGACTTTTCTCCCAGGTGAACAATCTCTACTTTCGGTGATGTCCAAGATAGAGGACACTGGAATCAGTTGATATATCCTAAAAAATGATGGGGCCGATCAAGATAAGACAATGGACTAATAGTTTTATAGACTGTCTCAATGTGGGGGCTTATACTCCGCTCCAGATGTAAGTTCCTTAAACATTAAGGATTGAAACAACTTAAGCCAAAACACCTATTCTCCCAGCTATACGACGCTGACGAGCGCTGAATTACGTGGCGAAACTTGCCGTACTTTGTTCTAACACAGAACTCAAATACAATGATTTGGATAGTTCGAGAACCACAAGAAAGATGCAAAGCGTCCTCTATCTCAGGATACCACTAACTGTAAACCAGTTTCGACCTTGTCTTCTGTCTCGTCAGTGCAGTGTACGCGAGTATGCCTTTGACAAACGAGGCTTCGCATCTTGTAGACACCGCTATGTTCTACCATAGTACAAAATAACGAAAGACATTTTTTAACTCTTTATTTTATACTCTCATTGATAGCACAGTTACAAAGAAAAGATATATGATTAAATTAGCCACCAATAATATTAATTGTATTTTTTTATTTCACAATTTTACAACAATGATAAAACAAGTATAACAGTATTACTACCCATAATAAATATTTCAATAACCATTGTTCTTTATTTAAAAATCGATAACGAGTTGTTGTTGTAGAGGGTTGCTCCCTTCCGTTTGTGTGCGGGTGGTTTTCTTCGGCGGCGGTAGCCTAGGCGTGCTTGGGCTCAGCTGGCTTCCTGCTGCTGCGGGTTTCCATGCTCGTTGGATGCGTTCACTTATTTCACTTTATTTATGGGCATACCTCGTATACCAGATCTTTCGATATACCCCGTATATGGATGTCAAAATATATACGTACGGAAAAGACAATTCAGACAAATTTCTTATACACAATGTCTCTTTCGAACCTGCGCTTTCTTAAACCTACTTGTAATTAATTAACTGTTGTAATTAATTTGCTCCCGTTGGCAACTGGGATACACAGGAACCTCGTCACGTGCTGGTCCAGGGGGTCTTTTCACAGCATCGGAAACGGAACGAGCGGTCACAACATAGAATAATAGGAATTTACCTTGATCCAATTCGTCTAGTTCGGCAGCCCCCTAGCGGCCCCTGGTCCGGTACCTGCGTCCAGGCACACACTCCCGGCGTACAACGGCAATTCCCGACTTGGAGTTTAGATCCGTCGACTCACGACACGAATGGTTGACTGCGCACACACTGTCGTTTGCAAACGTGCAAGTAAGTCGGTTTAAAAATCGTGGAAGTTTCGTTTACTTTTCTTTGTTTAGGTAGAACGTGAAATCGGCGCGGACGGTTAGAAAAACCGTCGACCTTGCCGTGGTTACCAGGAATGAGTACCCCTTTGCAAGGTACTCGTCGTAGCAAGACCTCGTCGGATTCCTCTGGTAGCTTCCACTGAGCTCCCCATCGCGGGCAGGCAGCTCGATTTGCAGCTGGCGTAAGCAAGGTTTGCACCAAGTATCCTACCGCGGGCAGACTACTCGGATACGAAACCAAGCAAACTAGGCGAGGATACCCTATCAATACCCTCTCAGAGCTACCTTGGCCGATATCCTCTTCAGAGATACCTTGAAGTCGTTGGATGAACGGTTATTTAAAACCTTTTTTTAGAGAGTAAATATAGGAATCCTTTTAGTAAAAATTTATGGGCCAGGCCACATAAAACATCCAGGTCGCAGGATCTACTCAAGACTCAGCAAGTTTCCTATATGAAAATAGGTTACTCGAAGTTCAAAGCTATACTAGCAAGGGCTAGCAAGCGCAAACCTAGCTTTCACAATTCTATCTATCAGTATTTTATCGTGGACAGACTACTCGAAGCACAAAGTAGGGCAAGATCGAACCACGCCAATACCAGTATTTATACTTTGAGGCCGGCGCTGTCGTACAAAATCGTAACGTTACAGGGTGGCGTTTCTCGGCTGGGTCGCCGAGAGTATATCCAGAGGGGCGGGGCGAAATCGCTACTTCGAGCAACAGTATAAATTAAATCGAGGCATGGGATTCCGTTTCCTCGACAATATATATATATATATATATATATATATATATATATATATATATATATATATATATATATATATATATATATATATATATATATATATATATATATATATATATATATATATATATATATATATATATATATATTTAAATTTACCTTCAAATGAATGTTGTTGTTTGAAGCCCCATGCTTACATTGTAGAAGAACAACAATCGATTTATTTTCGAACATTAAAGGAGACCATCTCTGAAAGTGAAATTCTCGTGCAATGTGACTTTGCTGAAAATTATAGCTTTGTTGTACAAGATGCTGCACAGTCTTTTCACTGGAATAATGAACAAGCTTCACTTTTAACATCAGTATTCTATTATAGAGATGGAAGAGAACTAAGACACGGAAGTATCGTTATGATTTCTGATGATCTAGAACATGATACAGCTACGTTCTTAAGCTTAATAACCTCAGTGATTCTACAGATGATTTATAGAAGTAATTGCCTACTTTACCTATGTCTCTCGGTACAACCGGCTCAACACTGTAGTATGTCGTGTAAATATATTTCTTTGCCATCTTCTTAAAAACTTGCCATCTGTCGTGGTCTGTTGCCTCGTGGTTGACTTCGTATTTAGTTAGGTATCTATTGTTGCTATATAGACAACTTGGGCATTTTCTCTCTTCTTCTTTACACTTGCTTGCATTATGTGTGCCTGAGAACTTTTTGCACGTAGCACTATTAAAGCACTATTTATTCTTATGTACATATCTCCCACAATTGAAACAGGGCTTTGATTTTATAATGTCACAGGCCATAACCTTTTGATGTCTAACATATATTTTATTTTCTCCAACTTGTATATATATATATATATATATATATATATATATATATATATATATATATATATATATATATATATATATATATATATATATATATATAATCTATAACATGTTACATATAACACATATTATATATACGTATTACACTTGGAGAATGTAATACCAACGAACCTCCGCCACCCTCATCTCGGAAGTTGATCATCTAACTTCAACTGGTGATGGATCTTGTGTAGTTATAGATTAAACAAAACTTTACTATGTTATATTTAATTCTTATTCCACAGATTCTTTATCTAAAGTTTGTTATCCCTAATTTTAATGAACATGGGGTTACTAACGAGACCAGATGACCAGAGCAGATCATAAATGATTATGATCTGCTCTGGTTAAGTTAATTTGGGATTTTGTTTATTGTCTGACGTTATGTCTGATTTACTTTGTTTGGTTTAATATCTGAAGGAGGAAATAAAGAGCAAAGTCGGAATTCAAATTAATTTACATTTGTCATCCACATTGGATAGATGGAAATAATGTTCCTACAACAGAATCCTGTTTCTTATAACAACATATACAGTAGCCTGCCTGTACTGAAACTAGAGCAATGAATTGAAATAACTAAAGTTATGAGATAACTTAACGGCTTATTAGGGTGGTCGATTTTTAAAGTTCGAAGGGAAGCAAGAAGAGTGGAATGGGAACGTTCAACAGGACTATTACTGTTGGAGTTTCTAATTGATGTTATGTGAAGTTATATATGTATGGCATATAGTTGACAATATTCTTTGAGTGGAAGGTTGCTGAATTATTTTCCAGAATCAGCAATAATTTGGGAAGGCGTTCCTCAGTAAGAAGTGATTTGTATTAGAGTTTGGACAATATCAATTACATTGTTTGATGGGAGTTTAATCGCTTGTCCGTATTTAGAAAAGAGGTCCAAAACAGTAAGATAAATTTCTCATTGGATATGGAAAAGGTCGATATGTAGGACATCCAAAGGTTTAGTAGGTGTTGGATTATGTTGCAATTTAGTATGTTGAGGATTTCGATCATATTTTGGCCATAGTTGACAAACGTCGAAGAGATTTATATAATGATTGATATCGTTAGACATATTGGGACAATAGAATTTCGTTGAAATGCGTTTGACCGCTTCATTTATACCTCGATGTGTAGTTTTTGTTTTAAGCCAAAATTTAGTTTCTTTAATCTTTTCACGATGTTCTAATAGATCACGTAGGAATTTGAGATTACAATTTTAATAAGGGGAGTGCACTTATTTCTCAGTACACGAAGTGTTTTTTCGTTAATGGGTTCACTATGAAAATAGAGGCAACTGTTATCTGTGGTGTTGATATATTTTTTAAGGTAAAGAAAAATTTCATCATGTAATATACTAGTATGAAATGTTAAAATATGCCGGGTTTTGTTGAAAAGTTTTTCAAATGTGGCATTTTTAGCGTGCGGCAGGGTGGGAATATTTGATTCACTAATGATAATTTGCCGATTAAAAGAGTTGACAAGTTTTTCCATGATAGGTGGTGTGCAAACAGGTTTTCCTGTGCGGTGTGTCGTGTATCGTCCGATAGATCATTAAGAGAATTCTCGAGTCATTCGGAATCTGGGCTTGGAAGGTTGTCAAGAATTAGTTCAGGATCTGGATTCAAAGTCTAGATTAGGATGATTGTCTAGGCTTTCAAGAAAATCAGATATATTGCCTTGATTTTCTGTAGGTGGGTTATTGATCATAGAAACTTAATCGTCAAGGGCATTTGTTTCGTCAATTTTTATTCTAGAAAGTGCGTCTGCATTCAAGTTACTTTTCCTATAACGAATCGCATTCTTCGTAATCGTGTTCTTCTAATTTTAGTCGCCAATGTACAAGGCGTGGCTGTGGGTCTTTCAATAAAAAAAGCCATTGGAGAGGTTTATGATCTGAGTATGTTATATATTTTTGACCGAAAAAGTAGGGTCTAAAATATTTAACTACATAAACTCTCGCCAAAAGTTATTTTTCAATTATACTATAATTTACTTCCATGAGGTTTAATGCTCGAAATGCATAAGCTATTGGTTTTTTATCTTAGGAGAGAATGGCTCCAATTGCAAAATTGCTTGTGTCTGTGGTAAGTTCGAATAATTTTGTAAAGTCTGGATATACTAAAAGGTTCACTTGTAGCAATATTTTTACATTTTTCGAAAGTGAATAAATTCAGGAGTATGAATTATTTTTTAATTTTTCTTTAAAAATTTTATTAAAGGTTCTGTGAGTTTTGAAAAATTATCAATGAATTTGCAGTAATATCCGACTAGTCTTAAAAATCATTTAATTTTTTTGGGGCTTTAGGAATGAGGAAACGTTTTATTGCTTTAATTGTATCGAGATTTGGTTTGATGCCTTATGTAGTAACGACGTGTCCTAAGAAAACAGTTTCCATTTTTAACAATACAGATTTATCAATAGAAATATATTTTCGAAAATGCTTGTTCAGACTCCACAGTGACACTTAGTTGGATTATATCTCCACCATATAGATGGCAAACTTTCATTACTAATAGAGTGGAGCAAATTAAGTCTCTAGTCGCATCTTCTAGTTGGTTTCACATTGAAGGAAAAAATAATATAAGTGACTGTATGGCATGACTCCAAAACAACTTGTTGCTACTGACACTTGGATAACCGGACCTGATTGGTTAAAATTTCATACATATCTATGGCCTATTAGTTCAATACCAAAACTAAAAGAAATCTTGCCAGAAAAAAAGAAAATTTCTTTTGCAAATATTATTGCAAAAGAAATTTTAGAATCCTCATCATTTGTATAAGTTGATTAATCGTAGTTCTTCTTGGAAACGGTTGCTTCAAATCACTGTTTTTGTAATGATGTTTCTTAAAATTTTGTGAATCCCCGGCACCATCATTTCCTCTAATATAGAAAAGGCAGAGTTGGTTTTAATAAAATTAGTATTTATAGTTTAGATTAATAAGTATATAGTTTAACTTATTAGTATAGTTTAGCTTAATAGTAATATATTTTAAAGTTGAAAAATTGGCCAATTGTGCGCTTGTTTCCACTGATTTTCTCCTTTTAAGATAGTTCTGAAAACTATCAAAAATTTCAGGACGGGGGGTATGTTGACGTTGTATATTGGTCAATTGATAAGCGACATTCTATTTTGTTTTTGATGACGTTTCTGCGCTATGTAAGGCTGGAGAAAGATTTTGCACACATGTGAAACTGACACAATCCATACTAGATTAGAATAAGAATTAGAACACTTTAGAATTAAAAACGTTAGATTGATCCCTATTCAAAAGTACTTATTAAATTAGAAAGTACTTAATAAATTAGATAGTGCCTAAATTAGAACGTTAGATTGCTTAATATTTTGAAAGTGCCGAGTATACGATATCTGCACGTAGAAGTCCTTTTAGGTTAGAAAATCCACAAGGTAGCTCCAGCGAGTTTCCCTTTTTTCACTATCCATTCCCCCTCTGGACACTACCGGAGACCTCCAAAGGAACAAGGGTGAATTGTTCATTTGTTTTTCTTTTTATATACAGTCCATTAGTATTATTTGCATTTATTTTATGAATAAAATTAGGCCAACGGCCCGAACAGCCTCAAAAACAAATTTCTGATTTTGGATATGTTCCTGAAGGGATGCAGAAAATACAATAACGTCATCAATATAGACTAGACATATTTTATGTTGGAGGTTTTTAAGTACGTTGTCCATTACGCGTTGAAATGTTGCGGATGCATTTTTAAGTCTAAAAGGCATACGAAGGTATTCATAGTGGCAATTTTCAAATATGAAAGCGGTTTGTCGCTAGAATTATTTCAATTTGGTGGAAGTTCCGATGTGGCCGCGGAGCAGCATACACAGAAAAAAATACTGCTGTGCTTTCAATAAATTGTTAGTATTTGGATGTTTTTCCATTGTTTTAAATACATTTATAATAGTTTCAAATCCATGTCATTTGAACAATTGAATCCTTAGGTTCGAAGTAACTGCAGATAAGCCAATAAATTTCAAATAGTTTATATTTCTGCTAAGAATATCTATAGTCCATCCAGTATAATAGAATGAACGCATTCTATCGTCCTTAATACATATCCTATAGTTCATTTAAACAAACCATGCAACTTATTTGATGAATAAAGTTATTCATACAACCACAGTTTATAATAATCCATTTAATAAAAATTAATTTTGTCTAAAACGCTACTATTACAGAAACAATCAACCATGTTGTTAACACTATGTCTGGGTTATTTAAGAAATTAGTAAGTAGTATTCGGCCAAAAACGTTTTACATTGAATTCAATGATCCTTGTTGTTAACTCAACCACTTTTTACTCGGCTAGATTATTATATACTATTGCAACTACATGAAAAGGAAAAGGAGGGGGGCATCGCTGCCGTTGGCGTCACCGTCACCGTAACCAGTCACGTGTTGTGTTTTATTTGTACAGTGTTTCTCCATTTTCGACAGTAAAGTTGTCTAGCCACATACGATGGACGATTTATTGAGAAAGTGGGACCTAGAAGAACTTATTCCTACCTTTGAAGGTAAGTAATACCGAATGCAATACCGAAATAAAGAATGTGATGGTGCATTGGTGCATGGATTTCACACTCTTGCCGTGGATTTTACATAAATGCAACCTATGCATGCGCAGATTGATACGGATCGAGATACGGTTGAAATTTTTATATGACTTTAAGTGTCTAATAACGAATGTTTATTTTTCTGATCATTCCAATAAATTTAGATGTTTTTTACTATAAGTATAGACATTATACAACGTGTAAGAAAAATGTATGAAAATTTGAAAATATCTCAGGTATCGCTATACCCCAGAATTTATGTAATAAAATTGTGTACACTTTGGTGTGAAATTGTGTCTGATTTTATGGTGGTAAGTTCGGTATTTTTGCCAAGTTTACCATTCTTCTGATATTTTAGGTAACTCATCTATTTTACACATGATACAACATACTATTTATTTTAGCTTATAAACGATTCGAAGCTATACCTACCTGCATGAGATATTTCGAGGTTTCCAAATTTCTGTTACATGCTGTATGTTATGTTAAATAAAGATACAACAACCTCGCGAATCCGTATATATTATTTATAAGTACCTATACTTATATATCTTTTATAAATTCTTGTATGCTTTTTATAGTCAATAGAATAACATCAGAAGATATTCAAGACCTCTCCGATGACGTTATCAAAGAATTGATACCACAAGTTGGAACCCGACTTCGTTTTATAAAAGCTTTAGAAAACCACAAGAATAAGCCACTCGATATTCTCAGTATGCCCGTTATGGTAATTTTTGATTGATAATAATATAATTGGCGTGATTTGGCATCTATGGCCATATTTACTTACCATTATACAAAATCACACTATTTTTGAGATGTCGGCCTTTTATTATTTTTTTATGTTACTATATACTTTCGGTTTTCTAAAATTGTTCCAAATGGTCCCAACTATCACTCAGTTAAAACTTTCTGTAGACGTATAAATATACAAAACACCCTGTATATTTATTATACCTATCCTTTTTAGATGAGTGATGATAATGATAAGATGAATAAGCTTATTTCAGCAAGCCCTAGTAGCACACACACATCATCAATATCTACTATTAGTATTGCATCTGAAGATGGTGAGCGTACAGGCGACGAAACGCAAACACATTTACTCATTGTGCCGACCGAAAATAGACAAGTCGCCTTTTGCGGATTGGACAGCCTCATGGCCGAATTACAGCAACCAGCAAGTGGTTTTGAAGATTTTGATTTAAAAACTCTGCTTTCGGTATCACCTAATGGAACCCGTATACTGAATTATTACCAGCAAAATGTGCAACTAAATGATTCGTTGAGAAACAAATTGGTGGATATTATTATATGTCATCTATATACATATATTTTAAAACAGTAAGTTTTTTGTGATTATTGAGAACGTTTTTGTATGATCAATATTATCAGATTGTTGTATTCTTTTAAAATTACTTTATTTGATGTAATGTATCCTTCTAAAATTACTTTAACTTAAAACCAATTGGAAAAAATCTCGAAAAAAATCCCACCAAACTTAATTTGTAATAATTTCTTCTATCGTGCTTTCAATTTAGTATTTGGATTTTTTTATTTTTAGTCGATTTAGTCGATTAACAAACGAGAGAGGTAGCAGACTGATAGAATTCTGTGAGAAGCACAAGATGGTAGTCGCGAACACATTGTTCAAGAATCACGTTAGGAGGCGGTACACATGGAAAATGCCAGGAGGAATAGACAGGTATCAGATAGACTACAATCTGGTTAGGAAGAGATTTAGAAATCAAGTAAAAGACTGTAAGAGTTATCCAGGAGCAGATGTAGACAGCGACCACAACTTGGTAGTCATGAAAGCTAGATTAAAGTTCAAAAATCTGAAAATCCGGAAGGATAAGAAACGTATAAATGTAGACATATTGAGGGATCAGAATATGAAAGATAAGTTCCAGGATAAAACAGATCAATTAATAAATAAAACGAGTAAGGACGAAATCAAGAACGCAGAAACTGAGTGGGAGGGTATCAAGAATAGTCTAGCTTCCGCGGCTACGGACGTTTTAGGACACGATAAAAGGGAAGCTAGGAAGCTCTGGATAACGGACGAAATCTTAAACTTAATGCAAAAGAGACGAGGCTACAAAAACAGACGAGACGAAGAAGGACTGAAAACTTATAAGTCAATAAAGTGGGAAATCATTAGAAAATGTAGAAAAGCGAAAGAACAATGGATAGAGGATAAATGCAAAGAAGTAGAAGATAAGTTGCAAGTAGGTAAGACCGATGAGGCTTACAAAATAATTAAGAGGAACTTCAGGGATATAGGAACAATAAGTAGAAACGTTAGGAGTCAATCGGGGGACATACTGATCGGAAGAGAGGAGAAAGCGGATAGATGGAAGCAGTACTTAGGAAATTTATACGAGGATCAGGAATTAGGAGAGATATTAGAGGAAGAATCTAGCATCGATAGGGAAGATGTAGGAAAACCTGTATTGAGAGAGGAATTTGAAATAGCACTAAGGGGGCTAAAGAAAAATAGAGCGCCGGGTGTAGATAAAATACAGGCGGAAATTTTGAAATGTGCGGGACAGAAAGTAGTAAATAGGATGTTTGAACTGGTAAAATACATATATGAAATGGGCGAGATGCCGGAGGATTATAAGAGGAACATTATCGTTACTATACCGAAAAAGAGAGGAGCCGACAAATGCGAGAACTTTAGAACGATTAGCCTAACTTCCCACGCGTCAAAAATCTTAACTAGAATAGTGCAGAAGAGGATGGAAAATAGAGCGGAGGAACTACTAGGAGAAGACCAATTCGGGTTTAGGCGAAATAGGGGAACTCGCGAAGCTATTCTGGCGTTAAGAGTAATGTTAGAGAAAACAATAGAAAAAGGAAAGAACGCTTATATAGGATTTGTAGATTTAGAAAAAGCTTTTGATAACGTAAGATGGGAAAGAATGTTCGAGATACTAAAGAGCGCGGGAATGAAGTATAGAGATAGGAGAGTAGTACACAATCTATACAAAGAGCAAACTGCTGTTATAGAAGTAGAAGGGGAAAAAAGGGAAGTAGGTATTAGGAAAGGAGTAAGACAAGGATGTACGCTATCACCACTAATTTTTAATCTGTACATCGAAGAGGCGATTAATGTGGTAAAAGATAGAGTGGATTTCGGGATTAAAGTACAGGGACAGAAACTAAAAATGCTGAGATTCGCGGATGATATAGCAGTATTAGCATCTAGTAAGGAGGAATTAGAATCAGCATTGAACGAAATGCTGGACGCTAACCTCCAGCTTCTCCTATCTTGTGCTAACCTACGCATTTCGCTAATTGTGCTACAACCTACATCCCTTACTATTTGCGAGCAGTAGTCTAATCTAGGCCTACCTCTGCCTTTCTTCACTCCAATTTCTGCCTCCAATATATCGCGGAGTATTCCCCCATGTCTCAGCAAGTGGCCTACAATTCTATCTCTTCTCTTCTTTAAGTTTTTCCACATACTTCTTTCCTCGTCGACTTTCTCCAATACTTCTTCGTTTCTAACCCTATCAGTCCATGGTATTTTCATCATTCTTCGGTAACACCACATCTCAAAAGCTTCTAATTTCTTCCTACTTGCTTCCCCTACCGTCCAGGTTTCGCAACCGTATAGTGCCGTGCTCCATACATATGTTTTCAGAAATCCCTTCCTTGTTTCTAAGTTTATTACCCCCGAGCATAAAAGTGCTTTCTTTTTGTTAAAAGTTACTCGACCCTGCGCTATTCTTTATTTTATGTCTTTATCGCTTCCTCCATCCCAATTTATTTTACTTCCTAAATAAGTGAAGTCTTTAACTTCCTCCAATCTTTCATTATTAATTTGTACTTTCGTTTTTGCTCTGCTCTCGCGCCCTCTGCACACTAACACTTTAGTTTTGTTTTTATTCACCTTCATTCCGTATTCCTCTGTCAACACTGCCTCAATTTCGTTCAATGCTGATTCTAATTCCTCCTTACTAGATGCTAATACTGCTATCAGCATTTTTAGTTTCTGTCCCTGTACTTTAATCCCGAAATCCACTCTATCTTTTACCACATTAATCGCCTCTTCGATGTACAGATTAAAAATTAGTGGTGATAGCGTACATCCTTGTCTTACTCCTTTCCTAATACCCACTTCCCTTTTTTCCCCTTCTACTTCTATAACAGCAGTTTGCTCTTTGTATAGATTGTGTACTACTCTCCTATCTCTATACTTCATTCCCGCGCTCTTTAGTATCTCGAACATTTTTTCCCATCTTACGTTATCAAAAGCTTTTTCTAAATCTACAAATCCTATATAAGCGTTCTCTCCTTTTTCTATTGTTTTCTCTAACATTACTCTTAGCGCCAGAATAGCTTCGCGAGTTTCCCTATTTCGCCTAAACCCGAATTGGTCTTCTCCTAGTATTTCCTCCGCTCTATTTTCCATCCTCTTCTGCACTATTCTAGTTAAGATTTTTGACGCATGGGAAGTTAGGCTAATCGTTCTAAAGTTTTCGCATTTGTCGGCTCCTCTCTTTTTCGGTATAGTAACGATAATGTTCCTCTTATAATCCTCCGGCATCTCGCCCGTTTCATATATGTATTTTACCAGTTCAAACATCCTATTTACTACTTTCTGTCCCGCACATTTCAAAATTTCCGCCTGTATTTTATCTACACCCGGCGCTCTATTATTCTTTAGCCCCCTTAGCGCTATTTCAAATTCCTCTCTCAATATAGGTTTTCCTACATCTTCCTTATCGATGCTAGATTCTTCCTCTAATATCTCTCCTAATTCCTGGCCCTCGTATAAATTTCCTAAGTACTGTTTCCATCTATCCGCTTTCTCCTCTCTTCCGATCAGTATGTCCCCCGATTGACTCCTAACGTTTCTACTTATTGTTCCTATATCCCTGAAGTTCCTCTTAATTATTTTGTAAGCCTCATCAGTCTTACCTACTTGCAACTTATCTTCTACTTCTTTGCATTTATCCTCTATCCATTGTTCTTTCGCTTTTCTACATTTTCTAATGATTTCCCACTTTATTGACTTATAAGTTTTCAATCCTTCTTCGTCTCGTCTGTTTTTGTAGCCTCGTCTCTTTTGCATTAAGTTTAAGATTTCGTCCGTTATCCAGGGCTTCCTAGCTTCCCTTTTATCGTGTCCTAAAACGTCCGTAGCCGCGGAAGTTAGACTATTCTTGATACCCTCCCACTCAGTTTCTGCGTTCTTGATTTCGTCCTTACTCGTTTTATTTATTAATTTATCTGTTTTCTCCTGGAACTTATCTTTTATATTCTGATCCCTCAATATGTCTACATTTATACGTTTCTTATCCTTCCGGGTTTTCAGATTTTTGAACTTTAATCTAGCTTTCATGACTACCAAGTTGTGGTCGCTGTCTACATCTGCTCCTGGATAACTCTTACAGTCTTTTACTTGATTTCTAAATCTCTTCCTAACCAGAATGTAGTCTATCTGATACCTGTCTATCCCTCCTGGAATTTTCCATGTGTACCGCCTCCTAACGTGATTCTTGAACAATGTGTTCGCGACTACCATCTTGTGCTTCTCACAGAATTCTATCAGTCTGCTACCTCTCTCGTTTCTGTTTCCTAATCCATAAGGACCTACAAATTCTCCTTCTTTCCCCTCACCTACGACTGCGTTAAAATCTCCTACTATTATTAAATTTTCATTTCACAAATTATATTACCTGCTCTATGTCCGAATAAACGGCTTCTAACTCTTCCTCACTGTGGCTAGAAGTAGGCATGTATACTTGCATTATTACTGTTTCCACTGGCTTCGAATCTAACCTAACCATCATTACTCTCTCGCTGTATTGTAGGTAGCTATCTACACACTGTCCTGCGTTCTTCCGCATAACGATCCCTACTCCCGCGTTTCCATTTACCGATCCTGTGTGTATTACCCTATAGTCACCGCTCCAAAAATCTCCTACTTCCGGCCAGCTCATCTCACTTATACCTACTATATCTAATCCTAACCTACCCTTTTCTATCTTCAGATTTTCTAGCTTCCCTGCCTGTCTCATGCTTCTGACATTCCACGCTCCGACTCGTGAGATGCTACACTTCTTACTATTATTGCACTCGATCACGTCTCCCGGAACAGTCCTCACCCGGAGATCCGAATGGAGGACTATTTTACCTCCGGAGTTTTTTGCCCCAGGAGACGCCATCATTAATTTGGGATAAGCTTTCTGCTAGCTGTTCTGAGGATTATAATGTGGTGGTTTCCTCTTGCCTTCCACATCGCAGTCGTGTGTGTCATAGCACCATACCAACCCCCACGGATTCTGCCACTATGACTACTGAAAGAGCTGCTGCCCTCCTTCAGGGACTTGTCTTAGTCTGGTTTTTCAATAAGGACCCTCCCACTATGGTTAAACCTATGGTACGGCTCCTTAAATCATTAAAACGCGCAAGCCGACCCACCCGCTCTAGTTTGCACTAGAACTTCGTCAAGGTGCAAGTCCTATCGGATCGGATAGGAAGGATAAACAAACGCAACTAAAATTATCAGAAACAGGTTTTTTAATATTTATCCTGTCAAAATACAAAAATGAGAACAACCAAAAAAATAATAATCACAAATACAATAGGAAATTAAATAACACCTGTTAATAAATACGTAAAAATCACTGTACTATAGAGAACAGTGAAATCTTACATATAACACAAAATGGCATAAAAATACGGCAAGGTCTGAACATCGACTGGACAACGTCATTACCCCCTTCTCTTTCAGGGATGGAGCATCGTTTTCCAGAATTTTGTTCAGGAATGTAAACTTCTTCCGTTGCGATATTAATTGGAATAGTAGTATGAAGAACTTCAAATACATTAAGTGATGCGTTTAGCAATATCATGTGGGTCTCAAAAATAAAGGGGAATTATGTCCATAGCATACCTGGTTTGAAAAGTCGCAAATAATATGAAATTTAGTAATAACGTCTAAACCTATTAAACCGTCGAAATAATTATGAAAGTCGAATAGAATAATATTTATATTCTTATTAGAATTTAATTTCGGAAACGCAGGAATTTCTGCATATAACTGGGTTTGTTTTTGACCTAGGCATGTTTTAATTGTGGAATTTTCTTTAAAAATTGTTTCAGGAAAATATTTTTCAATGATGTCGGGACGTGTCAGGGATTTAGATGAACCAGAATCAATTATGGTCTAGCATTATGGTCTATGTCTGATCCATTGCAGTTAATGTATTCAGAAAATTTTCAGTCAGGACTTCTTCTAGGGAGATGTCGTCGTTTGGAAGATTCAATTCGTTATATTGATACGCAGTCTCATCAGAAATAGGTTCGTCAACTTCGTATTGAGGAAATTCAGTGTTCTCATTTGGTTGCTTGTCTTCGTGGTTGTAGAGTTCTTCCGAAATAAAATGTAGTAGGGTCTGGTCGAATATACGGAAATATGGTCTAGTTGTGGTATGTGATTGAGGTAGTAGTTGGGGGCGTTTCATAGTAGAGACACCGGACATTGGTGTAGGTCTATATGATGTTTGGGGTTTATTAAAAACTTGCGCATTTGTGGGAAAATTTTGTTTGATTGGTTTGTGTTGTACATGTATAAGCTGCGAGGGAAATTGTTGTGGTCTAAATTGATTAGAATTCCTTTGAGCATTCAAATTTTGACTTGCGTAAAAATTTTGGGATCAGCTACCAAAACTTTGGAAATTATTATTTGGTTGGAAATTTTGAAAGGGTTAATTTGATTGAAAATGTTGAAAACATTTGTTTACTGGTTGGATTTTTTCAACGGGACATTGTTGTTGCAAACCTAATGATAGTCTTTTAAACTCCTCATATTTTACTTGCTCATCTATGAACGAAATGGCAGTCTCAAGTGATGAAATTGTTGGGTTATTTCTTAAAATAGTTGCATAATTATTTGGTAAATTCATCTTATATCTATTAAATATTTGCATTTCATAGAGGCTAATATAACTACGTTTTTCCTCGGGAGAAGTATTGGAATATTTTTGTAATTAATGTGGATTTTAATTCTATTCAGATCACAACAATTTAGAAGCGGTTCTTTCGGGTTGTATCGTACATACTGACGTTCTTGTTCTAAAGTTAAAATATTTCTATTATAACTGAAATTTTTAATAAATATAGTTTTCATCTGTGGCTATGTGATGCTATCGGAACGACTAGAAAGTAAAACATGAGCTTTACCTCTTATTTTATTTTTTATTGCACTTAACATAATTTTAATGTGGAATGGTTCATTAGTGGGATTGGCTTCTAATAAATTTTCAACAGCATAAAAATGCTTTGTAACATTAATTCATCTCCATCAAAATTTGGAATAAATTCAACAAGATTTTTAACTCTTTGTAGGTCTAATTAAGCCATGTGGATACGTTCGTGTTCTAAATATAATTCTCTAGTTCTGCTTAATTATCTTGGCGGAGTAGTTGGATAAGGTCTACTCAACAAAAAAAATTAATACTAAAAATTCTGCGAAATTGTTTCTTGAAATTTATTCTTAACCTAATGAATTAAGCTCTATCAATGTCAAATAAAACAAAGTTCCTACATTCCTACCGAGCTCAATCATAAATTATACCTAGTCAAAGGATAATTATATAGATGATTTTTACTAGGGTTGTACCGTGACTGTCTAAATCTTTGTTTGAAGACAGAAAGGTACGGATAGTACTAGGAAATACTCGGACTTACTTGGTTTTTTCCTGGAGTCCACAAGTTTCACACAATGTCAGCGAACCTGTGATGACAATCTTACCGACTGCGCCAGTTAACTTTCTTCCCTTGTTTGATCACAAAAAAAAATAAACTTCAACACCGACAGTAACATATAAGTTGGAAATCGAGAAAGGAACCACCAAACCGCCAAGCGGTTATCAAAATAGTTCCCGAATAGCAAAGCTATTACATAATCGCTCTAGGAAACAATTACTCCTCGGGCTAAAACCCCGCCAGGCATTGTAGGAGTAGTTGTTTCCTAGAGCGATTATGTAATAGCTTTGCTATTCGGGAACTACTTTGATAACCGCTTAGCGGTTTGGTGGTTCCTTTCTCGATCTCCGACGTATATATTACTGACAGAGATCGTATCGATAAAGATGTATACCCTATAGAGTTCATTTGGCATTTGTCCTGGATCGGTGTATCGTGTACGGCACTGATGAGAACTAATAAGTTCGAAACAGCTGTATGTCATTCGGTTCCGATTCGGGACAGATGTCAAATCCTACCTGTGGAGGGTTTTATTCTTTCAACACCGAAATATTTCTGTAGCACTCTACTACATAGTTTAATTATACAAAGATAAAAACTAATCTAACTTGGTTAGTGTTCTACATTCACCTATATAATATAAGCTTGGCGAATGTACTCTCAGAATCTTCATATAAATGGCAATTGTTCTTCTTAGTTGTATTCTATTTAACCTTCCGTTACGTATTTTCTATGAATGCCGACTAAAGATAAATATACACATTTATGATTACATTATACATATATATATATATATATATATATATATATATATATATATATATATATATATATATATATATATATATATATATATATATATATATATATATATATATATATATATATATATATATATATAGTAAGCAGGAGGGGCAGCACAATATCCATCTGGCCTTTGGTGAGTAGCGTAGTATCGCTACTCCAGCTTACTTTACTTTTAGCGTTACTCCAGCTGGGGTGCAAAACCGGACCAGCAGCACCAGCGCACCCGGGAGGGAATAACAGATTCCCCTCTGGTATCGGCCGTGTGCTTACTGGGCTAACTCCTCGGTAAGCCCGTACTTTTGGTTCCAAAGAACAGAGAAGAGACCCCCACGATCAACCCCGTTCGAATAGGGGTCATGGGCAAGGTGGTGGGGCCCAAATGGACGGATTGCCTACAGACGACGTACGCCAAATACATGGACGCTTTGAGTGGACCGACGAGCTGAGGGACGACCTGCTGCAATGCTATGAAGGCAGTGAGCCCATACGGAGGGGATACATGGCACGTATGCATGCCCTGCGGTGTGAATTACACCCAGAGTATGATGCCTTTACGCCGCAGAATCTGCATAATTATATATCTTCGTAGAAAGGGCTATGTGAGGACTGCGCCCCGATTGGCGAATGAGGTAGCTGAAAGGCTGTCTAATGAACCAGTTGAGGATGCGGTCTTCACCGCTCCACCAATAATAGAGGGGCTCAGTATGAGAAGGGTGTTCCATCGCATAAGACCCCGTAGGCCACAAGACCTGGCCAGAGTGGATGCTGAAGTTCAAAAATCGCTTCCAGAAGGGGCCGACATCTGGCACATAAATTGTGCCATGTACACTGCCGCCGAAAGCTTCCCTCATATGGAGAGGGCGAACAACTCTTCCTCTCCGCGAGAGAGAGCAGAGCGGCGTGTACGGAAGATGGAGGTTAAGATCCACAACGGGATACCTGTTGTCGGCAAGACAACAGCTATCCCGTAACAGGTATACAATGTGCGATGGACTGGCGGATGGATATGGCGGCCAATAGGCCTTTTACGCAAAAATTATGGCGAACCGCTGCTAATTTAAGACGCGTCCATCACACACTCAATGAGGTAGTGCTGCGTACCACCAAACAGCACTGCCTTGATAGGATACGATACTAGTGACATGCAAAAAGTCACTAGAGGAGGGGGCGCGAAGGCTGGCGGAAAATAATTTGTTCCACCAAGAACCCTTGCGCTTATTCGAATCGCCTCAACCTGTTGTCGAAAATCCGCCGACTCTAGATTAGATGGAATACTTTTGGAAGGCGCTGTATGAGTAGAAGCCTCCACTCCAAAGTTACACTAAAACCCTGGCACACTTTGAAGACTTTTGCGGAGGTCTTCAGCGACCAGAACAAGTATGCCACCCGACAACCCCTGAAGAGGTTCGAAAATCTCTTGCGGGCTCTATGAACTTTGCTGCTCCAGGTCGCGATGGGATAAATAACTTCTGGTGGAAAGAAGTATCTAGTACCCGCCACCAATTTAGCCAGAATTTTTACAACCTGGCTAAATGGGGAGTAGCAAATTCCTTCTTGGGTTATCAAGGGGCGGACCGTGATAATCCCGAAGAGCGGAGATTTGTCCAACCTAAAGAACTACCGACCGATAACTTACTTAAACGCATGTTACAAGGTGTTTACACGCATCTTGTACATGCCAGTGCTCCTAGCAGTTGAGCCGGCTTTCGAGGGGATTTACGAACAACGAGGGTCTAAGCCCTCTTAGTGTCGCTGGCTGCAAGGAAAATCTATTGATTGACAGATGTGTCACGCAAGACTTCGTGCAGTACCAGCGAAACCTTTCCATAGCCTGGATCGACTACCGCAAGGCATTCGATATGACATCGCATGAGCTAAATTTACTTGCTTTAATGTCTTGTGGTGCCCGGTCCTGTAGTGAGAGGTATCCAAGAATTGATGCCGCTCTGGAGGACTCGGTTTACCATCGGGTGATACTAGATACTAGTGGATCTAACATCGGGTGATACTAGAGTCCGTTCAGATGGGGCGTGTTTCAGGGAGACTCCCTTAGCCCCCTTCTGTTTTGCATCTCACTGCTGCTGTTGTCCGTGTCCCGCAGGAAAACTCGTGGCTATAACTGCGGCACCCTCGGCGATCGGAGGCATAAAGTCACCCATCTATTTTACATGGATGGCCTAAAACTTTATGGCTTCGGAGAAAAGGAATTACGCCAGTCCCTAAGGATGGTGCAGAAGTACACGTATGCCATCGGGATAGAGTTCGGGTTGGACAAATGTGCACTGGTTCATCTCAAGAGAAGGTGAAGCCGGGAATACTCAGAGGATGCGCAGATCGTAGACGGAAGCATCTTACACCACTTAGATGCCGGAGAGTAGTACACATACTTGGGTGTTGAGCAACGCTCCACTCAAGAGGTAGATGTCGTAAAAATCGCTCTCCGCGGAAAGTATCAGCACCGCCTCCGACAGATCTTGGCTTCAGAACCGTAGGAGAAGAACAAGGTGTCTGCAATAAACATGCTTGTCGTTCCGATCCTTATCTACTCCTTCGGAGTAGTCAAATGGACACAGGAGGAGCTGCGACGACTCGACGTAGTAACCCGAAAAGGATGCATCTCAGTAGGAGTTTGCATCCCAGATGGTCCGTTCCACGGTTATATCTCCCACGACATCGCGGAGGCAGTGGACTCTTGAGTTTGGAGTGTCTCCATAACAGGATGGTTCTGGACGGAGCCTGTAAAGTTATCAGGAGTTTAGATCCCCTTCTCTGCATGGTCCGAGATCACAAACATGGAGGAATAGGAGCATTTTAATTTAAATTAGCACGTAGAACAGCCGATGATCTCGGTCTCGCCTTCGACACCGAACTGGCCATTCACAAATCTGTCACCGAGTTGGAACCAGTTCGGTTAAAAGCCCAAGTAAAAGGTGCAGAGCATTTAAAGGCTCTGCATCTTCACAAGGATAAGCCCATGCACCGGGTCTTCTATAGGAATATGGAAGCCCTGGGCTTATCTGAAAGGCTGACCTTTGCTTTCTTAAGGTCAGCCGGGCTAAATTTAGAGACCGAGTATAACAACATTAAAGCGCAGGGTTTATCGACGGCGATGACCTTCGCTCACTTGAGGTCAGCCAGGCTCATGGTGTTATAAACACTTTGGTCAGCGAAGCCAGGTGATGGGTGTGGAGGTACCTAATATCAATTGCAGGGCCTGCCATCAGGCACCGGAATCACTGATGCAGCTGCTATCGTCGTACCCTCTCTATACGACTTCGGCCTACATCTATATTGGCATAACGCGGCATTACGTGTGCTATATTACTACCTAAGGTACTCGTATGGGGTGGACAAAACACCGATGCTGCCTTATGCTCCCGGAGATATTGAGTCTGGTGTTGGGAATGACAAGTCTGGTAGTTCTTGATTCTTCTAATCTTTTACGCCTTTCATGTTCTTTCTGCTCTTTGAATCTTTGTGCTGCAGGAGCTTATGTTTTGATTTCCTCAAGTTTCTTTTGTCTCTCATCTCTCGTTGTTTTGACGGTCTTTTAAGTTTCTTAGTCTCGTCTCCTTATCTACTGAAGTTTTGGATTGTTCGAGAAAATCCTGTCCATTTTTTGTCATTTTATCTCACACCACTGTTGTAAACTACCAGTACCACCACGCGTTAAAGCCATCACAATTCACACAACAGACCATCCCGAGAGATGAGACATGAGACGTTAGTGTCTTACGAATGGATAGAGCATCGTTTATGGTTAGAACTAGTGCGGTATTTGATCGCCTTCGAACCTCTAACTTTCGTTCTTGATCAATGAAAGCATTTTTGGCAAATGCTTTCGCTTCTGTCCGTCTTGCGACGATCCATGAATTTCACCTCTAATGTCGCAATACGAATGCCCCCATCCGTTCCTATTAATCATTACCTCGGGGTTCCGAAAACCAACAAAATAGAACCGAGGTCCTATTCCATTATTCCATGGACACAGTATTAAGGCGAAGTTTTAGCCTGCTTTAAGCACTCTAATTTGTTCAAAGTAAACGTGCCGGCCCACCTGGACACTCAGTGAAGAGCACCGCGGCGGGATTGAGTTTGGCCGCCCTTGGGAGCTAAGCCCACCGGCAGGACGTCTCGCGGCACGCCAGTTAACACCGCGGACGATAAACACAAATTAGACTACGAGCTTTTTAACCGCAACAACTTTAATATACGCTATTGGAGCTGGAATTACCGCGGCTGCTGGCACCAGACTTGCCCTCCAATTGATCCTCGTTAAAGAATTTAAGGTGTACTCATTTCGGATAAACATAACTAACGGTGTTGTAAGTCGTCTAGAGATAATTCCAAGTTCCAACATCGAAACGTTTGTGTGACCCATGATCGGTCGCCAAAGGATCCGATCGGACATGGCAAGGATCGATCCCACCGCCGATCGATGATCCTTGGGTAGACGGCAAATAGGGCTCGTACGACGACCGTTGCGAGCCACGATCGCCTAGTAAAGTCACATTGTTTTGAGCCTTTCGACTCTCGGAACTCCAAGAGATATGGTTGCCACATCTGACTAGAAAGCATACGGCCTTAGAGGCATTCAGGCATAATCCGACGGATGATAGCTTCGCACCACCGCCCACTCGAGAGAGTGCGTGAACCAAATGTCCGAACCTGCGGTTTCTCTCCATATATATATATATATATATATATATATATATATATATATATATATATATATATATATATATATATATATATATATATATATATATATATATGTATATATAAGTATATATATATATATATATATATATATATGTATATATAAGTATATCTATATATATATATATATATATATATATATATATATATATATATATATATATATATATATATATATATATATATTCCTCTGTTTTTATTTAAATACATATACAAAGTTTTGCATCCATCCTTGTAATTGGCAAAATTTCTCTTGTTGATGTCTTCTTACAGCTGCTCATTATTCTTTTCTTCAAAATTTTGTATTCCTACTATTTTCGATTTCAGCTTATTAACCTCTTCTATTATTATGTTGCACATTTCTGACAAATGAGAGTGTAATATTTTCATTGCTTGATCTGCACTTTGATTATCACAGACACTTATGACTATCTCTATATACTTCTGATAATATTTTTCTATGTTCATCCAATGAGTAATCGAAAACAATTTGATTGGTTTTTGTGTCAAAAATTATTTTATTGGTGAAGTGGCCAAATGTTACATCAAATGGAGCATGTCCAGTGATAAAATGGACTATGCAATTATATGTAATTACTGCCAGTTTCATTAGATCTTCGTCCTTTTTGTTTTTTAATTCTTCGGTTAATCTGAATAATCTGAAGTGTTCTATGAGTGTAGAATGAAATATTTCTACGATTCCATTAGATTCCGGATAGAATAGTGTTATGAAGTGTACGTTTATTTTGTGGAATGCTAATAGGTTTTTTACTTGGTTGTTGATAAATTCATGACCATTATCTGTTGTTATAGCGAAAGCTGTATCGTAGTGTTCGAAATATTCAATTAAATTGGCTTGTATGTATTGCTTGTTCAAATTTTGAAAGTGAATCGACGAGAGTTACATAAAATTTTTGTTCTAAGGTGAATGTGTTCATAAATATTATTTCAAAAGGTTTTTGTTGTGTAGGTGTTTGATTCATCGGTATTTTTGGTGAATGTCGGTCATATTTGCTTTTTTGGCAAATATTACAATTATTAATGTAATCTTGAATTGTTGATAACATATTGTTCCAATAATATTTCTGTTTTAATTTTTCTAATGTTTCCTGTGGACCTCTGTGGTTCGTTTTTCCTTCATAATATGTTCATATAGCTTCCTTAATTTCACCTTTCTTCTAAAAAATATTCTTTCTTTAGTATATCTTTTAGTAAATCTTATTAATTTGGATCCGTTATCATTAAAATTTTGATTACAAACTTTACAAAAATCTTGATACATTTTATCGATATTAAAATGTATAAAAAATGTGATGTTTTCTATTGTGTAATCTCTAAGTAGGTCTAACATTTGATCCTCATTGTCTTTTTGTATTATTTCTGCATATACTCTTTTCAGCATATACTTTTATTATCTATTTTGAAGGTCTTAGTTCTTTTTGGGTTCATCGGTACGGATTTTAAAAATATCTGTCGTGTTTTTGTATTTTTAATATTAGATTTCATCTAATATTTGGATTGTGTTTTGTGGTTCATCATTTTGATTTGAGTGGACGGTGGAATGTGTAGATTGGATGTCTGGTATTGACTCATTATCGGAATTTCTTCTTGATATAATTGCTGGTGGATTTAAATGTGTTTAAACTTCCTCGAATGTTGATGTTCTTATTTCTAAGTTCTTTCTAAGAACTCGAAGAAATTATGAGAATTTCTTCGAGTTCTGGGTCGTCTACATTTACGATCATTGATTCATTATCTAAGGGATGTAGTTCAATTCTAAATAGAGCATCAGCATTTGTATTTAATTTTCCTTTTTTGTATTTAACTTCAAAATCATAATCTTGTAATTTGGTTTTCCAACGAATATATTTGGAATTTTGTGGATGTTTTAAAGGAAAAACCATCTCAATGGTCTATGATCCGTATATACAGTGAATCTTCTCCCATATAAATATGGTATAAAATTAAACTTAAAAGTTATTTTTCTATTACGGAATAATTATTTTCAGTGTCATTTAAGGTTCTAGATGCATAAGCAATTAGTTTATCGCTTCCAACTGTTCCTTGCGATAATACGGCTCCTAGCGCGAATTTTGCATATCGGTGGTTAATACAAATGGACTGAGAAATATGGATGTTGTAAAAGTGGGCTGTTGGTTAATATTTTCTGGTAGGTTTCAAAGGCTTCAATAAATTATTTTGTGTGTTAAATTTTTGCTCTTTTCTTTGTAGGGGATATTAAGGGTTTTGTCAGTTTTGCACAATCTTTTATGAACTTTCTATAATATCCAATTGATCCTAGGAATGACTGGATTTCTCTGCTTGTAGGTGATATAAGGAGTTTTATAATGTCATTTATTTCGTCAGGGTTCGATAATATACCTTCAGGTTTTATAATGTGTCCTAAAAATGTTACTGAATTTTGAAATTCGTTTTTCTAAATCTATCGAACACTGATTTAATGTTTTCTATGTGTTCTTGTAGTGAAGTTGAAAATATGAGAACGTTATCCATATATACCAGGCATATGTCTTCAAGTCCTGTTAGTACATTGTTCATAACTCGTTGGAATGTTGATGGGGCATTTCGAAGTCCAAAAGGCATTTTCAGAAATTCGTAATATCCGTTATCTGTAGAGATAGCTGTTTTTTCAATGTCTTTAGAAATCATTTGAATTTGGTAATATCCACTTGCAAGGTCTAATGTGATAAAGTATTGACTGCGTTCTGATTTGTCTAATACATATGTAATGTTGGGAATTAATAATTTATGTGGAATGGTTTTTTCATTTAATTTTCTGTAATCTATAAGAATTCTGAATTTTCTTTCTCCACTATTATCCTTTTCTTCGGGAACAATCCATATTGGCGAATTCCATGGTGATGTTGTTCTTATTATATTTTGTTCTAACATTGAGTTTATTTGTTTTTTAACCTCTGATTTGTATATGTGTGGAAATCTATATGACCTTGTGTATGTCGTCTTTTATTTTAATTTCATGTTTGACTTGATTTGTGAAGATTAGTGGAATGTCTTCACAATAAAATATATCTCTGTATGTGTAGCATAATTTCCTTATTGCATTATATTCTTCTTGATTGCAGTGTCGGTGGTCTAGATTTTCTAAATTTTTTTTAAGTCGTCTTATTTTATATCTGTCATAATGTTCATGCGTTCTGAATTAAAGTTGTTAAATTCAATACTTGACAAGAAGGGTAGTTTATCACTGATCAAAAATGTGTTTTCTTCTTCCGTATTGTTTATCATTAATACTGTGGCTTCATTGTTTTTTATATTTATAATACCTGCTAGAATTTCTATTTGATTTTCAAACATAATTGAATTAATTAAAGCTTCACCATTATCTTGTTTTGTGAAGATTTTGGTAATAATTTCTGTTTTTGAATAAAGAGTGTATTTATATTTCTTGTGATTCTGTCTGGTTGACATTTTTGTCCCGTCAATAATGAAATTTTTGCGTTACCTGCAATTAGAAATCCAATTTTAAAATCTAAAATTGCTCCAATTCTTTGTAGAAAGTCTATTTGTCCGTTGAAATTTTCGTTAAAATTGAAGATATAATGGGTATGAGCTGTTCAAGGTGATTTTTGAAATATTTTTTAAATTGGAATATCTGCTGAATATTTATGTATAGATACATTATGTGGTGTTTTAATTTGGAAAGGGTCTTCTTTTATTTTGTCCACATAATATGTTTCTACGAGTCTTTCAGTTATTAATGTTTTTGTAGATCCTGTGTCCATTATGAATTTTGCTTGAAGTTCCGGGATAATAATATAAGGTAGTGTCGAATTAACTCCTACATTTATTTCGATTTCTTGTTGAGGGATTATTTCTTCAAAAAGGGTTTCATTTTTGAGGCTGGTATAGTAAAATTTTTGTCTTCTTTATAGGCCTCATAATTTTCTTGATAATGTTCTGGGTGGTATCCTTCTTCTTGCATGTATAGTTCTTGTGATGTCCATCTTGGAGGAGTATTTTGATTTTGGTTTCTATATGTAGCTCTCCTTGTGTTTACTGAAAAGATGTCCATTGTTGAGGGCATATTTGTTGGCGTTGGTAAGTTTGAGAGAATGACGTATTTTGGACATTTTGACGAGAAATATTTTGTGGGGTTGAAGAATCTTGACGTATAAAATTCTGAGAACTTGGGAAGTTTTGAGGACCTTGGAATTGTCTCATTTGAAAAGTTCTTTGTTGAAAGTAGTTATTTTGATTAAAATAATTTATAGGTCGATGAGGATTGGTGGATGAAACGTTGGGGGATTTTGTCTAGGTGGTTGTATAAGGGTTTGAGGATAGCTTGTTGATGGAATTTGTATACTTAATTGTGAAGTATTCTTCTGGGGAATTTGTCGATGTTCCAATTTTCTTTTTATCTATTATAGTTCATGTTTTCTTCTTCTGTGGCCATATTTATCGCTTCTTCTAGCATTTGTAGTCTTTTGCATCAAAGTAGATGACTTAAATGATAATTGAATCCTGATGAAAATGTTCTTAAAGCCATTTTGTTGTAAAATTGATATTTTTCTAGGCGTAAAGCTAGAATGATATTTACTATTTGGATATTTGTTAATAATAGACTTTGTCATGTAATGCATTTAGCCGCAAATTGATTTGATGATTCATTATGTTGTTGCGTCAGCATTATTAGATCATTTAATAAAGATTATTCGTTTCATTAATCGCCAAAAGTATTGACTATTTTTTTTTTTTAATTCGGGGAAAGTTACGACTTCTTGCGCTGCCAGTACTTCTGCGGCTTTTCTAATCTTCGTTTTCTATATTAATTTGATTTATTGAATTTAAGGAATTGAAATCTGATTGATTAATATTTTAAATATTATAAAATAGTCTAGCTAAAGTTTCATCGTAAGACTCTGTCATAAAATTTACTTACCTGAAAAATATGAAAATAGTGAAAATCATTAGTGAAGGGCAATTGCTTTGTCTGTTAATGTTTTGTCAGGTCCCTAAAGTCCATACAGTGTTAATGTAATGCAAAATTACGCGCTTTTAAAAATAGTTTCTTTTAAAGGTGGCTTCTTGCTTGGGCTAACATTTCCTATACACGATTTAGGGTCAGTTATGATCTTTGGAAAGAGTACCTTGTCTTGGTTGCTTCTAGAGCTTATGTGAAATTCTTCTCACAAGTACAAGGCCTCACGGTGCTTCCGATAATAGATTACTGAGCTACTGGTGGTCACGCTTACTGCTCTGGTTTGCAATTGTCCAGACTGAGTACGCCACATTTTATATCTCAGGGTATAAGGATAATGGAAGGATATGTATAGGTATGCAGATTTTTTTACTTCTTTCTTGCTCCCTGGGGTTGTTGGACTAAATATGTGATTCCTGGGATTATTGAATCAAAGGCATGACTCTTGATGGTTGAACCAAAGGTGTGGCTCTGGATTGTTGGTCTCCGGTGTGTGAAATCAAAGGTATGACTCCGGGTGATGAGTACAGGGCTTTTCGATTCGCCGAAGGTACTACTAGCTTCCAAAATACGTTCGAGTACTTCAAGAAATCCATACGATTACCCCAGTTAAATTTTAGTCCGAGCGCGTTTGGTTTTTAAAAAGCGACTTTTAATTTACAAATCTTTTTTAATGCCCGAAATTTAAAGTGAGAATGTATTTAAATTACAAAGGTATGTAATTAATGCTTAACTACGAACTAAGTTTAACAATAGCAGGCACTTCTATTTATAAACTATATAATGCCAAGCTTGCATTTATTTATATATGCAATATATAGAGAGGTTTTATATAACTCGCGGGTTTTGCGTACACTAGTTATAAAACATAGTAGGTAATTATATACTATTTTATTTTACATAAATAATTTTATATTTGTAAGGGTAGAAGAAACACGGAGAAACATCCCGTTACTCAAACAGGCGTAAAATCAGTAACTGGTCACAAAGACATTTCCATAAAACTGAATGTAAAACACTCACCAGCTCACTGATGATCACTAGCGTACCCGTCTCTCTTTAACTACCTATTTGTAAGAAAAATACAGTGAGTGCCTTATCCCAACTAAACCTTGCAACAAGCAAGCTCAAAACAACTCGTCCATGACAGAGTTTATTGCTAATAATATTTAGATCGTTTCTCGCCTTCACTAACGAGCACAAACTATCTGACCTTCATCAAAATCACCTGAACATTAATCGTATACACTCAGGGCCCCGCCCCTACCTAATCAAGGCCACCCGCCAAGATCTACTCTCAATCAAGGCCACCCGCCAAGATCTACACACGTTTGTGAGCCCCGCTCGCAAACCATTCAGCTAAGACCATTTCTCGCCAAAGCCTACCAGTACGATTAAGGTCCACCCTGTATACAACATTAACAACGATCCAAATACCTCTTAGCCTCACACACCCTCAACAACCTGCATTCACGAAAAGGGAATAATAATAAGATGAATATTAAAACTTACTATTACATATTTATACGAGTAATTAATAAGTTATAATCATAAGAAGGTAAATAATTTTATATTTATAATTAATAACTTATAACGATAAGAAGGTTTCGACTATATCATCATGATTGTTAGGTAAGTGGAGAAATTTTGAATATGCCGTAAATTATTTAGAAATAACATATTTCATTACATTTATTCATGATAATCACACTTACATATTGTAATACAGATATATTTATTAACGTGATTTTAATCGTTAATAATTAAAACGTTAATTTATAACGTTAACGATATGTAATGCTTAAATGGTATATTAAATATAAAAGTGTTACTAACAATGCTTGAATTTTGCTGTAATATATATATATATATATATATATATATATATATATATATATATATATATATATATATATATATATATATGTATCAGTTCAAATATCAATTACAACATTAATTTATCTTTCAGTGTAACAAATAAATATTAATAAGAACCTAAATATTAAAAAAATATATCATATTTTAAAACATATTATGTTATTATTTACAATTATTTCATGGAAAAGATATATCATTAATTATCTATGTCAAAAACTAATATTAGAATAATCTTTGGCTGGAGTTATTACATTGAGTATATTTTCATGTTTAAAAGGAACATATCAATAGCCACATCCTTGAAGGTACTCCCGTTCTACTAGTTTTATCTTGTTAGGAAAGAGTATATATATATATACATGTAATGTTCGCGACTTCTTGATTGCTTTCATGATTGATGATACACAGCATGTCTGGGTTCGTTTATACCACAGAGTCGTCACAATGCAAGAGTTATTCATCAAGAATTATCATATTAGAGGTATGCGATTATAGAATTCTTTTGATTAATTTAAATCTTGACCTAATTAAGACTGTAATATAAAAATAGTTATTATTCCACGACAACGATAAAAATAACAAATACTGGAATATATAAACTTCCGTTAGAATTTTTATATCGAACGCCATTGGACTGAGGTATACTCTGCATGCTGTGGAGTATTTGAGGCAAGTAAAGATTAAAGCATTATTGCATTAGGGGAATTCCAACTCTATTCATTCCCTGTGCTTCTACTACATGTTCTGACATATTATATTACATGTACCATCACTATCCTTATGAAACCCTTCTATAAACATACAATTTTCATTGAATAGAGAGGTGTTATAAAAGGCCATTAGTTTATAAAATATTCTCACTACACTCACAAGGATCACCTACAGCACAAGGAATATGCCCCTAATATACAAAATTGAGTTGAAAATAAAACACTTGAATTAGTTTTATTATAAACTATTAATATATATATATATATATATATATATATATATATATATATATATATATATATATATATATATATATATATATATATACTAAGGTGTAAAAAAAGATAAGCCAATCAAGCTAATCATTAGCTTGATAATTTTTAGCTAATGGGTTCATACCCATTTTGTTTTAAAGGACTTCGTCCTATTTTTTGATTTCAAATTTTATAAAATTTTATATTTTGACTCAATAATGCTTATAGCAATTTCATCATACTCGTCGTTTAGAATATGAATAGGATTAAATATTAATCTACTTGCTATTATCCCCCTAATAAAAAGTACAAATAATATCTACCCCTCAGAATCAGCTATTGAATATTTTATTACTCAAACTTTAGCCTCAAGAATACTCTTATTTGCATTAATTATAACATTAGGATCATAAGTTTCAACCACACTACTATCTGATTTATTATTATCAGATTTATTATTCATATAGTACTTTAATACCTTTTTCATCAAAAGTGACAGTTTTGTATGCTGTATCCTTTGAACAGATAGTAAGTTGTAGGGAACATCTGGAGAGTAGAAGACATTCTCGAGAACACCAACGCCATCCAAGTTGCTGACAACATTGATGGTTCCTCACTTTGCTGTGGTAATGAATGCATACTGGTTTAGCTATTGAAATTCTTAAGGGATCGTTTAGTTCAGTAAAGCCCGTGGAAAGGACATGTCTGTTATTATGCGATGTGATGCTCCAGAATCCAAAATATAAGTGATTGTACCATTTCCTTAATTTTCTGGTCTCCTTTTCCACTCATGAAAGCAAAACTGGGAATTTAACTATTTTATTGTACTTGGCTAACTAATTTGTATCATTTGGATTGTTTGATTTCACCTCTCATATTGCATGCCGCATTTGTAATAAATATAATTTTTCTTCAAATTCCGTATGCGAAAATAAATATCACCCAGATATTTTAATATATCCAGAGCAGTACATTCGGGTTTCACAAATCCAAGAAACGAATCAGAAAAATACTCGATAATTCTATTTCTAGCAATATATTCGGCGGAATTCCATTTATTAGCTGGTTGCCACTAATTGTGACCCCTGTAAGACACCAAATATTACTTTAGCAGAACATGAAGAACTTTTAACACATTGTGACCTATTAAAAATATAAAATTAGGAATATCGATTCAAATATGGTAATGAAGTTTTTAAATACAGACAATTCCAGTATTCAAAATTCACATCTTTTTTGTTACGTGATCGATATTAGTGTAGGAGATGTAGTACTTCCTTTATTACTGCACCATAAGAGTAAATGTCGTCAGTAAATGCAAATAACTTGAGGATTCAAAGACAAAGATGGAAGTTCCGTCAAGCACGTACAATGTTGATTTTCTAAATTATTAAATTAGCCATTACGTTTCCTGATTAGGTAGGTTGGTATATATTTATTACGTAACGGTTTTAACTGTCGTGACTGATGAAAAAAAAATTTTTATCCCCAAAGTAAACGTAGAAATAAATTAATTTATCGAATATAACATAATTGTTGATTTTAGAGCACAAGGGATGAATTAATCTAGAGGCTAATGCAAGGCCCAGATTTATAGATAGATCACACAGTACCCTTCGAATATACATATATATATATATATATATATATATATATATATATATATATATATATATATATATATATATATATATATATGTATATATATACATATTTATATATATATATATATATATATATATATATATATATATATATATATATATATATATATATATATATATATTCAAAATATGATATACAGGATCGCTTGCTTCTGATGGGATGTATCCATTACATATATTCTGTTCATTACGATACATATCAACATTTTGACCTTCGTTACATCTTTAAGTAATATATAATTAAATTAATTCTGGAAAAACTGTTGTACTTGTTTTAACACTTTTAAATTTGTTGACTGTTTGTTGTATTCCACCGATTCTGCCATATTTTATTCCATCTTTGTATTACCAAATTTATCATGTCCTGTGAACGAACCGGTATATCACCGCCAGGCGTCATGAAATAGCATGACTTGATATTTGAACAGCTTTATCATCTTCTTCATGTTCTTTATCCCTATATGCTTGAGGAACCATAAGAAAGTAACTTTTTTAAAAGAGATATAATATGGTATATCAATACAGTTTTCAATACTAAATGGGTCTTCCGAGAAATAGTCAATAATGGCTGTGACGGAGCTAAGATACAACACGGCACAGGCAAGGAAAGCTTGCCAGATCGCATACAATTTTGGTGTGAAGGCTATAGCACATGTTGGAAGAGTCTTTGAAAATAGGCACAAGTCCAACACTTGTGCCTTGAAAACAGGCACAAGTACTATACTCCAGAGGACACTACGCTGGTCTTGGATTTAAAGCCATTGTATGATACATATAAAATACGTCTAAATAAATATGATTTTACTAAGTGAAGAAGGTTACTACTGAATCCGTATAATTCTAATTTCGAGATTAATATATTATGATTCACTTTGTCAAAGGTCTTAGAAGAATTAGTATACACCACATTGACTTGACCTCTATTATCTATGTGATTTGCAATTATATGTAAATTCTGCTACATTTGTGACTTTTGAGCAGTTCGCTACGAATCCATGTTGATTAAAGGATAAAACATGTTGCATACCAAGATAAATGTGGGTGTATATTTGCAAAAAACCTTTGCGAGATTTGACAGAATAGTAATTGGGCAATACTTTTTTATGTCAGATGTCATGCCAGTTTAATATAGAGCAAATCTTTGCTACTTTCCAAACTTTAGGAAAAGTATGAGTAGATAGTATTAAATTATGAGAAGTGGCTCTATTAAGGCCTCTGAGCAATCTTTAACAAGACAACATAGTTGCTGTTGTAAAAACAATGAGAACCAATAGCTATACCACATAAATAGCCACATAACTTATGAACAGTTAAAACAAAGTCTATACTTACCTGTATTGATTTTACACTCAACCATCTCCGGCCTTTTAGATATACATATGTACACCTTAGGTCCCCGATAATTTAAGGGAGGAGCAATGTGAACGTCGAGTGACATGGTGCAAAAAGAAATGTTATAAGGTTTTATTAGATTAGGAGCATCTTCCAAAACCAATTGGATAGTAACAGACGAGTAGTCTTAGCTATACCACACAGCGCTCCAACAAAATTACAAAGCAAAGCCTCGTCTTTGAAGTTGAGGTAAAAAGTTGGTGGTTAAACTGTGATCATTCGATCACATCTCGTCTTTGCTTAAAAGCATTCTGGTAATGAAAGAATTACTTCATTCATCACGATTATGCCACAGCACAAAGAGCAGTGTTAACTACAAAGTTTCTGAACCATCCACGTATCAAAGGATGAGAACATACTCATTACTTCTTGTATTTTTGTAACAAAATATTCTGTAGTTTTGTAACAAAAGCGCAATGGCAATGTTGGTTTTATGAGTGGTTTGTATGTATGATGAAGTGTATTGATTGCAATGGAAAATACTTCGAAAGAATTTAAAGTGTGGCTATACGGCAAGACTTTCCGAATTCCCTACGAATTATCCCGGCAAGTTCTCAAGTGTAATTCTTATTTCTACGTCAACTTTACCTCTTAAATTATTGATAATATTACTAATTCTTAGTCTCCATTTTATATCTTATTTTGAAGTTAATTGAGTGTTGAGTTGAGTTTCAATCCTGAGGAGCATAATCCTCCTTAGAACTAAAAATCGTTTATTTATAACAAAGGTGTTTACTCAATTGGCCTGTTAAAATATTTTTATATATAACACCATTTAAAGTTTAGTAATTTATTGCTTTATTAATTTTATTTATTATTAGTTATTTAATATAGCACTGTAGTTTACAGTGCTAAATTAAATAACTGATAATAAATAAAATTAATAAATCAGTAAATTAATAAGAGTAGAAGTTTCAATTGGGTTTATATACAGAAATTTCTTAACGTGCATATATATATATATATATATATATATATATATATATATATATATATATATATATATATATATATATATATATATATATATATATATATATATATATATATACGACGTCCCACTGCCTATATAAGAGTTGTGTCGTCCGGCCAGGAGCTAGTTGAATTTGGACCGCGATAGTGAGCGATACAGTGCGAAGAAAGTGGTATACAGTGCGAAAATTAGTTTATAAAGTTAAAGTAGAAAGAAAGTTAGTTAGTTAGTTGGACTTGTGAATAGTTGAGTTGTAAATAAGTGTTCCAGAAATAAAGAACTTTCCAGTAAATTCGTTACATTGGTGTCAGAAGTGGGATAGAACGTGGTAGAAAGTTCTGGAATACTTGGTTTAGTTGGAGAAGAAATCGAGGATCGAGGTTTCGAGAAGGTCAGAAGACATTCTCGAACATTCAATTGCAGTCAAGAAAACCCACAAGTGTGACATATCACTAAACTCGTCTCGTCGTGAAGAGGTCGAATATCGACGTTTCAAGAAGGTCAGAGAACATTCTCGAACTTTCCATAGCAGTCAAGAAAACCCACAGGTGTGACATTACTGAATTCGTCTCGTCGTGAAGAGGTCAAATATCGACGATTCAGGAAAGTCAGAGAACATTCTCGAACTTTCCACAGCAGTCATGAAAACCCACGAGTGTGACATACCACTGAACTCATCTCGTCGTGAAGAGGTCAAAGATCGACGTCTCAAGAAAGTCAGAGAACATTCTCGAACTTTCCATAGCAGTCAATAAAACCCACGAGTGTGACATATCACTGAACTCGTCTCATCCCTAAGAGGTCGAAGATTGACGTTTCGAGAAGGTCAGAGAACATTCTCGAACTTTCCATAGCAGTCAAGAAAACCCCTAAGTGTGACCTATCACCGGAATTGTCTCGTCGAGAACAAGACGTCTACTGGGTTTTGGGAAATTTCTGACTATAAGTGAATTGGATGCTATAGAAACTAGAAGCCAATCCGCGGCCATGGAAGAACAAATGAATGAGCTACTAGCAATGTTAGCTAAACAGGAAGCAGAAATAGATGAGATACGAAAATACCAACAAAAAGCCAGTCAGTCCTTAGCATCAAAAGTGGAAGAGATCCAAAGGGAGGTTAACCGACTAAGAATACGTCCTACAAGTGCTGCACCTGGGGGGTCCAACAGCCGGCCAGAGTGACAGCACCAACTTTTGATGGTTCGATTCCTAGGTCGGTATATCGAAGACAATTCGAGGCTGCTGCTTGCGCAAACTATTGGGACGATCAGGAAAAGGCTATAGCTCTTATCTTCGCCTTAAGAGAGGAGGCTCTCGATATATTCCGATTTATTCCGGAAACTCAACAGAAATTTACAACAATAGTAGATCGTATGGAGATGCGCTACGGTCACAAACACATGCAACAAGTCTACCAAATGCAACGGAAGAGCCGAAATCAGAGGAGCAGCGAGACATTGCAACAATTTGGGGCAGATGTCGAGCGACTAGTACAGCTGGCATACCCAACAGCACCTCAGGAGTTTGCAAATCAACTGTGCGTGCAAACATTTATTGATGGCTTGAGGGACCCGGATATGCAGCAGGTGCTGAGAATGTCACGACATGACACTCCCAGCAAAGTATTAGCGCACGCCCTAGAGTTTGAGGCCGCAAAACAAGCATCGAAAGGGCACGTGCGGGTGCGCATGGCCAAAGTCAACCGTGAGGAAGAAACCAAGCAGGATCAAATTGGTAACTCTCTGCTAGAGCTGAAGAAGGCTGTGTTATAATATATATATATATATATATATATATATATATATATATATATATATATATATATATATATATATATATATATATATATATATATATATATATATGGCTGGTGTATAGGTGCTGCAGAGCTGCAGAACTGCCAAAAAAATTAGATATTTGTATATTTTCGCGACATAATAATTACTAAAATTTATTAATAAAATAATTTGGTTAGTTGGTGCAGCTAACCAAATTATTGTGTTAAAGTCGCATTCTGCCCGCCGTCCTCTATTGAGTAGTAGACCAGATGAATTATTTGGGTCTCTACGCGAGCGCGTCGCGGTACATTGAACTGGGCCACAGGAGGTAGTTCTCAGCACGGCTCGGCACACCCGTCCTCCCCCGCAACTACCGTGACAATCCACACTTGCCGCTCGTAAATGCGCGAATTTACACGGTTAGTGAGCTGTATTTTTTCCAGCTAAGGCAACATCAGTGAATGTTTACTCCTTCCTACTCGGGCGGGCGTAAATCGTACCTATTTCGTATTTCGTGTTAATTTGAGATTTTAAATACTGTTTTGTGAATTTGTGTAGTGATTTATTGTACTAATTATTAATATTATTAATATTTATATACTGTGATAGTGACAATGGATTTAGTTTATAATTTAGTTCATGTGAAGCGATTTTTTAAATACTCTTATGAAGAAAAAATTGATTTAAAAAACAATGGTAGGCCATTGCCCGATATTGTTAGTGAGACTGCAGGTATTAGCCGCGGAAAAGCATATAAACGTCAATTTAATAGAGACATTTATTCGAAGAACAATTGGATTTGTGGGTGCAAGAAAAAAAATGCGTTATTTTGTTTTCCTTGTTTACTTTTTGGCGGTGATAAAGCATGGACGGAGGTAGGGGTGACAGATTTGGTGCACTTAACTGAAAAAACAATAAAAAGCACGACAACTCCAAAAGCCATCTACATAATACAATGGAATTAGCTTTATTAGGAACAACTAATATTAAAGCGTAGCTAGATTCAGCTTATTGGATAAATGTGCAAAAGCATAATGATAATGTGACAAAAAAGAGATACGTTTTGTCAAAAATTATAAACTGCATAAAGTTTTGTGGGGCCTTTGAACTGGCGCTGCGAGGACATGACGAAGCTGAAACCTCTCAAAACCCGGGGTTATTTCGTGGTTTGATAAATTTTTCTGCTGAGCTTGATGTAACTTTAAGCGAGCATCTACAAAATGCTTCAGTATTTAAAGGAACCGCTAAAGAAATACAAAATGATCTTTTAGACTGTATATTAGAAGTATGTCATGGAGAAATAATTAAAGAAATTAACAAACCTTCATTTTTGGCAGTTATGGCAGACGAAACAACTGATGTATCTTCAAAAACTCAGTTAGTGGTAGTTTTAAGATATATTCTCGATGGTGAACCGATTGAACGTGTTTGGACATACCTGAAACCTACAAAATGTGACGCTGAAACTCTTTCGGAAAATATTTTAAGTGTTATAGACCCTCTAGTAGAAAATTCACCTTACAAGCCTTTTCTCTTAACCAAAGAATATGACAGCAAACATGAATGTTCTTCGAAAAGGTATTAAATTCCAAAAATTTTTCTTGTGAAATTCTATATTTTTGTATAAACGGATTTTACATGAAAATTCTGAAGTATCAGGAAAACGCGTGACCTTGAAAATTTTCAAAATTTTCGCCTGCAACGCAATTTTTTTGTCGCCCCTACGGCGTCAGTAGTTTGGATACGTTTGAAATTTGCACGCGGGCGGCCAATACCCTAAGATCGGCCCTGTGCAGAACACCCGTTTCATTTCATCACAAGCCGCCACTGATTACTGAGAACACAATATTAAACTCTGTTGACGATAGGATACTATTAATAAAACTATTATCTAATGGAGTATTACGACATGAGTATGAGATGTAAAAAAATTACGATAGTTAAAATTTTGCAGCAGTATTCTTAAAGTTAAGCGATTGATCCTAATGTTGCAACATCAACCTGACAGCATGGTACCATTAAATTTAGAAAATGACTGTATATATTTTCTGTGATATTTGGAGGAAAGAGATTTTTTATTTCCGGAAAACTATTGGGGTTTACAACGACAATATTTGATAAATTATTTTACCATATCAACATACATAATTATAAAAAAATGCAATGATCTCATGTCCTAACCTACTACCGGAAGTTTTAGATGTTTATATTAAACACTTTATCTAGATCAAAATATGATTTAAATACGTAGAACATATTTAAAGATAACGTGATAATTCATTAGAATAAACTAAACACGTTATCTTCATCTCATGACTGCTAAGCCACTTAAATGAACATTCCAATAACTGGATTAATGCCTATTACTTTAAAATAGCTAATTCAAAGAAACCACTATCATTAATTAAATTAGCTTGACTTAAAAGTTTTATAGCAAAAACAAGATTGGATTACTCGTAAACAAGTAAACAAATACATTAGTAAAGTAAAAGTTGTAAATGTAAGACCCGAGATCTAGAATTTGATTTCAAGTATATTTTTGAGTGGGATGCCCACACTTATATCCTAATCAAGTTTTTCATACGTAGTGTTTAAATAGGCTTGAATAGCACAGAGGCGCTATTATTATATTAGGGGCATGTACAAGGTGTGGCAGAATAATGAGTGATTTTAAAAAGGATATAAAAAAGAAGAAAATCAATTTTTATAAATTTATTATTTTGTTAAAAAACATAAAAAAGCATTAATGATTCTACTTTTTAGAAATAACTCCAGGAATATGACATCCCTTCAGGCGTATACATTCTTCCAATCGTGATTGAAATTATTCATTACATTCCGCAGCATTGCCAGGGGAATTTGGTCTGCTTCCTATCGGCTCCGTTTTTTCAAGGCTTGAATTATTTGTGGTGGGTTATCTTTAAACACTTTACTCTTCAAGTAACCCCACAAGAAAAAGCTGCACGTTGTGAGGTTCGGTGAACGGGGAGGCCAGGTGATGTCCCCATTTCGAGAAAGCATATGATTTGGAAATAACCCATTAAGAATATTCATGCTTACTCTCGCTGAATAGGAGGTTGCTTCATCCTGTTGGAAAAGTGTTTACTCGTTAACTTCGTAGCGTGCAAGCCGTGGTGCATAATCGTTTTCCAACATGTTGGCGTATGCTTGTGAGGTTGCTGTCACAGTAATGCCACGGGCATCTTCAAAAAAGGAGGGCCCTGTAATCCCTGATGAACACATAGCACACCACACAGTAACTTTTGTGGAGTGAAGGCGTTTCTGATGCATTTGTCTAGGATTCACATCACTCTAATATCTAAAGTTCTGCTCGACGTAACCGGACAAATGGAAATAGGCCTCGTCGCTCATCCATAAATGATTTACACCTCATCTTGTTTAATTAAATCTAAAAACTCTTCACAGAATCGTTATCGACTCACATAATCGGTTTCTTTAAGAGACTGTACGATTTGAATTTTGTATGGATGGAGATGTAGGTTCTTGTGTAAAATCCGTCTGACGGTTCGGTTTGAAATTTCAAGTGCAGTGCTATACCGGCGAGCTGAACGACGCGTGTTTCGTTCGATAGGAATTTTTACGCACTCTATATTTTCGGGATTGCGCACTGATTTTGGCTTTCCAGGCTTTTTTCTTGTCGTTGACGAAGTCTCTTCAAGATTTCTAACCCACTTTTTAATGGCACAGGCAGACGATACCGATTGATTGCGATTGATGTTGAAATGGTTGCGCGACGCGCACGTACGTAAAAATTACCATTTTGATAAATATTTCATAGCGTACGCGCGCTGTTGAGGGTTCCACCGCTCCATTGTTACTAAATGCTAATATGCAGAAAACATGGCCGATAGCGTCCTTACCACCTCCTAACAATACGGCGCGATTCCCGGTTTTTTTAATCACTCGTTTAGCTACCGCACCCTGTATTAAGGACACTTGAAATTTATATTCCAAAAACTCTCTAAAAATAACTATGGAATTCAGTAGCGTTTACTGCATAAGTAAATGTTAAAATAACTTATTTTATTTTAATAATTTACTCTCTAATATATATTATATGTAATACATATTTACTAGTTCTCATATGATATCAATAATCGAATACGTTTCGTTTATTGAAATATACGGCGCCATAATGATATACGAGTAAATATATCGGTATCAAAAGTAAAATTCATAGCCTGGAAGTGTCCATGGCCTTCCACAGCTACAGACTACAGTCTTTACTAGTAACCCGCTAGACCCGCTTTATGTCATCTAAACTTGAAGTGGGAAGGGGATAGGTGTGATTATTTGGTAATTATTAATTTAATTTACAGTGATAAATTTTTTAGTTTATCACTGTAAATTGAATAGTATTTTATTTAGTATTTTATTTAGTTATTATATTTTATCATTATATTTATATTTTACTTAGTTATTATATTTTATTTAGTTTAAGTAAATAGTATCTTATTTAGTAAATAGTATTTATTTAAATAATATTACATTTTATATCTTATCTTGAGGCTAATTAAGCGTTGAGTTGAGTTTAAATCCTAAGGAGCATAATCCTAGACCTGAAAATGATCTATTTATAACAAAGGTGTTTACTCAATTAGCCTCAAAATAAGGTGCACGTTAAGAAATTTTTATATATAAACCCAATTGAAACTTTTACTGTTATTAATTTACTGATTTATTAATTTTATTTATTATTAGTTATTTAATTTAGAACTGTAAACTACAGTGCTAAAAAGCTTTAAATAGTGTTATATATAAAAATTTCTTAACATGCACTTTATTTTGAGGCCAATTGAGTAAACACATTTGTTATGAATAGACCACTTTTAGTTCTAAGGAGGATTATGCTGAACTAGAATTAAGAACATTATCAATAATTTAAGAGAAAAAGTTGACGTAGAAATAACAATTACACTTGAGAACTGGCCGGGATAATAAGTGGGGTATTCAGAAAATCTTGCCATACAGCCACACTTCTTATAAATTATTAATATAAATAATAATCTTATTAATATAAATTCTTTCGAAGTATTTTTCATCGTGATCAATACACTTCATCATACGTACAAACCACTCATAAAACTAACATTCCCACTGCACTTTTGTTACAAAACTACAGATCTTCTCAAATGCTGCAATTAGGTAGCTCGTTATCTAATGAAAATCTGCAACCTTTAAGTTATAATTTGACATACCAGAATCGCATAGAATCAAGAAGTAAGGAGGATGTGCTCATCCTTTGATACGTGGATGGTTTAGAAACTCTGTAGTTAACACTGCTCTATGTGCTGTGGAATAATCGTGATGAATGAAGTAATTCTTTCATTACCAGAATGCTTTTAAGCAAAGACGAGATGTGATGGAATGACACAGTTTAACCACCAACTTTTTCCTCATCTTCAAATACGAGGCCTTGCTTTGTAATTTTGTTGGAACGTCGTTTAGTACAGCTAAGACTACTTGGAAGATGCTCCTAACCTAAAAAAACGTTATAACATATCTTTTTGCACTATGTCACTCGACGTTCACATTGCTCCTCCCTTAAATTATCGGGGACCCAAGTTGTACATACGCATATCTAAAAGGCCGGAGATGATTGAGTGTAAAGTCAGTACAGGTAAGCGCAGACTTTGTTTTAACTGTTCATAAGTTATGTGGCTATTGATGTAGTATAGTTATTGACCCTCATTGTTTTTACAGCAGCAGCTATGTTGTCTTGGTAAATATTGCTCAGGGACCTTAATAGAGCTACTTCTCATATTGTATAATTTAATACTCTCTACACATACTTTTCCTAAAGTTTGGAAAGTAGCAAGGATCTGCCGTATATTAAAAAGTAGCAATCAATCCATCTGACATAAAAAAATATCGCCCAATTACTATTCTGTCAAATCTCGCAAAGGTTTTCGAAATGTCAATTATACACCCACATTTATCTTGGTATGCAATACGCTTTATCCCCTAATAATCAACATGGATTCGTAGCGAAACGCTCAAAAGTCACAAATTTAGCAGAATTTACAGATAATTGCAAATCACATAGATAATAGAGGTCAAGTCATTGTGGTGTATACTAATTCTTCTAAGGCGTTTAACAAAGTGAATCATAATCTCAAAATTAGAATTATATGAACTCAGTAGTAACCTTCTTCACTTAGTAAAATCATATTTATCTAGACATACTTTATGTGTTTCATACAATGGCTTTAAATCCAAGACCTGCGTAGAGTCCTCTGGAGTACCTCTGGAGTATAGTACTTGTGGCTATTTTCAAAGCACAAGTGCTGGACTTGTGCCTATTTTCATAGACTCTTCCGATATATGCTATAGCCTTCACAGCATAATTGTATGCAATCTGGCAAGCCTTCCTTCCTTGTGCTGTGTTGTATCATAGCAATAACTAACTATTTCTCGGAAGACCCATTAGTAATGAAAACTGCATTGAGATACCACATTATCTCTCTTCATAAAAAAGTTGCCTTCTTGTAGTTCCCCAATCATATAGGGATAAAGGGCATGAAGAAGCTGATAAAGCTGTTCAAATATCAAGTCACGCTATTTCATGTCGCCTGGCAGTGATATACTGATTCGTTCACAGGACGTGATAAATTTGGTAAAACAAAGATGCAATAAAATATGGCAGAATCAGTGGATACAACAAACAGTCAACAAATTTAAAAGTGTTAAAGCAAGTGCAACAGTTTTTCCAGAATTAATTTAATTATATATTACTTAAAAATGTAACGAAAATCAAAATGTTGATATGTATCGTAATAAACAGAATATATGTTATGAATACATCTCGTAAGAAGCAAACGATCCTGTATATCATACTTTGAATATATATGTATATTCGAAGGGTACTGTGTGATCTATCTATAAATCTGGGCCTTGCATTAGCCTCTAGATTAATTCATCTCTTGTGCTCTAAAATCAACAACTATGTTATATTCGATAAATTAATTTGTTTCTACGTTTACTTTGGGGATAATAATTTTTTTTTCATCAGTCACGACAGTTAGAACAGTTACGTAATAAATGTATACCAACCGACCTAATCAGGAAACGTAATGGCCAATTTAATAATTTAGAAAATCAACATTGTACATGCTTGACGGAACTTCCATCTTCTGTCTTTGAATCCTCAAGTTATTTGCATTTACTGACGACATTTACTCTTACGGTGCAGTAATAAAGGAAGTACTACATTTCCTACACTAATATCGATCACGTAACAAAAAATATATGAATTTTGAGTAATGGAATTGTCTGTATTTAAAAACTTCGTTATCATATTTAAATCGATATTCTTCATTTTTTAGTAATAGAGTATTAATAAAATAAGATTTATATTATAATTTATATTCATGTAGATGATATTGGCTACATATGTGACATTAGGACTGCCTGAATATAGTTCAGGTAGCCCGAATTCAACAGAGTGCAAGTAATTCAAAATGGCATGGGATGGTTTAGATGTGCATGTGATAGTTTAGATACAGTTAATTAGTTTAGATAGTGCAGTACAGTTTTTATGATTATATGCCAGAACATTATCTATATGGATATTTATTACGTAATATTTGTTTTTGCAATGCGGCTTAAATAGAGGGTATTTATAAATCTGGTATTAGCGAATATCTTTAGTAATAAATACAATAATAAACTAGATACACCTTTAGTAATAAATTATATCTAGCCAATGAATACGATTACTACGTAACGTTATTCCAATGTTACGGGAACTTACCCCGTAAGTTATTTGAGGCTACAGTATCTGATTATTTATTAACAGAGAAAAAGTTAGTTTCTTTCGATATCGTTAATGGGGAATTGGGGAACAGGTTGATGCCTCATAAGTAGAGGACGACAACCGACGCTAGAGCCCCCCCCCCACCACTTTATATGACGTCACAGTTGACCTTGAGGGGTCACTCATCTCAAGGTCATCACGGTCAAGGTCTCCTCGGGGTCACCCCGGCCAAGGTTATCTCGACCAAGGTCACCTCAGGGCCATCCATATCAAGGTCGCCTTGGTCAAGGTCGTTCGGTCAAGGTCATCCCGTTCAAGGTCGCCACGTCCAAGGTCACCTCTAGGTTATCTCGGAAAAGGTCACCCCGGTCAAGGTTATCTCTGTCAAGGTCGCCTCAAGGCCATCATGACCTTGGTCGAGGTCACCTTGATCTTTATGAATATTACCTGTGAAAGTCACTTGGTGGGGGTTATTTCAAAGTCGATTTCATCGGGACCAATCACAGATGAGATATTTTGTTTAAAAGTGTGGACGCGTTTCGGTTAGCATCATACACACAGCACATTGTAAGGTTCACGCTTCTTCAGGGTGGTCTTTTAAATTTAAGTTTTAATTATATTCAAATTTAATTAATTTAATATTCTAATTTAATTAATTTAATCTAATTCATTCAAATGATTAAACATCAATTAGCGACAATTAGAGGATTCAATTTTATTTCATTATTTAAAAAATAAATAGTCCGGTTATGTTAGGATTTGAACTCACAGCCTTTGGGTTTCCAGCCTAACGCTTTCAGCGATGAGCTATCGAGGTCTTAAGCTATTAGAGTACGAGGGTTGGGAGTATGGCTGCACTAAAGAAAATAATAACTGTGGCAGCACTCAAGAAAAAACTGATGACGTCACTCACATAATTACTTTAAAATTTCTCAAATACAAATCGGTTAATATACGAGGTGGTTTTTAGAGAGTTAACATACACAGTACTTGGTCGTAATATTTCCAGGATGGTCTTTTAAATTTAAGCTTTAATTATCTTCAAATTTAATCTAATTTATTCAAATGATTAAATGACAATTTTTTTATAACGGGTGTTTTATATTAGGGTACATTTTTACTTTAAAATCTGTAATAGTCGACGTGGGTAGTTGTATAATGGATCCTTATGTAGACAAGGTTCCTCGTTGAACAATAATGCCGATTAGATGACAAACATATTGCTTACGTAATTTTTTATTTTTATAATAAGGGGTTGAAATATCTGTTAATATACAGGGAGGTCTTTTTAGATTTTCACAGTACTTGGGGTGTCGTATTTACAGGGTGATCTTTTTAAACTTAAATTGTTTTTAATTATATTTAAATGATTAAATACTTTTTTTGATAATGTATGTTTCGTGTTAGAATGGGGTATGTTGTTGCTACTCAATTCAAGATGCTATCAAGCAGTGTATTTAAAACATTTATCGTATAAGATTAAACTTTGGTATATGAATTGCTTGATGCAGAATATGGTATTTTGTGTACCGATTCTCTATTGAAAATTGATTGAAATGAAAATATAAGAAAATGACAGTAACTAATAATGCTTAATATCACATTATCATCAAAACATTATTATTCAGAAAAAAACTCGGTAAATTGAAGCCATTGGATGTATATTTTTGACAAATATGGTATTTATTCTAAATTGAAAAAGATACAGTTACATATGCATACCCCCTCATTTGACCATATGAAATATGAAACATATCACATAAATTAGACTAAAACTACTAAACTACCAGATCCAAAGCCGAAATGGTTCAAGAAAGGGTTACCAGTATTGAATTCTGAAGGGCATATATAATACGTACTATAAAATAAACTGTTTGGGGAGGGGGCAGGTAATGGAATTTATTTATTTATATATTATTATTTATTAGCTAATAACATTTCAAGCGAGACACTATATCATTTTATCATGAACTATAATGCATGCGGTTTTCCCCTCATTTTCCCCTGTATATGTAAAACTAAAATTAAAACTATATTATTTCAGGATAACCTAATACCATATTATAAAAAATTGCAAAAATAGCTAACCACTAGAAACACACCTATCAGTTTATATGGTACTATTAGATAATCGTTAAATAAATTATAAATCGAATTTAATGTCTTGGACAATTAATATAAATTGGTTTTGTAATAATTATTTTAGTTTTTCGTTATCTACACAACTCCGATAACCCAATCTAATGTGCATTAGGACTATGCATATTTTGGAAAGTAAACGGCTTTCTAATGAGGTCTACATTTGGTATCGCCACATGATATGGTCATTCCAGTGTGGACCGGTAAACAACAGAGACCAGATGCAATTAGCATTGTAACGAACCTTGGTTCGACGAATTTAATCAATGTGACTAACTAACAATAAGAATACTTCCAATTCCAAGAATCAGTCCCAGTTCTGGAGCATGTTACTGTCATTATACAGAAAAGTACTGTTTAACTTTTTCTTTCAATAAAATAAGAATATGGCTAGTTTTCAGAATAACGATTTATGAACGCTAATTTATTTACTAACTTTCCAAAGGCTTGTCGTAGATAACCTGGATGAGGGGGTTATAGGTGGAATAATGCAAGATAATCAAATACCGCGTCACGGACATCTTCTACCCCGAACTGTTCGAACTCTTTTAATAAGTCCATCAAATTGTGGAAAGACCAATTTAATGATATCGCTATTAATACACCCTCACGGTTTACGGTTCGCCAATGTCTATATATATTCAAAGTCTTTATATCAGCCAAAGTATGAATACCTTCGCAAATTATTGGCACCAATCAAAGGACTAGGATTTTATATTCATAGAGATAATGCTCATATCATGGAACCATCCGAAGCACAGTCATTCCATCTTTATATTTGACGATGTAATTTGTGAAAAGCAAGACGTAATCAGATCATAATTTAGTATGGATCGTCATAAGAACATAGATTGCTTTTACCTTGCACAAACGTATTCGCGAATGCCGAAGCTGCATTAAAACTCTGATGTACTATCGAGATTTTACGGCGGTAAACATTTGTATGGCGATTTAGACAAATTTATTACTAGGGCGACAAAACGACATTTTCCTTTTGATTCATTAGTTTCATTTAAAATTAGTATATATCTTCACCGCTGGATATCTTAGTGTGCATAAAAAAATATACCCTCGAGTTCTAAGTAAATTCACAATGTCGCGCCGGCGCCGATTTGTATATCTTTTTTTTTGGGTGAAAAGGTACAAAAGTCATTTATGTCAGTTTTCCATTGTAACAACTGAAGGCCCCAAATGTGTATAAAAAAAACTACCCGGTTATGCTCATGGTATCATCTTAAGAGACTCGTCCAGGTGTGCGCGTCAGCTCCTTTAATATTTTACAACCTGAAACAATAACAGGAAAACATAATGGCCTATTTTCTATTGTTTGGGATGCAGATTTTTATCGTTCACCTGTCTAATAAAGTAACAGTTTGATAAGACCCGAACCTAATTTACAAGTAGATGTTTAAGTGTTTTTCAATATATATTTCTTTAACTGTAAACTTTAAATATATGATAGAAAACACTGTAGATGTTGAACTTTATTGTAAGTTAACGTAAATAAATAAATCGAACTAACTTTTTATTAGTTTAAGTGGAAAGGTGTAGCGATGGATATAACCCGTATTTATATATCACACACTACATCGAAGAAATCTCTTGTTGGTAATTTCTTCTGCAGTTAAATGACTCTAATAATGGTATAATTAGCTGAATTTAGATTTCCTACTCCGTCAATATTTTTCAAATCTTCATTAAAAATATTAGTTTTTGATGGGTAAGGAGTGGCCAAATATCTACGTCGCATTATTCTGGGCAAATATATCCTTTTATTTGGGGACGTGTAAAAGATACATAGCATCGGTGGAATTTCTATTTAATAATAACATACATGGTATTTTCAGTATATTTTGATAGTTGTTTGTAAGGAAAAAGTTGCTTAAAAGAAAGTGTCATTCCAAAATAAATTTATTAACATAAAAATACATTTCTTCCTACGAAAAAAGTTTGTCGATTAACAAATTAATTATTTAATTGGCGAATATGAGTGGTATTAGAAGATGAAAGGGTGCCACTTAAAACATTAACTGAGGTATCTAGAGATAAGGGCGGAAATCTAAATATCAGTGGACATTGGTTTTAAATTTCTCCTTCAGTATGTAAATTTGTCATTTTCTTTACTAAAATAAATAGCTGAGATGGGTCGTTTGGTAAACAATTAAGATTATATACCCAAATCTAGTTATTTAGAGCTTTGGCTGCATTAATTATTGCACAATACATCAATACCGGTCTCCAAATCTTCAGATATGGGCAAGATGACTTTGAGTCAAAGTCATCGTGACATTGATTAATATCACCTGTGAAAGTCACTTGGTGGGGGTTACTTCAAAGTCGATTTCATCGGGACCAATCACAGATGAGTTATTTTGTTTAACAGTGTGGACGCGTTTCGGTTATCATCATACAAACAGCACATTGTAAGTTCGCTCTCGTTGGCTTTGGGTGTGTAAGTAGTGCAATAAGATATTTTATAAGTAAGTAATATTTTAAATTATTTTTAACCAATATTTTACTGATTTATTTCATTTAAATATGGCAACAGCTAGTATTAATTTAGCAAATATCAATGATATGCATAATGGTGACATGGAAATTTATAAATTTATGAACAAAAATTAGTCTCGCCTTTAGAGATAAACAAACCTTTTGTTATTAAAAAATTACATGTGGTCAGTACTCGCTTTGCGAAAACAATTCTAGCCATTTTATTCGATAATACTATAAATCTGACTTTTAAATCATTTTTACCACAGAGATTGTATGAATTATTTACTAAAGATACAATTTGTGTAATCAATTCATCTCATGGAAGATATACATTAACTCATTTGGGTAAGGGTAATCCAACCGTGACTGGTTTAAAACCTAAGACTTTATTAAAATTTGATATTAGTAAGTAATAAGTAACAAAACTGCAAATCCATAATAGTATCGACACAGATAACCTAACAAAAATTATTAGTTAGTAATTAAAACAAAACTTCAAAACAGTAATAGTATTGATGAAAATAATCTAGCAAATATCTTAATGCGATATGAATATTCATAAACAAAAATTAATTTTCATCTTTGGAGATAAACAAGTACTTTGTTATTAAAAAAAAATAATTATGTGCGGTCAGTACATGTTCTGGGAAAGCAATTTTAGCAATTTTGTTCGAGAATATTATAAATCTGATTTTTAAAATTATTTTTGCCACAAAGAGCGTATGAAATATTGACTGAAGAGACAAGTAGTGTAATCAGTTTATCTCGTGGAATATGTGCATTAACTCGTTTGGGTAAAAGTAATCCAACCATTTCTAGTTTAAAACCCCAGACTATTAAAATTCGGTAATATAATTAAACAAAACTTCAAATCAGTAAATAATATTGGGGGGAATAATTTAAACATTATGTTCTAAGATGGGATTTTATTATCACTAATTACCACATCATTTGTTTTTATAATTAATAAGGTAAATTATTGAAATTTTCTATATTCTATGTATATATGTTAATTTGTTACATTTTTTAGGTGACCTCTTACATAAGAAAATGTGGATGCATTATTGTGAAGCAAGCTGGCTAATAAATATCTGAAAATTTGGAGACCGGTATTGATAGACTATCATGTGAATTGAACGCCCTACGATTTGATACGGAACATGACATGATCTACAGTAACAGCTATGACGAGGACACTATTCTAAGGCACCATGGTTGGGTTAAAAAATACCGTTTAGGTGTGAAATTATGCCAAAAGTATCTTTTTAATACAATCGATTTGGATGAATTTTGCACTTTAATGATACTAGCCGATTTAAAAACTTTTCTATATAAAATAGTAGAAGATAATCTGCATCCTAAACAATAGAAAATAGGCCATTATGTTTTCCTGTTATTGTTTCAGGTTGTAAAATATTAAAGGAGCTGACGCGCACACCTGGACGAGTCTCTTAAGATGATACCATGAGCATAACCGGGTAGTTTTTTTTATACACATTTGGGGCCTTCAGTTGTTACAATGGAAAACTGACATAAATGACTTGTACCTTTTCACTCAAAAAAAAGATATACAAGTCGGCGCCGACGACATTGTGAATTTACTTAGAACTCGAGGGTATATTTTTTTGTGCACACTAAGATATCCAGCGGTGAAGATATATACTAATTTAAATGAAACTAGTGAATCAAAAGGATAATGTCGTTTTGTCGTCCTAGTAATAAATTTGTCTAAATCGCTAAGTGTTTACCGCCGTATAATCTCGATAGTACATCAGAATTTTAATGCAGCTTTGGCATTCGCGAGTACGTTTGTGCAAGGTAAAAGCAATCTATGTTCTTATGACGACCCATACTAAAATATGATCTGATTACGTCTTGCTTTTCACAAATTACATCGTCAAATATAAAGATGGAATCTAACTGTGCTTCGGACGGTTCCATGATATGAGTATTATCTCTATGAATATAAAATCCTAGTCCTTTGATTGGTGCCAATAATTTGCGAAGGTATTCATACTTTGGCTGATATAAAGACTTTGAATATATATAGACATTGGCGAACCGTAAACCGTGAGGGTGTGTTAATAGCGATATCATTACATTGGCCTTTCCACAATTTGATGGACTTATTAAAAGAGTTCGAACAGTTCGGGGTAGAAGATGTCCGTGACGCGGTATTTGATTATCTTGCATTATTCCACCTATAACCCCCTCATCCAGGTTATCTACAATAAGCCTTTGGAAAGTTAGTAAATAAATTAGAGTTCATAAATCGTTATTCTGCAAACTGGCCATATTCTTATTTTATTGAAAGAAAAAGTTAAACAGTACTTTTCTGTATAATGACAGTAACATGCTCCAGAACTGGGACTGATTCTTGGAATTGGAAGTATTCTTATTGTTAGTTAGTCACATTGATTAAATTCGTCGAACCAAGGTTCGTTACAATGCTAATTGCATCTGGTCTCTGTTGTTTACCGGTTCACACTCGAATGACCATATCATGTGGCGATACCGAATGTAGACCTCATTAGAAAGCCGTTTACTTTCCAAAATATGCATAGTCCTAATGCACATCAGATTGGGTTATCGGAGTTGTGTAGATAACGAAAAACTAAAATAATTATTACAAAACCAATTTATATTAATTGTCCAAGACATTAAATTCGATTTAGAAGTTATTTAACGATTATCTAATAGTACCATATAAACTGATAGGTATGTTTCTAGTGGTTAGCTACTATAGGGCCGGATGCATAAAATTTGGTCATCTTAATGCATAACGAAACACATTCAAGTTCTCCTTCAAGCCATTACGTATTATTGTCGACAGCAATCATAAATATTCTAAATTGTCATGGTGACCTCGTTAAAGCTCGCGCAGTTTTATAATCAGGCTCGATGAGTTCCTTTATATCTACGAATTTACTAGAAAAATTAAAATTGACTCATATCAAAGGTAACACGACGATTTTAGGTTTAAATTAATCATCATCGAATACTCGTATAAAAACTACGGTTTCTATTGAATCGAATATCAGCAATTACAAAAAAAAAAAAATAATTTTTAGTAATAAATCAGGGAACGATAAATATTCTGTTATTCTCATTTGACACAAGCGAATTAAAAATACCAGAATCAATTACATTGGCTGATCCTGATTTCAATGTCTCGAATCCTGTAGATATCCTACTAGGTACTGAAATTTATTACGATATTTTGTGCGTAGGACAAATAAAATTAGGTGTCGATGAACCCATCTTGCAGAAATCGAAATTCGAATGGCGAGACTCAGGTCCCATTGGTTTGACAAGTTTAACTCAAAATGTCTCGCATTGTAATTTAGTAACGAATCAAACAATTCAAAACGAACTCGAAAAATTCTGGCGTATTGAGGAAATTAATTTACCGAAATTAAATAACAAACAAGATCTAACGTGTGAACGTATTTTCAAGGAAACGAATACGGACGGTTTGTTATAACTTTACTAACTATGGTCGATCCAGTACCGGAGTTGGGATCCCGCGAAAAACAAATTTCTGTCATTAGAACGCAAATTAAATAAAGATCTCGATCACAGCTTCATGTGCGAATACGAAAAACTCAATCATATGACAAATATTGACGACGCAGATATTTCTCCAAAAACCAACGAATTAATTTATTATATACCTCACCACGGAGTTGTTCGCGGAAATAGCATAACAACCAAACTCAGTTGTTTATAATGGATCGTTTATAACTAGCAATGGCATATCTCTGAATGATGTTCTACTCGTCAGTCCTAAATTGCAAGAAAATTTGTTTAGTATAATTACTTGATTTAGAAAACATGAATTCGTAATGATTGCTGACGTCGAAAAATGTTAGAATGGTGGGAGTTGCAGAATCGCAGCTTGATATGCAACGCATTATTTGATGTTACGATGCAACGCAGCCTTTGAATCATTATCGTCTCAACACACTGACGTATGGAACAGCCCCGGCAAGTTGTTTAGCTATACGATGTTTGCACGAATGTGCCCTCGAAAACTAGCAAAATTTTCCCGAAGCAGCGGATAAAATACTAAGCGACTTTTACGTAGACGATTTGATAACCGGATCAAATTCCATCGAGAACGCGATAAAGTTAAAACATGAAATTTCAACCATTTTAAGTAGTCGCGGATTTATGTTACGAAAATGGGCTTCTAACGAACAATCAATTTTAACGGAAAAAACAGACATCGAAAATAATTCACAATACTTCATACCTGAGTCACACTACTCATAGATACTTCATAACAGTAGTCACAAAACTTTAGGGTTGCAATGGCACTCGGACACAGACACGTTAAAATTCATTATAAATTCGAATCAAACTGACAACAAAATTACGAAATGAAGCATTCTTTCAACAATATTACAAATTTTGACCGCATGGGCTTGGTGGGTCCAGTCACAATTAAAGCGAAAATTATTTTGCAGAATTTATGGCAATCAAAGAGAGATTGGTATGATTCAGTTCCGCCTTCGTTCGAACCTGAGTTCACGCATTTCAAAAATCAATTACCGTTTCTCGCTAAAATTTCAATATCTAGACACGCAATTTTATCTAACTCGATTATGGTTGAAATGCATAGCTTTTGTGACGCATTACAACATGCATATGGAACTTGTATATAGCACCGCTTAAGGTTATATCACTGCCTCGTTTGGAACTTTACGGAGCGATTCTGCTAACGCAACTAGCTAAAAAAGCAAAAAATCTTTAGAACATTGTTTACACGACAAATTATATTGGTATGATTCCAGTATCATTTTAAATTGGTTATATTTGGAACTTACCAGTTGGAAAGTTTTTGTAGCAAATCACGTGTCCAAAATCCAACGCCTGGCTAACATTGAAAAATGGCATCATATCAGTGGAAAAGACAGTCCTGCTGACGTTATATCTCATGGTTTAAATCCTGAAAATCTTGAAAACTGTAAATTGTGGTGGTCAGGACATGCCTCTCTTACTCAAGTCAAACATTTATGGCCTACAACGAATATTAAGTTTGATCCAGATGATATCCCCGAAAAACGAAAGAATCTGTTTTCTTTATTTGCTTCGACGCACAATAATAATGATTTTGACTTATTTTCTCGTTATTCTTCTCTTTTAAAGCTTCAAAGAATTATCACATACTGTTTTAGTTTTGTAAACAATTTCTCTTGTAAAAATAACAAAAAATCGGGTATTCTATCATTAGATGAGTTAGATAAAGCTCTAATAATTGTTATAAAACTCATTCAAATTAAAAATTTTAGTAATGAATTAAAGTTATTGTCGGCAGGGAAATCAGTATTCCCCACAAGCAAGCTAGCATCGTTAAACCTCTTTCTCGACAAAAACCGAATTATTTGCATAGGAGGTAGAATAGCTAAAGCCACGGTAAGTTACGACTTCAAATTTCTGATCATTTTGCCTTTAAAGAATCACGTTACGGATCTCATAATTCGACATGAACACAAAATTAATTTGCACGCAGGCGCGCAAGCTACTTTAGCAGCTGTTGGACATAGATTTTGGCTATTAAAAGGAAAATCTGTTGTCAAAAGAGTTTTAAGACAATGCATTACCTGCTTTAGAACTAAACCTATTAGTGTCACGCAGCAAATGGCTGATTTACCTAAATGTAGAGTTACACCGACTAGACAATTTTTAGTATGTGGTACCGATTTTGCCGATCCATTTTTTATAAAGGATGGTAAGTCTCGAAATCGCAAAATCCTAAAAGATTATCTTTGCATTTTTGTTTGTTTATGCTTTCAAGCGATTTACGTCCCGACGTGGTTTGTGCACAGATGTTTTTTCGGATAATGGTACAAATTATGTTGGAGTAAATAATGAATTAAATCAAATATACTCATTGTTGTCTGATTTGGCCAAAGAGTCAAAACTCGTTAATTACTCTCACGAAAATCACATTAAATGGCATTTTGCGTCAGCACAATTTCCATACTTTGGTGGCTCGTATGAAGCAGTAATAAAGTCAGCCAAATTTCATCTTAAGCTTATAGTAGGCAACGCAAATCTCACGTTTAAAGAACTATATACAGTGATAGTGCAGGCAGAATCAGTCCTCAACTCCAGACTAATAGTACCTCTTTCCCATGAACCTAATGATCTCATAGCTCTTACCCATGGTCACCTTATCATTGGCGACTCTCTAACTGCTGTATCTCAAGTCGATGTAACGGATATTCCATTAAACCGTTTGTCCCAGTATCACAGACTACGGAACATTTTCTGTAGTCTCTGATAGAAATGTTGAATCATTATTCAACATTTCTGGTATCGCTGAAACCACAAATACATTAATTCTTTACAAACTCACAGTAAATGGAAACTGAAGATTTCTAACAACGATCTACTTCAACTTAGTTCCTTGGTATTAATTAAGGATGAAAGAACCCCCACGTTAAAATAGCCTCTAGGAAGAATCACACAAGTTTTTCCCGGGAATGACGGAGTGATCAGAGTGGTGAATGTGAAAACTTTCTGTGAGGACTTCTAAAGATGTCCTTTATCTATCTATGACAATAGTTAAATTACTTAATCATGTGCATCTGTAAACGATATAACTTTATTTGTATATTGTAAATATTTTTTTATTCATTGTTCATGTAAATACTGTATTATTCATTGTATTATTCTTAAGAGCGTGTTCTTTCAAGGCCCGCGGTATGTATTTATATTTGGAATATAGCGCGGATAGATATATGTATATATATGTATATATATATATATATATATATATATATATATATATATATATATATATATATATATATATAGTCGAAATCAGTTACAACAATATCGAGGAGGAGGAAACCAGTCATATCAGGTCGTAAAAGCCGATAGTCGTAAAAACCAGTAATTAGATTTTTTGAAATTGTCGAATGCGAAACTTCACATTTTTTTGTCAAATCTTTATTGGTTGCTCCATTCTTCAACTTCAACGATATAATACGTGATTTTTCTTCAATATTAAAATGTTTTCTTTTTCTTGACGACATTATTTGCTTGATTTCTTAGTTTCACAATAATACCGCAAAATAGACCGATATAGTGTACCACATATACCGACCGACATAAACTTTCTTAGAATCGACCTAAACATGCTGTTACTGTAATAAACCAGATGTGGATATTAGCATTGGTACTACCTACTACTTTGGAACAAAGGACAGTCCGCCGTTAAAATGATAAAATTCCAAAAAATATTGTAAACAGAAAACTGTTCAATGAGGAATTTTATTGTAAGCAATATCATTGTTGGAATTTAGCCGACGCATTTCTCTGAAACCAGTTATTGAAAACCGCTATGCATATATATATATATATATATATATATATATATATATATATATATATATATATATATATATATATATATATATATATATATACAGGGTGAGCCACGCTGGATGGAGTATTAAAAGTATATGGAGAACAGATCTACCGATTGCTTTGAAATTTTGGTTACCAAAATAGTCGAGTATGATCTATGCAACCAAAATATTTTGGAAAGTGTGGTGTTGCCACTTATACGTAAAACCGGCAACATCTTCGTTATTTTAAATAGAATACCCTGTATATTTTTACATTTTTTGAATTGTTGTCTCTTTTTGAGTAACTTTTATTAATATTTCCCTATATCTATCTCAAGCCGTTATCGAGATAATAATTCTTTTCTGAATGTATTGTTCTTTTCTCTTAATGACCAACCAAAATTTATAAAATTTCTCTGAATTCGTAGAAACTTTCTGTTGTTCATCTGCGGCAAATTCAGATACTTCTCATTAAATATTCTACAAGTTCTGTTGATAATCTTATTGCACTGTCCATGAATAATAAACAAATCCATTGAAATCGCGTTTGTATAATTATATTCTGCCATATTTGTGCTACAGCTATTCAAATTAAGTGCAAATATTACTAATGTCAAATTCATTTAGAAAAATAGCATGTATGTTGTCATTACAAAATGATAAAATAAAAATTTCATGGCCCACCCGTTATAACAACATACCAAAAGATATAATATTCTTGGAAGGGTTACAGAAAAGTGCCTATATATCGAAAACGGTGCACATTAGGTATAGGGTACATTAACATTTTTAAATAGGTAAATGTATCACCTTTCCGAATTAGTAATAATATACTGGACATTCTATTTAAAAAAATTGACTTTCGTGCATTTCTCTAAGTCACTTATAGAAAGCACTCTGTAACAACTCACACTGTATGATATTTGAAACATTTGATTAATGAAGAAGATGCCCCCAGGCGTTGCCTAGTCATAACTGATAAATTATCTTTTAATTGCTGCGTAGGTAGGAGAAAACACGATTTACTAAAAGTAAAATTTTTGGCAATAAATTCAGAAAAGAATTATTATCTCGGTAAAGGCTTGAGATAGATATAGGGAAATATTAACAAAAATTACTCAGATAAAGACGGCAGTCCAAAAAATGCAAAGATATATAGGGTATTCTATTTAAAATAACGAAGTTGTTGCCGGTTCTACGTATAAGTGGCAACACCGCACTTTCGAAGATATTTAGTTGCATAGATCATACTCGACTATTTTAGTAAACAAAGTTTCAAAGCAATCCGTACATCCGTTCTCCATATACTTTTAATACTCCATCCACCGTGGCTCCCCCTGTATATATATATATATATATATATATATATATATATATATATATATATATATATATATACATTTATATATATATATATATATATATATATATATATATATATATATATATATATATATATATATATATATATATATATATATATATATAGTCGACCAGACAACACGCCCCTCGAATCCAGAGTGTGGTGGAATATATAAGAAACAATAGGCAGTTTACACCTAAATTCCGACGTATTACCGCCGGACACCACACCCTAAATCGCTTTTAGCTACTAAGCAGCACTGTTTAGACAGGATTCGAGTACTTATGGCGATTAAGAAAACTTTAAATAGGTGGATAAGGAGCATGGAACAAATTGTTCCATACAAATTGTTCCGTACAAATCCCTCCCGCCTTATTCAGAGAATTTGTCCGATCCGAAAACTTATAGGCCGATTACGTGCCTCGATTTCTGCTACAAGTTGTTTACACACATATTGCAGGTCAGAAAGTTCGAGCACGTGAAACCAATCCTTCAAGAGATAGGGGAACAACGCAGTGCAAAGAGAGGCCAGGCAGGTTGCAAAGAAGTCCTGTTGATAGACCGCTGTATTACGCAGAACTCTGTATAATGCAAGCGGAATCTATCGATGGCCTGGATAGACTCCGCAAGGCATTTGATTCAACATCCCATGAGCTGTTGATTCACTTCTTCGAATGTCTTGCGGTACCAGCAAGAGTGAGATGCGTACAATACCTACTACTGCTCTGGAAGGCCCGTTTAACCATAACATCATTTGAACGGAGTAACCACGGAGCCAGTAGTGTTTAGGAGAAAAGTGTCTCAGGGAGATTCCCTAAACCCTCTCATATATTGTATCTCGCTATTACCCCTGTCACTTGAACTTCGCCAAACTCGCGGCTACATTTACGGATCACCTAATAATCGGAGGCATAAGGTCACCCATTTGCTTTACATGGATGACCTCAGGATCTATGTCACTGTAGACCAAGGCTTGCAAAACGCCCTCAGGGTGGTGCAAGAGTACACGTGAGCAATTAGCCTGGAATTCGGATTGGACAAGTGTGAAGTCTTCCATCTCAAGAGAGGGCGATCTACGGTGATCCCTGAAGATGCGCAGATAGCAGACGGAAGCATCTTAAAACATTTGGATGCCGGGGAGATGTACGCGTACTTTGGTGTAAATCAGAACTATATCAAGGATACACAACGCGTAAGGGACGCTCTCTGTGGCAGGTACAGACATCGACTCCGAAAGATTTGGTCATCAGATCAATCGGGGAAAAACAAGGTATCTGCAACAAATATGCTCAGCATTCCGGTACTGCTCTACTCCTTCGGAGTAGTGAAGTGGACTGTCGATGACCTGCATAGGTTAGACAGGGAACACCGAAAGATGATGTACATCTATAGAAGCATCAATCCAGGATCATCTGCTTCTCGGCTATATCTCCCGAGACAACGGGGAGGTCGAGGACTCTCGAACCTGGAGTATATGCTGGACAGATTAGTCCTGGGCATAGCATGTAACGTCGTCCGCAGCTCGGATCCACTCATGCGGCTAGTAAGAGATCATGAAGTCGCGGAGGTGGGAGCAGGCCTATTTAAGGCAGCACAAAAAACCGCAGAACGATTCAGTCTCAGATTCGATTCAGACGAGGAGGCAGGCAAGGTGGTGACATACAGTCAATCACTGAACTGGAGTCGAATCGTCTAAAAGCCCAAATAGAAGCTGGCAAACAGAAAAATCTGTTTAGGGAGCATGTCGGTAAGTCCCTACATGGAGTTTTCTATAACAGCATTGAAGCACAGGGCTTATCGATGGCGATGACCTTCGCTTACTTGAGGTCAACCGGGCTCAGATCGGAGACCGAAGGCTTTATAGCTGCCTGCCAGGATGGTATTATAAACACCTTGGTCTACCGAGGCCGAGTGGCATAACGCGGCGTTACGTGTGCTATATTACTACCTAAAGCACTCGTATGGGGTGGACAAAACACCGGTGCTGCTTTACGCTTTCGGAGATATTGGATCTGTTGTCGGGAATGATAAGTGCCGCATATATTGGAACTACTCGTTCCCGACCGTCAGGCGAATACAAGCTAACAAACCTGACGTTGTCCTCATTGACCATCAAACCAATCTGATGTATGTCATCGAATTCCGGCTCCTGTCGAGAAAAACATCACCTTGGAGAAGGAGGAGAAACGGATCAAATTCGTAGATCTCCGATGTGAGTTGCGGACGCCGTACCCAGGCTACTCTGTCAAGATGGTGGTTCTGGTTATCGGTGTTCTCGGAAGGATAAAATCTACGGTGCTGTCTGAACTGAAGATCATTCCGGCTTGGCAAAAATCGGTAGAGTGATTGGCAGGTCAAATGCAGAAAGCGGTCATCTTGGGTTCACTGCGTTTACTGAGGGCACATGATTATGGATACACGGTAACTATCTTCGCAGGGTAGTGGGGCGTTGTTGTGGATAATATGCCGACCCTTTTCTTACGAGTATCGGAGCCGTGGGAGAACTGTCCGACATCCGGATCGGAATGTATATATATATATATATATATATATATATATATATATATATATATATATATATATATATATATATATATATATGTTACGCCCAAACATCGAAAACGCTCAGTGAGCGAAAAAACGGTCACAACGCGTTGCGGACTGTGCTGAACGACCAAATACCAAAATAAGGTAATTTTTCGGGTTGTGGCCGTTCTTGTTGACCACTACCCGTTGTGAACAATGCTCAAACGGCAACGACGCGTTCTGAATGATTTAGAAAGCTCATAAACCGATCGTGAGATCTAGAAACTTGATTAACAGAAATAATAACTGAAAATTTGAAAACCTTTATTGTATCGTTATTTTTACATGAAACTTTACTTATTAAAGAGGAACACTATAGAATAATAACCAACTGAACCGACCGACGGTAGTTGAGAAGGGTATTCACTTGTTCTTGCAGGCACTATTATTGTGGCATTTAGAATTGCACGACACCTCATTGGCCCTGCAGTTGTACTTTTTTGTATTAAAATAACGCTTACAGTGGCACATGACAAATCCTTGTTTTGATCCTGACGAAAGAGCTGAAGCTTTTCTCAAATTTAATGAACAACTCGGAACATACGATGAGTTTGTAAAGTTTGAATCAGCGAAGGTGAATTCATTACAACTATAAAGTCTTTCCAGCACACCCTCTTTGGTTCCCAATTTATACAAGCTGGATGCATTAACGCTTAGAACTACAGCTAGAACACTTCTAGGGGCAAGCCGTCCTCTGTCGACATCCAGAACTTTGACTACGACATTTTGACCGATCTCAGTAGGAATTAGTTTTTCACGGGACAAAGCCAGTATTTTTTCAGCTTGCTTCTCCATTCCGACTTTAGCATTTTCGCGTTGCTCTCTGATTGCATTACGTCGGCAGCAAAGGCTGCATACGACTTTTCCGTGAATTTCAAAACCACACTTCATGTGTACATTTAAACTGCATGTTTTATATGGTTGGGTGATTCCAAAATGTTCCCAAATGGAACATGCTACCGCACTGGATACTGCATTGATTATATTTTCTTCCCCTTCCTGGTCTGTTTCGAGTGTCATCCCTTCCAAGATTTTCTCTAAATCTTCTTCCGTTTCCAAAGTTTCATGTTTCCCTTTCCAGAGAAGAATCTGCCAATCCGATTCTTTGCTTGCTACCAAACATGGCTTTAGGACGTAAGGACTTTTTTAATTCCTTCATGCAGGGCACGATTTTTTTCGCTCTGAATAAACCGTAACCCTCTGACCATTGTTTGGTATTATTGTCAAGCATCCATGCTACCAACATATCTGACGTACTGATTGGATCTTTCCACCGATCCTTGGCTCTGTCAATGGCGGGGTTGGTTGCACAAGTTTAAGGCCTGGCCACAGATCCTTTAACTGTTATTTTAACTTATTATCTTATTAGAAAATTATCTTCCGTTGTCGCTTTGAAGTATAAATGGAGCACCGAACATGCAAAAAATGTCCACTACATTATATGCGACTTCTTCAGCTGTTTTCATTTTGAGTGGTTTCAAAATTATAAATTTTGTCAGATGGTCTTGGTAGTTCAGTATGAAACGATAATCTCGGTCGGGCTCGGTCTGCATATCGATCAAATCTACTTGACATCTGGAATTCATGTGAATTGATAGGATTGGTGCAACAATTAACCTCTTCTTCTTGATCTTCTTCTATTCCTGACATTGCTCGCAGAGAGACAAGTAGATCTGTATAGCTGTTCTAGTGACATTGCAGTATTTTTGGTTAATTTCAGCCTCCATAACTAAAAACAAAAAAATGTCATTAGGTGCCAATATTTTATAGAAATAGCATTTAAGTAATGTACCTCTTGTTCGTTTGTGTTCAGCTGCCATGTGAGCAGCTTCAATAACGCCAAAAAGATCCTCCATTTTACAGAAATATCGAAAAATTTCATCGTGTATTCCTTTGGTCTTTTCAATTAACTTTTCATATTCCCTAATTGTTATGATATCGTACCTCTTCAGTCTTATTATTGTTTGGACGACAACGGCATTTTACTGTCTCTCAAACGTTTTGCTTCTTTCACATCTCGGACGATCTCTTCATACCGTTCGTTCGTAAAATAATCACTTCGATCATTGCTGTTATCAACGATATTTTTAAGTTTTTCATTAAACGTGTCTCTCATATTGTTTTTAGCTAACAATACTAGCGACTTCGCTTAACAACATAGACGAAACTTCACTCGAAGGCAGTCGTAAACACACTGACAGGTCTAGAGAAGAAAGATCGGTTTATGAACTTTATAAATAGTCCAGAACCCGTCATGGCCGTTTGAGCATTGTCCACAACGCGTCGTGGTCAATAAGAACGGCCACAACGCGAAAAATTATCTTATTTCGGTATTTGGTCATTCAGCACCGTCCACAACGCGTTGTGACCGTTTTTTTCGCTCACTGAGCATTTTCGATGTTTGAGCGTAGTCAGGTAGGATTGTCATCACAGGCTCGCTGACATTGTGCGAAACTGCTGGGCTCCAGATGCTTTAGAAGACAACTATCCTACATCTCAACGTTCAACCCCGCTCAGATCGACCAGGAAAAAAACAAGTAAGTCCGAGTATTTCCTAGCACTGTCCGTACTTTTCCGTTTTTGAACAAATATTAAGATAGTCACTGTACAGCCCTAGTAATAATCATCGAAATAATTATCTTTTGACTAGGTATAATTTGTGATTACCTAGATAGGAATTTCGTTTTATCTGATATTGATACGGTGTAATTCATTAGATTAAGATCAAAATCAAGAAAAAATTTCGCAGATTTCTTAGTATTAACTTTTTTTTAATGAATAGACTTTACCCAACTACTCCGCCAAGACAATTAAGTAGAGTTAGAGAATTAGATTTAGAATACGAACGTATCGACATGGCTCAATTAGACCTTCAAAAAGTTAAAAATCTTGTTGAATGTATTCCAAATTTTGATGGAGATGAGTTAATGTTACAGAACTTTTTTGATACTGTTGAAAATTTATTAGAAGCTAATCCAACTATTGAACCTTTCCACTTTAAAATTATTATTGCACTTAAGTGCAATAAAAAACAAAATTAAATGTAAAACTCACATTTTACTTTCTAGTCGTCCCGATATCATGACATGGCCGCAAATGAAAAATTTATTTATTCAAAATTTTAGATAATAGAAATATTTTAACTTTAGAACAAGAACTTCAATATGTACGATATAATCCGAAGGAAACTATTCTAAATTTTGGTAATCGATTAATTGAATTAAAATCTAAATTAATTACTAAAATACAATTATTTAATATTTCTCCCGAAGAAAAACGTGGTCATATTAGCCTATACGAACGGCAAATATTTAATAGGTATGAAATGAAAAAATAATTGCCAAATAATTATGAAACTATTTTAAGAAATAACCCAACGATTTCATCACTTGAGACTTGTTCATAGATGAGCAAGTAAAATATGGCAAATATAAAAAATTATCGTTATGCTTCCAACAATGCCCCGCCCAAAAAGTTCAACCTTTTTCAACAAACCATTTCCAAATTTTCAATCAAATCAACCTATTCAAAATTTCCAACGAAATTGTAATAATCAATATTTTGGTAATCGATCCCAAAACTTTCACTCAAATCAAAATTTTAATACTGAAAGCAATCCTAATCATTATAGGTCACAACAATTTCCCTTGCAACCTATACATGTACAAAAGAAACCAATTAAGCAAAATGTCCCCACAAATGCGCAAGTTTCTGATAAACCCCAAACTTCATATAAACTTACACCAATGTCCGGTGTCTCTACTATGAAACGCCCCCAAATGCGACCTCAATCACATATTACATCTCGACCAAACTTCCGTACACACGATCAATCCCCACAACATTTTATTTCCGAAGAACTGTATAACCACGAAGACGAGCAACCAGAGGAAAACACTGTATTTCCTCAATATGACGTCAAGGAACCTATTCATGATAATACTGCATATCAATATAACGAATGGAATCTTCATTACGAAATTCCAGACGCCAACATTTCTCAAGAAGAAACCCTGACTGAAAATTTTCGGAATACATTAACTGCAACGTATCAGACATAGACCATAATGCTTTCCTAAATGCCCCACTTGCCTATATCCAAATCAACGACCCGCAAATTATTAATTGCTTCTGGTTCTTCTAAATCCCTAATACGTCCCGACATCATTGAAAAATGTTTTCCCGAAACAATTTTTAAAAAAAATTTCACAATTAAAACATGCCGAGCTCAAAAACAAACCCAATTCTGTGCAGAAATTCCTGCCTTTCCGGAACTAAATTCTAATGAGAAAATAAATATAATTCTATTCGATATTCATAATTACTTCGACGGTTTAATAGGCTTAGACGTTATTTCCAAATTTCATATTATTTGTGATTTTTCTAACCAGGTATGTTATGGTGATAATTTTCAAATTCCACTTTATTTTTGAGATCCCTATGATACCGCTAAATGCATAACAATTAATGCTTTTGAAATTCTTCACACCACTACTCTAATTAAGATCCCAACAGGAGAAGTTTACATTCCTAAACAAAATTGTGAAAATCTTAAAATCCCTTCCATTGTTACGACAGCTGAACACAACCAAGTTTTAGTCGAAATTCATAACTTTTTAAATGAAACAAAAACTATCTATCTTGAAGATCCTACTTATCCTATGCAGTATTTTTAACTAAAATCCGCTTTTCAATCTCCCTTACAATCAATAGCACAGCCCAAATTAAGTGCAGCGATATTTCTAAACCTATTCGTACCGATCATCTTAATGTCGAAGAACGCCAAAAATTAATTTCTCTTTGTAAAGATCTCAAATATTTGTTCTTACTTCCGAACCAATTTCTTTCATTCACAAATGACGTAAAGCACAAAATTCGCCTTTCAGATGATACCCCTATCTATACCCGCTTATTTCGATTCCCACATATTCATAAACAAGAAATTCATGATCAAATTCGAAAAATGTTAAATGAAAGAATTATTAGACCCTCTTGTAGTCCCTGGACTAGCCCTGTATGGCTCGTACCGAAAAAACCTGATGCTAGTGGAAAGCAAACATGGCGATTAGTTATTGACTATCGCAACTTAAACAAAAAAAAAACTATCGACGATCGTTACCCACTCCCCAATATTACAGACAATCTTGACAAACTTGGACGATGCAATTATTTTACTACTCTTGACTTAGCGCAAGGCTTTCACCAAATTGAAATTGATCCAAATTCTATCGAAAAAACACCTTTCACAATTGAAAATGGCCACTACGAGTACCTTCGTACGCCTTTTGGACTCCAAAATGCACCTGCGACATTTCAACGTGTAATGGATAAGGTACTCAAAGACCTTCAACATACATCTTGTCTAGTCTATATGGATGACGTCATATTTTCTACATGCCTTCAGGAACATAATCAAAATTTAAAATTAGGTTTTAAAGCTTTCTGAAAATATTCTCTAAAAATTTCTCTTGACAAATCTGAATTTTTAAAAGAGAAAACTGATTTCTTAGGACTTGGAAGGTCATTACTACAGAAGGCATCAAACCAAATCTCGATAAAATTAAAGCAACTAAACGTTTCCCCATTCCGAAAACTGCACACCGAGGTATAAATGACACGATAAAACGCATTTCAACAAAATTCTATTAGCCTAATATGTCTAACGATATTAATCGTTATACAAATCTCTGCGACGTTTGTCAACACGCAAAATACGATCAAAATTCACAACATATTAAATTACAACATACTCCAACACCTGCTAAACCTTTGGATGTTTTACATATCCATCTCTTTCATATCCAATCAGAAATTTATCTTACTGTATTGGACCCCTTTTCTAAATAGAGACAAGCGATTAAACTTCCTTTAAAAAACGTAATTGATATTGTACAACCTCCTACTTAAAGAATATTTCCAACTATATGGCATAGAACTTCACATAACCTCAATCAGAGATTCCAACAGTAATAGTCCTGTTCAACGTTTTCATTCCACTCTTCTTGGCTCCCTTCGAACTTTAAAAATAGATAAAAGGTCATTCAGTTATCTCGTAACTTTAGCCGTAAGACAATGACTCTGGCATTACTCTATCTACTGTATGAATGCGCATCACTGCATGTAAAATCAGTCCGGAATCCTCTCCTTCCGATAATATTAGGTCCACTTAAAATACTTTCCCATTATCACTCTTTCTTCCATGCAATTAACCTCCACACTGTGGAACACCAACTTCTTAATATTTTTACTAATTTAATAACAATCAAAGAAGACGCTGTAAAACATGACTCATATATCAATTGGTTACAAGCCGAGTTTATTTTAAATAAAACATTTGATAAATTTGAACCAATTAATTCTAATAATAAAAGATTCAAATGAGGTCTAATTAATCCTGTTGGATCACTATACAACTCCCTTTTTGGTTTAATGGATAACGACGACAGAGAGAAAATTAATGCAAATATCAAAATTATCTTTCTAATATAGAAAACGCTCTACTGTTCGCCCACCTAAACTTAGTACATTCAAATATTATAACTACTAATGAAATCAAATAAATTTTTGTAAATCTGAAACTCTTATATAAAACAAACGAAATTCCTATGTTTCATATTAATTATTATTTAAGCCTTTTTAAAATAAAAACTTTTTAAAAAAACTCAAAACTATATATCGTAATTTTAGTACCAATTCTAAAAGAAAAACTTATTCTTTGTTCAAACTTATCCCACTACCCTATAAAAACCTGACAGTTCTACCCCCTAAATCCTTCCTAATACTCGGAAATGAAAATGAACACGCATGGATTAACCAACAACTGCCCCCTCTCGATGACATCCACCTATCTGACAACATTATGGACACTAGTAGTCACTGCATTATCGACATGATCCAACGACAGCCTAACATCGCCTGTAACACTGTGCCAGCACGCCCAATACGAAACCTTATCCAGACACTATCTAATGGACAAATTCTGATTATTCCCACATTACCCATTGAAATAAAAGAAAAGTGCACTGACCTAGAAGTTCAAATATTGAAAGAAACATCACTTATCACCCCTAATGTCAACTGCACTCTTTGGATTGACCAAGAAGAAGTCTACACATCTCCAACTTTGCTCCCAACTTCAACTACCTATTTTCTACCAGAGCCACTTATGACAACAAATCATTCTTCATTCTCTTTAGACAACGTCCTACCACTAAATTCACCAACAACTTCGTGATCTTAAACATATTAATCTACAAGCTCCCGATTTGGACTTAATCGATCACACTTGGATCGTAATACTGTGTGTCAGTATTTTTACAATACTACTGACAATAGGTTTCCTGTACATCTACAATCGATGCACAACCAGAAGCCCCATCAAAATTAACTTATCAACCCACAAGGACCTTTCTCCGGCTATACCTCCGTATATGGCGGGAAGAATTATATAATGTTACAAACAGACTGTTATATTTATTTTTAGTCGACATTCATAGAAAACACATAACATAAGGTTAAATAGAACAAAGAACAATTGCAATTAATAAGAAAATGCTGACTGTACATCCACCGACTCTATATATAGGTGAGTGTATAGCTGGAACTAAGTTAGATTAGTTTTTATCTTTGTATAATTAAACTATCTAATAAAGTGCTACTGAAATATTTAGGCGTTGAAGATTATTTTTTGGTGATCAAATCAGGAAAGAAAGTTAACTATATATATATATATATATATATATATATATATATATATATATATATATATATATATATATATATATATATATATATATATATATATACCGGGCGTAACAAGATCATAGTATACCCCCCTTTTCTCCTCTAGTTTTGAAGATAATTGATTGAAATTTGGGATATTTTATATACATAAAAAGGGGCACTTTTTGAGATACAATTGATTTATTTTTCACTTCCGGTGCAAGGATACCCTGTATATCATTGCATTTTTGAATTTTCTGAATCCAACGATACCAAATAAGTGACATTTCAAAAGTCAACATTTTTTATAATCTTTTAGTTTTCCATTTAAGTGGGCCATGTCGGCTACGAGTCGTCATTTAAAATACTAAGTAATGCTAGAAAAATCTAAATCCCGTCAAAAATACTAAATCACGTGACTTATTCCAAGCCAAACATTGAAACCGAACCGCACTTGAAAGTTATCCACCCATAATAAATGTTGATTTAGTTGTGACCAATATTTTGTATTTTGTCGGTTAAATAATCCGAAATTTGTAAACTTACACTCGTCCGAAAATAAAATCATTCCCAAAAAATCATTGTTTGGCTGCACGTTATTATACAAAATCCAATTGCAATATTCCATCCTACGTTCGTAATCACTTTCGTACAAATTCTGGTGCAATTATTGATATTTAAAAGATTTATAGTGGTATTTGTGCAAAATTCGGCTTACTATTTGGTGACTGATATCCAATTCAAACCCAACTTACCTTACAGAAACAGTCTTATCAACTTCTATTCGAGCCAAAACATTAATTTCCGTTCCTTCGTCAATAATGAAGTTTTCTTCGGGATCATTGTTGGGCTCTATTCGGAATTGGTTTTCAACACGTTTAAAGTAATTTTCCGCTGGACATTGTCTATCAGGATATCGTCTGGCATAAAGGTGTGTAGCCGCTATGGCATGTTTTCTACATTCCCCATAAATAATTAACATGTCCACTTTTTCATCTCTTGTATAAATTTGCGGCATTTTGAACACAATTAACAAGAATTTTAAACAATTTTTGAAGACAATAAAAACACCGTTAAACCAACAAATGTACGACAAGCTAAATATTTCATTGTTTTCAACGCCACCTTAGTTACTTCTTAAGATTTAATTACAACAGTATTTTCTTATTTTCTTTTAGCTGTAATTTTGTTTGTATTTATTGCACATTTTAATATGACATATGAATAAATTCCTTATTAACAGTACTAATAAATGGTACCACGATACCAATATGGTTCCATTTGAAAAAATTAAGTTTTGCTTCAAAAACTATTTTGATGAACTTTATTTGTTCATAAATCACGTGATTTAGTGTTTTTGACGGGATTTCGATTTTTGTAGCATTACATGGGTCATTTAGAATAAATCGGAACCATCATGGCACACTTAAATGGAAAACTAAAAATTAGATTATAAAAAATGTTGACTTTTGAAATGGCACTTATTTGGTATCGTTGGATTCATAAAATTATGCAGAATTCAAAAATGCAATAATATACAGGGTATTCCATTTAATAATCGAAAGTTAATGTCACTTCCGGTGAAACCGGAAGGGAAAGAAATATCAATTGTATCTCAAAAAAGTTCCGCTTATTATGGGTATAGGATATCTGAAGTTTCAATTAATTATCTTCAAAACTAAATCATGATCAAGTTACATGATCAAGTTATATATATATATATATATATATATATATATATATATATATATATATATATATATATATATATATATATATATATATATATATATATATATATATATATTTCCAGGAACGGAGTTATTATTAGGGACCATCATGTCTTATATACTCGTACATTTGCAACCAGCATTGAGAAAGATCGAAATACGCAAGTTAATATAAAATCAGGAGAAGTACTATAGGTGCAATACATCTTATATCCTATTTCAACTTATAAGTTTTTTAAAAACAATTTTTAATATTAAACTCTGTTTATTTATAATTTTGTAATGAGTTGTAGACGACGAAATGAAGTTACAAACTAGACTAACTAAGTGCTGGCTTGGATGTAATTTATAAGTTTATAATGCTAACGGTTGCAAAGCGTGGTTTTCCGGGAAGGCCTTGGCAATACTTCAAGCCATTAAATTTAGTGATAAATAAAATACACAATGCACAATCAAAAGTTAAGCAGGTATCGTATGATGTCTGGAAAGAGAATGATAACAGATTCCCAGAATATTATATTACCTTCTCACAAGATAATAGTTATGCGTTACATACAAGTATATAAACGGTACTTTTAATAACAACTCCCCCCTTATAATAAAAGTTGGTGTATTACAGCAACTTTTAAGGAAGTTGAAAGTAAAATTAAATTGAATAAAAAAATTGAACAATATAAAAAGCAAAAATAGAAATGAATAAAATACAAATTGTCTTTTGCACAACACATTAGTTCAGTACAATAGTGTCTTGAGCGATGTCTTCTTCGTGTCGGATGGAAGGTCTTCTCCTAGGAAGGATACTTCCAAATAGTCTTTTTTCGGGTCTAGGTGGAGGTAGAGGCAAATTCGTCGTAAGGGCGATTGCGAGTCTCCTCTTCTTACGGCATTTACAGAAAATGTAAAGTATGACAATACCGATTATGAGGGTAATTGTCAAATATGCGAACCATGAAATATGCTTAGAAACGAATGGTTCATTTATTAAGTCGTTTAAGGGTTTTGAATACTCGTCTAATTTATATTTAGCGATGTCCAAGTCTTCTACGTTTAAGTTGTTTAGTTTTAACAGTTGCAATTTCGGCATTTCGATGCTGTCAGGAAAGTCTTTACAAAAATCGTATGGGATTATAATTGGGTGAGAGTCACTCGTTGTTTCAGAAAAGTCCTTGGGGTCTGCTTGTACTCTTGTAGCTCCAATGAATGCATTGCATTCTGGTTGTAATTTTAAAACCGAGTTTTTGAGAATCAATTCGGTTTTTAAATTTCTCTGTTTACAGTTGATTATGATTTGTAGAGGCTCTGAATTTATAATTAACCAAGTATTTATGGTTAATTTTTGAAATTTATAACCTTTTACGAATATCAGCGAAGTCTGACAATTTTGGGGTATGGATTTCAGATTCTTCATGATTTGCGCTTCACAAATGGCATCTTTGTCGATAGGATACGCGAACTGGTTAGAACAAATTTGGGTTTCATGAAACAGTAGTATACAATCGCCCAGGTTAGACATAGGAATGTACATCAAAGAATTGTCATCTCGCGCAATGTATTTTTGAGATGTTGATAAAATGTGGTATAGACCAGTTCGGTTGTTTAGAATTGGAATTGGAAATAATCTGAACAAAGTGTATACTTGCTGATCAGTTAATGGAATTTTTAATACAAAAATTAAATCTAGTTTGCTTGAAAAGCTTCTAGTTCCACTACGTCTAGGTATTCGGCAACGTTTGACATTCTAGTAGGAAGTGGTAAATTGTTTTGGTGTAAATTTGGAGCAATTTGGTGAAGTGAGGTAATCAGATTTTCGGGTGTAACTATGGAGCTGTAGATTATTCTTAATCTTGCAAAAGTAATTGAATATAAAATATCATCTAACTCATTTTCGATATATAGATAATTTTCCATGAGCATTTCGCATTTTTCCAAAAATTTCAATGTTAATCGAATAATTTTGATTTCATCTGATGTACGATAAATTGTGTCTGAAATCAATTTAATGTCGTTATTAAACGTCCACTCATCAAGCTGTAATTTTTGAATTATAGCGTTACAATTTATTGTTACTGATGTTGTGACTGAAATTTGATTCTTCATCAGATTTTCTAATTGGTGTTCATCGTTACTTAATTTGTTAATGCAATTTTTATAATACTCGCCATCTTCAGCGTCTAAGTTACCTGTGATCGCTTTAAATATGGTGCCTATACCATCTATAATGCCACGCTTGTATCGGTTTTTGACATCATAATTCATTACGTTTAATTCTTCTCGAATTGATTTTGAAATTTCAATTAGGAGATTGACATGTGTTTTAACCTCGCCTTTAAAGAGATTCATATTTTCAGATGTGGGACTTTAGAAGTGTCCCCAATAGCTTTTCATTATGTTCATAAGCGATTTTTATATTAGAAATGTTCTTGTGAACTAGGAGAGTCCATTTTTTGTTCGTTGTTACTAAATTTGATTCTTGGTGATAGTAAATTCCGATGGTGTTGTCAATGGGTTTCATGGTATATTGAGTGAGTACTGTGCCAAAGAGCAAGAGAAACCTGAAAATAAATTTTAATTTTCAAGATAAGGCTTCATTCGATCGAAATTTACTTTTGTTTTTTGTGATGTTTCTAAATTCATGAGTATTGCAGAGTTTTTGAATATTTCTTGTACTTCGAATGGACCATTAAATTTATTACCTAATTTGTTTTTAATTTGAGATTCTTTAACGTAAACTTTGTCACCGATTTGAAATTGATTGGGTTTTTCTGATACGTGTTTATCGAATCGAATTTTCGACTTTTCTTTTTGAGCATTGGTTTTTGATCGGGCTATTTTGTAATAATATGAAATTTTATTATTTAAATCTTGTATGTACTTTGATATTAACTCTTTTTGATTATATAGAGTCTCTGGAGGACGACTAGATGTGTGTCCGAAGACAAGTTCGTATGGCGTGAAGCCATGTGTTTTATTTACAGAATTATTATAACATATAATGGCGTATGGTATTATTGATATGGGATGGTCGTTTAGGTTTTCGGAAGTATTTGCTCGTATCATTTCAAGCAATGTTGTGTGAAAACGTTCAATTGAACCATTATATTGAGGGTGGTTAACGCTTGAGAAGGTTAGTTTAATGTCATATAGTCTACATAGGTCTCTTAGTAAAGTATTATCAAACTCTCTGCCATAATCGCAGTGTATACACAGAGGCGTATCGTAGTGCTGAATATATAACAGTAAGGTGTTTACGATTGATTTGATTTATTTTCAACGGGATAGGCCTGTGTGAATTTTGTCAATTCATCTCTGATTGTTAAAACATAATTTCGAGTAGGGATTTCTAAAATGTCGATGTTGATTCGCTCGAATGGAGTTTTTGGGGTTTCTGTGATTACCAATGGGTTATTTAAATTTTTTCGTAAAGCTTTAGTTTTCTGACAGATTTCACAATTTTGAATAAACCTTTCTACATCTTTGGTTAAACCGGTCCAATCATATTTGTTTCGTATTCTACGTATGGTTTCATTTATTCCTCGATGTAGGTTTGCCTTTCCGTTGTGATATTGATCTAAGATCAAGGGGATTTGATCATCCTCGGGCTTTTGAGTAATATTTTGACATACTACGAAATTTAGATTTTCTTCACTAAAAATTAAAGAAAGCATTTCTAAAATAGGAAATTCCGAATTGTTTTCGACAAAATACGTTTTTGAGGGTTCAAAAATGTCTTTGTCGCTATAAAGAGTTAAGAACATTGTCTCTATTATTTCTTCGGGATCGAAGGGTAATAAAACAATATAATACTTTCTGTTTTTAATAGTTTTACTTGTTACGATATTAATTTTGTTGTGACAAAATTTTGGTGCTTCTTCGAAAATGTCTTCGATTATTCAATAATGCAATTATTCTAGTTTGTCTTTTTGAAAAAATGTAATGACCTCTTTATGTCTTTTGTCAAGTAATTGATTATTTGTTATTTTGATTTTATTGTAGTCAATTCGTGACTGAGTTTTATATAAATTTACAAAGGTTTCTAGTTCTTGTACGATAGATTCTGGAGCAATTTCGGTTGCTTCAGATGCGTTCGATTCATTGTCAGAGTTTGATGTCAGAATTTTATTTTGAAATTTTGAACAATTTTGAAAGTGAATTTTATAAGACTAAGAACGTCTGAGTTTTTATTTATTTTACCGGGTTTGTATATAATTTCATACTCGTATTCCTCGAGTTTCAATCACCAATGCGCTAGGCGACTGCCAGGGTCTTTTATTGATAAAAGCCACGTCAAGGGTTTATGATCGGTTACTAACTTGAATTTCCTGCCAAAAAGGTACGGTCTGAAGTGTTTTACGGACCAAACGATTGCAAGGAGCTCACGCTCAATTGTGGAATATTTAGTCTCGGCACTACACAGTGTTCGTGAAGCATAAACTATTGGCAGGTCTTTACCTATCGGTACTTGAGATAAAAAGGCTCCGATAGCAAAAGAACTAGCATCGGTTGTGAGTATAAATTCGTCATCAAAATTTGGACAAGTAAGAATAGGAGTGGTTGCTAAGGCTTCTTTTAGTTGATTAAATGATTTTTGACATTCTGAATCAAAATTAAATGCAACATCTTTTTGCAATAATTTTGTTAATGGTTTTGATATTTTAGAAAATTGGGGCATAAAACGTCTATAATAACCGGCTAAGCCTAAAAATGATTTAACGTCTTTTTGGTTTTTTGGTTCTGGAAAATTCACAACACATTTAATTTTGTCTGGGTTCGGCTTTACTCTTTTTGGTGTAATATAATGTCCTAAATACGCGACTTCCTTACGAAGGAATTCACATTTGTCCGGCTGAATTTTGAGGTTTGCATTTCTTAAACGTTTGAAAATTTCGGTTAGACGATCAGTATGTCCGTGAATTGTCGGGGAGTAAATAATAATATCGTCCATATAGACGAGGCAGCGTTCATTTTGTATGCCTAAAAGAATGTTATCTATCACACGCTGAAAAGTAGCATTTTTCAATCCAAATGGCATACGGATAAATTCAAAATGTCCATTCTCTACTGAAAATGCAGTATTTGAAATGTCTTTCGGTTCTATTTCTATTTGATGGAATCCTTAAGCTAGGTCAAGGGTTGAAAAGTATTGGCATTTTCCTAATTGGTCTAATAAGTGTGATATGTTCGGGAGAGGGTATTTGTCTCCGACGGATATTTCGTTAAGTTTATGATAATCAACTACAACGCGCCACTTTTGCTTGCCAGAGGCGTCTAATTTTTTCGGTACGACCCAAACTGGGGATGACCAGGGTGAAATAGATGGTCGTATAATACCTTGTGATAACATTTTGGAAATTTGGGTTTTAACCTCTTCTTTGTGAAAATGTGGGTAACGATACGATTTAGTGAAAATAGGTTTCGCATTACCAGTATCAATAGAATGTTTAATTTCGTTAGTGAAGCTTAAGTTATCTCCTTCTAAATAAAAAATATCTGAAAATTCCAAGCAAATTTCGGAAATTAATTCTTTCTCTTCGAAATTTAGATGATCTAACCTGAGTTGATTTTTTATTTCTGCTATACGGTTAGTTTGACATGTTTCTGGGCTTAAAGTATTTGAATTTAGCAAAACAGAATTTTGAACTGGTTCTAATTTTAACTCTGAAAAATCTATCATTTTTGGGATTGCATTTGCATTAATAACGGAAGTGAAAAATTCATCTATGGGATTAATTTTGACAAGTGCATTTGGCAAGCGAGCCTTTTCTACTTCTTGAGCTAATAATATAGCATCAGTGTTTACGAGGTTGCAATGAAATTTAAAAATTTGTTACGTACGAGGGGTAATTGAGATTTAGTTTAAAGAATTTTAGTTACAGGGCGTAAAATATTATTTTGTGGAACATTTCCTGATTTTAAATTTTCGGATGCCTTAAAAAGTGGAATAGTTTTGAAATTTGTGATCAATTGTTTATTTTTTATGTCTATCACACAGTCGTAGTGTTCCAGAAAATCTTATCCCAGTAGTCTGTCGAATTCAATGTCTATATCGTGAATATAAACTTTGTGAGGGTTACCTTTTGCAAATGGAATTAAAGTCGATTCAGTGATTAAAATTTTTTCGTCAGTTATACCTTGAATAATAACATTTTCAGGAGAACATTGATTAAATTATTCGCAAGTTTTGGGTTTAAAAATTGAAATTGTAGCGCCTGTGTTAATTAAAAGTTTAAATGTGTTTATTGCATCCTTAATATAGTATAAATTTTTGGGGCTTACTGCCAAAAGAGAGCTTGTAAATCCACGATTTATAGAAATATCTGTTCGTCTGGTTGAATTTGGTTGAGGTTCATTGCTCGAACCTGCGTTTGGATGTTGGAGATTTGGGTTTCTAAATTCGGGAGTTGGTCTTGGGGTTGAATTAGCTGAAAATCCTGATTGGGATTACAATTGTATTGGTCGTCGCACTTTTGAATTTGATGAACAGTATCATCATGGCAATAATTATTGATTTGCTGATAATCAGTATTATCAGTATTGTTAAGACCGTAATTGTAATTAATTGGATTGGAATTATCGTGATCGTAATTGTAATATTGGTATTGATCAGTTTGATCAGTCTCATATTGATTTTGATTAAAGCTTTCATCATAGTATTGATCATCGAATCTGTTTACATGATGGGATCTCTGATTGAAGTTTGGGTTTGGTCTGATAACCGGAGGTCTTTGTTGATTTGGAAAACTTGGGTTTGGCCTGATAGCTGGTGGCCTGTTTTGTTGAAAACTATTTTGAGCAAAGTTTTGATTAGGTGGTCTGAACGAGTTTTGATTTTCAGAGATCTCAATCTCTGAAAATTACTAGAGGCTGATTGTTGAGGTTGGTTGCTATTGTTGTTGTTAAAATTGTTAAAATTTGGACGCGAAAAATTTTGAAATTGTGGTGGATAACCACTTTGTTGCTTCGTATGGCATTCATCAGTAGAATGGCCGATTCTTCTACAAAAATTAGAAGTTTTTCTAGTCGAGTTATTTTGTGTTGGCGTTGATGTTTTAAAATTTGAATTTACAGGTTTTTGATTTCTTAATTTTTGTGATTCAAAATACGATAATTGCAACTCGCGTTTGATATGTGAAATTGCAGTTAACATGTTAGCAGGGTTACTAGCTCTAATAATTGATCCCAATTTTGTATCTAGGCCAGTTAAAAGGGTGTTAAGCGTCATTGTTTCTATTAAATTAGATTGAGCAGGTTTTTGCTCGGGTGTTAACGTTTGTTTCTGCACGGCTGCGTGCATTTTCGCGTTATGGGTTTGTAATCGAGACACAAAATTTAATGCACTTTCGTTACTTTGCTGATGGATCCTTTGAAGATCCTGTATTACAGACGTAAGATGTCTGGAATCGCTAAAATGAGTTTCAAGTAAGTTTTTAATTTCTTCCCAAGTGGAAGGGTTGCGAGAGTTAACTAACTCTGCAGCTTTACCACGCAATTTATTCTTTACATGGAGAGTCAAAAATATACGCTGGTTAGCAACGGCCATACTGTACGCACATCTTACAGCATTCAAAAAAGTTTGCAAAAAAATTTGATTATCATCAAATTCTGATACAATGGAAAAGATTTCGGAGAGTTTGTAGGGTTCTACGTATTATCCCTCATTAAGATTTTCATTTTTGTTAATTAGTTAAAATGAAATTTTAAATGTAAAAATAACCTGGACTGGTCTATGTCCTTTTTTGTAACGAATAAAATATCGTTAAACGTTATCGTTTTAATATTAAACACTGTTTATTTATAATTTTGTAATGAGTCGTAGACGACGAAATGAAGTTACAATCTAGACTAACTAAGTGCTGGCTTGGATGTATTTATAAGTTTATAATGCTGACGCTAACGCTTGCAAAGCGTGGTTTTCCGACAAAACCTTGGAAATACTCTAAGCCATCACATTTAGTGATAAATGAAATACACAATGCACAATCAAAAGTTAAACAGGTATCGTATGATGTCTGGAAAGAGAATGATAACAAATTCCCGGGATATCATATTACCCTCTCACCAGATAATAGTTACGCGTTACATACTGAAATATGCAGTTAACAAGTTAACAATGTATATAAACGGTACTTTTATATAACATACATGTAAATAGAGCGGTGGTAAATTTTTCGGATTAAAAAAAATTGGTTGTAAATATTATAACAAATTAATCACATTTTTAGTATATTCAGTCACATATTCAGTATCATATAGGATTTGGAGCTTTAGTTTCGGTTTTCAAATCAAACTGAAATTTTATAGTTCTACTTTATCGAACTTATTATCGAATTTTGATAATAAGTTTGTGCGTTTCACGTTACGTATTATAAATAAATATTATTTTCGTGTGTTTAAATTATAGTAGTTTACTCTCCTTTATGGCTTTAAAGTTTATGGTTCCTTTATAATGATTATTATTTAAAATCGTCTTTGTGATTATTAAGCAGGATGGCGTACATTTACAGGAATACCGAATAGTTTTAATATTCTATTTACAGTTAAAGCTGTTTTTACCCGAAGTGGAATTTTTAATTTGCAATTTTCTAATCCGTTGGACTGTAGTGTCATAACGAAGAAATTGACAACATTAAAAATATTTTGTGAATGTGCATTGGAGGAAGGGAGATAAGGCATGAGCCATTCGATGCCAGTAGTTCTCAAAATATTCGAATGTTTTTGTTCGGAAGGTCAGTTTTTATTTAATTTTTCTGAACATTTATTTTTGTAATATATGATTTAGTCTATCAAAATATTCACATATGTATATATAAACTATTTTTGTTATTTAGTTTTAATCAAGTCTCATTAGTTTTAATCATATAACTTTTAATTAAAACTAAATTGAGTCATAGTTACAATTAAATTAACTGAAAACCGACAATGTATCGTAAATCAGTTTATTAATTAAATAACATTAGAAATGGACTAGTAATTATTGAAACAACTATCTATTATAGAAATTCAAATAAAAAAAATGGATTTCGGAACTCTTTACACATATTAAATTGTATATAACTGAATCCATTATACGACCATTTCATTGGTTTTAAAATATTTTAATACACAATACATAATTTTACAAAGGTGAAGCTTATTAATAAAACTATACTTATACAAGAAGCAATATACTTGCAGACATATTGAATTAATATAAATATTAACGTTTCCGTAAAACTTAAATAGAACTAGGTTACTAAAATTATGTAAATGATTACATTGAATTATCATAAATTTTTCATTCTACAACTGATTTACTAACTTAACTGATTTACTATTAATTATGTCGAGAGTGATAGAATGGAAAATACAGTTAATTTATAAAATATGTAAATGTGTAGGTGTAATTAATGAATAATACGGATTTAGATCAAAGGGATCTGCTGGTATTTATGGGAAATTATATGAAAGTTCCCATACAAATAAATCGACATTTCAAAATCATTTTAGAGAATACTTGAAATACGAGAGAATTAAGGTAACATTCTACAAACTATGCACCCTCGGGATATTCAACTTATTTCATGAGCGATTCGTGGAAGTCGTAATTAATAAATGTTTATGTGAAACACTAATAATGAAGGTAGAAGATTTCTGATTTTACCCACAACGTATCTAATTTTGCTCACAACATTGCACCAACAAGGTGTGCCATATCTTGCAATGTCAACAGCTTACCACAAGTACAATAAATAAATTTATTGCTATAAATTTAATAGATGTATATTAATACCGATTGAAATTAGTTATTTGCAGAACACACATTTGGTGACTTTAACTTAACGTTTAGATGGAATTTGCATAAATATCTAAATACTAGCGCTTGCGATGTCTTCTCTAAATGCTTTTCCTTTTCCATAAAAGCAAAAAACATATGATATGTCATATTTCAGTTAATTTCTATTTACTAAATAAATGTAGATTTATTAAAACCTCGTCCTTTGAAATTATATATATATAGTTATATATAATTTCAAACAAATTAGAGATGTTAATAGCTTTTTATTCAAATGGAAGAGCCTTGAAGAAGTGTGACTGCATCTGCTTATTTGAATTGATACATGGCTATAGTGTGGTGGAAGAAGTTTATCAGTAATAGGAAAGAATCGACGGGGAGACACTTAAACTGAAATAAATTACCTGTTATTAGGGAGTGACCAAGACTCAATTGGAAATTTCGAATTTCGGACTCCGACGTATATTTAACCGCAATGGCGGGGTACTTAATGAAAGCTCTCGACCCCCTGAGAAGAAATACTGCCGTAATCAAGAGGACCTTTAATGCGTTTGAGAATTGAGGGACATAGTCTGTTTAATTCCTATCCGGTCAGACAATCATTAGACTTAGAAAATCTGACAATAAACTATCGAACATATTTTACAATTTAGTTATAAACATTTCTAAACAGAAACAAGATTATGAACTGGATTTGCTCAAGACGCATAATATAATCAAGACGCGTAAATAAATCTAAACTATAAAATACCTTTTATTTAACGTTTTAATTTTATTTTGATATATTATGTAAACCAACTATATACAAAATGTACAATAATTTTGTTCTAACACTTTTACTAGACATAGATATCCTGCCTGTTACCTGAACTCTTGAAAATTATTCCTTTAGCAGAAGGGAATTCAATAATTTAGGTTATATATGGTTATAAATCATTTAAATAATTATTTATAAATAGATAAAATAACAAATAGAGGCCTTATTAATTGGCCACCCAGTTCCCATGATAATATTGATTATTTTTGTGAGGCTACCTCAAAGACATATTATATCTATCTAGGACATATAATAGGTAGTTTCAAAAAATTAATTCACCTCACTATTTCAATAAAATATTATACTAAATTGAAGTTTAATTTTTGCTGTACATGATAATACATGGTAGGCATGATGTCAAAAAATGTACAAGTGTAAATAAGGCCAGATTCAGATATTTCAAAAAAAAATTCAGCAACAAGAACTAGTAAACAATAATTTAAAGAAAAGTAACTAGTTTTGACTCTAAACTGATTCCACCTTGTTGGAAGTCGTTAAAGTAGAGAAAATTGCGAACTATTTTTATCAATTAGATGTGGCTAAATAAAATAGATCCATGTGTGAAACTGAACGCAGAGGATTGCGGTTGGTCATTATGGTGGTCATTATTGGATGGTACTTTAAAACCAACATGGTTTATTGGTGACCCGACGCCGATGAGAATCGAAGATATTTTATACATGTCAAAAATGGTAACTTCTGAAGACAAAGAAGGCACGGCTGAAAGTTCTGATATAGATGAAAGCTCTGATAATTCATAGTTAAGGGCTCTGTAAGACAAGGCTTCTTCCACTTATTTTTACGACACTTGATTCGCAACCTGGGAAGCACCACCTACGACTCCAAGGCCCTTCAGTTGAATAAGCTCCTTCCCAAGCGTTCTTCTTCCTATCCCTATTTGAGTACTCACTACACCCAACATCCCATATAATAGGGCGCTGTTGAATTGCAATAATAAACGCTTCCACATCAAGCAATTCCATCGCTGTGTCCACTTCCTACGATCACGTGTGACAGACTGATTAGAAAACCAAAGCACACTGAGTCGCGCCACCGTTGAGTAGCAAGTTGATTCGCTGATGGTCGACCAGGTCGCACCACCTGTAAAGTGACACCACCCCGTGTGAACGTCAAATTTAAACTATCTCGATTATTGGGTCGCTCATCCCACGTAGCGCTACCCAGGAAGCCTCGTCTGTCAGAGGAGTTATTAGAAATTAAAAAAAAGAGGAAGATGAATAAAAAATAATTTAGGTTATTATATTCATGTTAAAAAAATATATTTTCTTAAAAGAAATTCATTATTTGGTAAAAAAATACGATTTATATTTGTTCAATAAAAAAGAAATTAATAAAATCGTAATAATTTTATAATGTCATTATTATGAAATACATATTTCATTGCCCCGATTGACCAATATTTATAAATTGTTTTTTCAATCGTAGCAACTGAGATACCATAAGTTTTGATAACATTTTATATAGAAAAATTACTTTAACTACACCACATTATATCCTCGTTTACACTTGTTTGCTCACACCCATCTGGAGCGAGAGTAATTAATTCAAATCATGGCAACCACTAGCGGCTATCTTTGTACAGACAACCATGTATTGTCATGCACAGCAAAAATTAAACGTCAATTTAATAGGTATAATATTTTATTGAAAAACATAATAAGTATAAATAATTAACAATAATACACCTGTTTACATCTGGCAACGTAGAGGTTGCGGCTGACTTAGAGCTGGCAACCATTTTTTTTTTAATTTTTCGTTGGAATTCGTTAAAATAAATTAATTATAATATAATTAATTAATGGTAATCGTGGTTAATTTTTGATAGGCAACCCGACAGCAATGTATTACACATATATATGTATATATATATATATATATATATATATATATATATATATATATATATATATATATATATATATATATATATATATATATATATATATATATATATATATATATTTATTTTTTTTTTTTCAACTCGCGAAAGACTTCGTGGCTTCAGCTATTTGCAGTTTGAGCTAACGAATAAGTAGTAAGTCAACTTTCTTATGTATTGGCCCTGTCGTCTTTGAAGTAAGATATTCTTGTAGTTCTTGGTTATTTGTCTGTGATGTTGCCAGTTTTTGTGGGTTCATAGGTGCGGAAACTCCCTTTATACCTGATGGACTGTCGGCCACAACATTGTTTTACTGAAAATATGTTGAATGTTCGACGAAGTCTAACTATCGAAATTGCCTCGGCGAATACTTGCCATTTTTGCTTCAAGGCGAATATTAGTGGTTTGTGATCGGTAAACATGGTGAATGCGCGTCCTTCTACTGCGAAACGGAACCTCTTGACTGCCGAGTATGCTGCTAGTAACTTCCAATCCAACCCACTTTTCTAAGCGAACGTTAGGGATTTTGTGAAAAAATCCAGTAGTTGCCAGACCACATTAACCAGTTGTTGTAGTGCCGCTCCCATCGTGAAATTAGAAGCGTCTACTACGATGTAGCGTGGTGTTCCTGCTGTGGTGTGTGCAAGCATCGTGACGTTTGCGAGGTCGTTTTTTAAGTTGTCGAATTTCCGTCTCCAACCAGTCAATCAGTGCATCTTCCTTTTTCTTGGGTCCTTTTCGTTCATGGGTTGCTGTGCAGTAGCTGCTCCTGGTATGAAACGGTGGTAGAAGTTTATCAAGAAATGTCGTAATTGCCGTACTTGTTGTGGTTTAGAAATGTCCTAAAATTGCTTGGGCTTTTTCTGGCAGTGGTCTAATCCGTTCCGAGTTGACGGCGTATCCTAAAAATTTTGCTTCACTAGCACCAAAGCACTTTGCAAGATTTATGGCTATATCGTACTCGATAAGTCTTTCGAAAACTTACTTCAGGTGTTTGTGATGTTGTAGTTCGACGCGACCAGCATATCGTTCAAATGAGCATAACAAAAATTTAGTCCAGCAAAACTGAATCAATGAAACGCTGAAATCTTTGTGCTGCATTTCGTAAGCCAAATGGTATCGCTCTAAACTCAAGAAGTCCAAAATCCGTTGTGACTGCTATTTTCGGAATATCTTCGGAGTTTACTGGTATCTTGTGATAAGCCCTAACGAGGTCAATGGTAGAGAATATGTTCTCTTCTACCAGTATTTGTGCGTAATCATCTGTATGCGGCAAGGGTATCTGTCTGGAATGGCCAAACAATTCCGGTCTGTATCATTAATTAAGTTAACAACTGATGATACCTCGAGTTACTGTTTATGGTTTTAATTGCGGTCATCCTGCATGTACATGCGCAGCCCGTTGTCGACAAAAGGATAGCACTGTCCGTCAAACACCGATTGCGAATGTTCACTAATAGTCTGTAAAAACTGAGAAAGTCGGCACCAATTGTCGTTTTGTCAACAATCTTCCACTTAAATTCGTGTCGAAGTCCAAAGTTAAGGTCAATCGTCCGGCTCCCATAAGTAGCTATCGTTGTGCCGTTTCCTGCTGAGAGCTCGTATGTCAATTTAGGCAATCGATGGTTGATGAGCTTTCTCGGAACAACACAAGTCGGCGTCCGTATCAATGAGATGTGAGATTTTTGAAAGTCGATCTGTTATGAAGAGACGGCTTACCGCGGGATCGTCATCTAGATGGGCGACTAATGATGGTTGCTTTTGTTTCCTGAGTAGTTACATGGGTTTGTACACTTTCTGGCTTAATGGCCGAACCGCCGATGATACCAACATTTGTTTATTCCGGCGTTCCGCAGTCGTTTCCACCATCGTAATCCCAGTAATTTCTTGAGCGTGGGAACTTTCTATCTTGACTTCGTGAAAAACTTCGTCGTCGTGGCCTTGTGAGTTTAGCTATTTTCAGTTTGAGCTCCCGGGTTTGTTCGCTAAGAATCGTGTATTCACTATTTGTGATTACCTGCGCTACTGTCTCCTGGGGTTAGTCTTATATATATATATATATATATATATATATATATATATATATATATATATATATATATATATATATATATATATATATATATATATACCTTCGACAGATAAAGCTCACATCTAGTAGACGTTGCTACGTTCCACCGCAATAGAACGTACGCCATCTATTGGTAGTTTCGAACAATCTAAATCGAAATAAATACTTGGGATCCTCAATATAATGCAAAGTTTTACTATCAGAGGGTAACATTCAAAACTACAGAAATAAGGAGTTTATACTCCAACCCATCTACAAATGCCTTATATAATAAGGACTAAACAAATTAGGTCAAAACAGCTATTCTCCTGGCTATATGCCAAACGCCAAAAAAATTTTGTCATGTAATTCAGTGCTCGGCGTTATATATATATATATATATATATATATGTATATATATATATATATATATATATATATATATATATATATATATATATATATATATATATATATATATATATACATGTACAGTAATCCCTGAACATTTGCGAGGGTTACGTTCCACAAAAACTTCGCGAATATTAAGTATATTTTGATGTGAAAATAGGGGAGTTACGTTTCATGATGGTTGATAGAAGTACTATATACGAGTACATACAAAACAAGGTACATATAAACAGGTTTAGTAACTATAAATATTTATAACTGTTTTTTAATTAAACAACCGTTAATTTATATAAGTTAAATTACAATTCAATGAATCTTTGCTCGTTGATGGCAAAAAATACTGAGTTATCCGAGACTGTTTGGCCGACTGCGTGTGCAGTTGTTTCAAGTTCGACGTAAAGGGTGGTTGCAGCCTCGATATCCCTCTTAAACTTCAAACTCCTAACAAGAAATGGATCGTATTTAACAGATTTTTGAACAAGTTGTAGAATTAAAATTTCTGTCAAGTGTTACGAATAGAAATTTTTGCCAGTGTAAGTAACTTAAGTTAGAAAAGAAGAATAAAGAGATTTAATTTTGCAACACTTGTGCAATCCAAAATTCGTTTAAAGCATCGTCTGGTGTAATAGGCTTTAAATGTCGCAATCATTCCCTGACAAAGGGGTTGTATTAACCATGTCGTATTTGGAGGCAAAAATATCAAATTAACATTAGGATGAGCTTCTACCAAAGTAGAAGAATGTTCAGGTTTGTTATCGCTTAATAAAAGAATTTTAAAATCAATGCTTTAGGACCCAAGAAATTTCGTGACTTTATGGACAAAACATTCATCAAACCACTCCTGGAATAAAGCACCCGTGACCCATGATTTCTTATTAGCTCGCCAAAAAATAGGCAAGTAATTTTTGTTTTTCCTTTCCAACTCGCGGATTTAGGGAATGCTCATCATCGGGTTTACCTGGAAATGACCTGAGGCACTTGCACACAACAGAAGCAAAACCCGATCTTTTGCCGCCTTGAACCCTGGAGCTATCTGTTCATCATTTTTGGAAAGAAAAGCCCTACTTGGCATTTTCTTCCAGAATAACCCCATCTCATCCGCGTTAAACATCTGCTGTGGTAGATATCCTCTTTCTTCAGTTATTTGTTCTTTAGGAATTTATTTGGTTTTGGTCATGGTCAGCAGATGCTGACTCGCCAGATTATTTTACTTTACGCAAATTATGCCGTACTTTGAAATTTTCGAACCACCCTTTACTCGCCTGGAATCTAAATGATGACTCAACATGTCTTGATATTATCAAATATTTTTTTAGCCTTAGGTCTTATAAGAGACGAACTGATCGACACACGTTTTCTCGACATCTCCTCGAACCAAACGCTCACGGCGTTTTCAGTTTATTCCAGGGCTTTGTTACGTACTTGCGAAACGATTTTCGCACTAACGGGAGCACAAGCCGCGACACATTTTCTAACTGATTTTTTTTATGTAACGCACAGTCGACTCGTTAATGTTGAACAGTGGCCCGACAGCTGACGCATTTTCCCCGACATGCAACATTTCTAACATTTTAATTTTTTCCAACAGTGGAATTACTACTTTCTTAGGTTTCGGTAAACATACCATTTTAATGAAATTGTTACTTAACCAAAGCCAAAATGAAAACTAAAGAAATCGGTTGGCGAAGCATCGGGGAGCTGTTGATTGTTCTTGGAGATTAAATCCTTCGAGTCTCAGAACGAAACCAACACGGGAATTACCGGGAAATGTTTACATAAGTGCACAATTGGCAGGTACTAAAAACCCGGAATTTTTTTTTTTGTTCCGCGAATAAGGAAGTGAATGTCGATTTTTTCGCACTTTAATCATTGCGAATGTCAAATCTACGAATGTTGAGGGATTACTTTATATATATATATATATATATATATATATATATATATATATATATATATATATATATATATATATATATATATATATATATATATATATACAGTAAATAAAAATAATAATTGTTTTAAACAGTTCCATATAAACTAGTGCATATGTACTATATACGCATTGTATCATATATGGTATAATAAAAAAAAAATAAAAATGTTGTAATAAAGGATTTTTTTTTATAATTTATTTAGTGATTTGGAGTTAAAAATTAATGTTGCATAATTTTCTTAAGTTGATCCCAAAATTCATGCAGTGAAGGATTAAAGCTAGATACTGGCATAGATATAAAAACACCATGACGAAGAGGATCATAATAATTTTAAAGGGCTTCGGAATCTGGCAAAGAATGATATCGATATTGCTTACTCCAATTATGTTAAAAATGCAGAAGTCAATATATCTAGGGAACCAAGAAAATGTTGGGCTTTTGTAAATAGCAGAAGAACTTCTGGAAACATACCATCTCAAATGCATTATAACGATAAAATTCTGGACAATCTTTTGGATATTGTCAACACATTTTCTGATTTTTTTAATCACTAAGTGATTAATTAACGTAAATCGTTTTCACTCTCACTTGATAAACCTCTCCCTGATCTATGTGATGGTTTAGGTATGTTAACATCAGTTACTCCCTTTAGTGAACGGGAAGTTCAAACAGCATTAAAGAAACTTAAACTTAAGCTAACCACTGGGCCTGATGGCGTTCCCTCATTTCTCATTAAGGACGGTGCTCCAATTCTTGGCTATCTATTGTCGATTTTGTTTAATTTATGCATAAAAAGCTCTTCTATACCCGTAATTTGGAAATACTCTAAAGTCTGTCTAGTTTTTAAAAAGAGCGACAACACGGATATTAGTAACTTTAGACCAATCGCTATTTGATGTAATTTTCTCAAAGCCCTTGAAATATTAATTCACGACGCAATTTATTCAGATGTAAGTATGCAAATTTCAGAGTACCAACATGGCATTATGCAAGAACGATCTACAACATCTAACTTAATTTGTATTACCCAAAGCATAGCTGAAACTCTTGACCAACGTAAGCAAATGGACGTCATTTACACCGACTTCGCCAAAGCTTTTGACAGGCTTGATCATAATATATTACTGAGTAAACTTGAAAAATTTGGGGTTTCAATAAATTTATTAAGCCTTCTAAAATCCTATCTCTCTAGCAGAAAACAATGCGTTGAAATCAATGGTTTCAGGTATCTTGAGTATGGGGTCACATCAGGTATGCCTCAAGGCTCTATTCTCGGCCCCTTGCCGTTTAATATCTTTATTGATGACATTGTCACTGTAATATCTGTCAATTGTCTGTTATATGCTGACGACCTTAAATTATGTAAGGTTATTACTTCCCTGGATGATTGTGCTCTTCTGCAGAACAATCTGTCTAATCTACATAATTGGTGTACTAGTAACAAACTACACCTAAACGTATCTAAGTGCAATGTTATGTCCTATTCCACTAAATTATCTCTAATAATATACGATTATAGGTTAGGCGGCTCTATTCTTCAAAGACCTGGCACATTCAGAGACCTCGGCATAATTTTTGAAAAAGATCCGTCTTTTACCACTCACGTAACTAAAGTAGTGTCTGAAGCATTGCATACACTGGGTTTCTTAATAAGGACTAGCAGGGATTTCTCAAACACCGATACATTGAAAATTCTATACTTTGCTTTTGTTCGATCTAAACTTGAGTACGGATCTATAGTATGGAATCCTTATTATCAATGCCATATTAACAGCTTGTAAATGGTTCAAAGAAGGTTTCTGAAATTACTATGGCGAGGCGGGACACGAGGCGGGAATGTTGTTCTCAAATATTTCTACATAAGCTTATACATAATATGATTGACTGTCAAAACCTATTAGGTCATCTAAATTTTTATGTACCTTAATTGCATGCTCGAACATCTGAAAGCTTTTACCTCTCTATTCCGCGTACTAATATTCTAAAATTCTCACCCCTGTTTTTATTGTGTACTAAAAACAACAACAACTGTGATAAATTCGATATATTTAACTGCACTCTTCTGTTTATTAAACATTATTATGCTGGATCCGCATCTTTGATTTTCTTATTTTTCATATATTGTTTCATATACCTAGGTATTAAATATGTATATACGTATTTGTATTAAATTTGATTATTATGTTTGTGAAATTTATTAATCTTATTAGAATGTGAACACTCACTGTAGTTTCTTGCTCTGTAAATGGGTTTTTCTGTAGAGTAGTTGTACTAAATAAATAAATATACACTAAAAAATACAAATACTAGAAGTCAAAACCCTCATAATTATAATTTTACTGCTAATATATGCAGTTGAGAAAAGAAATGATTAACGAAGTTCCCTACTTATTTACAGATTAAGTTAAAACGTTGCAATTTATTTTCATCTAAGAGACGGTAATTGGCATTTTTGTAAAATAGAATGTGAAAAGAAAATTAAAATTGTGTTCACTTTGGGGATACAACGAAAACTGTTTAATATGTATGATGAGATATTAAACAAGTAGTATCCATTTAATTTGCATGTTGATATTAAGGTGTTAAAATTTAATGAATATTCAATATTTAAAATTAATATACAAATCATACAAAAACATGACTTTTGTATAACGCGTTAAAGGATGTTATTTTAATTAACTATTTCATTTAAATGCAAATTCAATGCCACTTAAAGTTAACAAGAACCGGGGTATATAAAAAACTTACAAATTATAGCGCCTAGGAAACATATGGTCCCTATTCTTTTGATCAGACCTCCTCCATCTGTATAACGCTGTGATTTGCAAGGTGATCGAATAACGATCGGCTTAGGGACTCCGGCATGAACATGTGTACTTCAACTTGCTAAATTATACGGTGTCATTGCAAAATTCAACCACTCTCTATGCTGAACACGTTTTAGATTAGCCGCTATGGCTACTGAACTAGTTTTGAAGTTGCCAGAATGTGCGACATTTTCGCATTAAGATAGGTTTAACCTCAGGTTTATAAACAGAAAAACAAAAATTCTCTTCTTACATCTAATTTACCATATATCATTTAAAATTAAAAGCTCAATATTGTCACACTACACAATAGATAATAGTTGAGATAATGCACGCCTACTAAAAAACATACCATGATCAAAAATGTTAAAACAGTAATGAATGAGAATACGATGAGCATTCAGTTGAGTACCCGACGAGGACCTAAAAAAAGTACAACACTTTGATCTGTGGGAATTACATGGATGGGTGATTTATCGTATTCTCCTATAGAGATGGCTGCAGCAACGTCATTCATAGTCCAGTGGGGAGATATGTTTGAATTCAACTTCGAAAAGAGTCATGTATGTCTTCCTGAGCTTAAAAAAATGGAATTTTTTTATATTCGAAATAATATTATCAATTAATATAATAGTTTCATTTAAAAATGCCAAAGTATTAATATCAAAATAATAGAAAAGTTACATTAAGATTTAATAAAATGGTATTATATACAAAAAATAAAAAAGACTAAACTAAGTTATGATTAACAAGCGTATTCGGTAACTTATAAGTCGGAAATCGAGAAAGGAACCACCAAGCTACCAAGCGGTTATCAAAGTAGTTCCCGAATAGCAAAGCTATTACATAATCGCTCTAGGAAACAACTACTCCTCGGGCTAAAACCCCGCCAGGCATTGAATTATACTCAGAAGCGATCCTCGACCCCTTTCTCGTGTTTCTGCACGATCAGATAAGGTTTCAAAAAATAAAACCCGCCACAGGTAGGATTCGACATTTGTCCCGGATCGGAACCGAACGACATACAGCTGTTTCGAACTTGTTAGTTCTCATCAGTGCCGCACACGGTACGCCGATTCAGGACAAATACCGAATGAACTTTATGGCGTATACATCTTTATCGATACGATCTCTGTCAGTAACTTATAAGTCGGAAATCGAGAAAGAAACCATCAAGCCGCCAAGCGGTTATCAAAGTAGTTCCCGAATAGCAAAGCTATTACATAATCGCTCTAGGAAACAACTACTCCTCGGGTTAAAGCCCCGCCAGGCATTGAATTATACCCAGACGCGATCCTCGACCCCTTTCTCGTGTTTCTGCACGATCAGATAAGGTTTCAAAAAATAAAACCCGCCACAGCGTATTAACAAAAAAATTTATGTAAATTATTCAGTAACATTTAAATATAACTAGGATTATTTTTTCTAGGCCAAAAGGCCAAAATATTGTATCAGATATCTTATCAACAGGTTATACATATATAACAGGTGACTTACTTTTTAAGTACGCATTAGGTTACTATAGACGTTGATATTGGTAATAGTGGTGTGAAAGTCTCGCGCATATAATAATAGATATATTATTTCAGCATCATGAAATTCACAAACTATACAAACATTAGTGTGTTACTCGGTAAAAATAGATTCTATGTTGATAAAGAATCAGTGAACATGTTAACCTTAACAGTGAACATGTAGACCTTAAGAACAGTGCAGTCGGAACATACTTAACCGCATTCTTGCACTAAAAGTAAAAATAAATCAACTTGAGTAGCAAAGACACTGAACTGATGGTAAAAGTGTTTCCACCTGAAAATTCCATATAACACATGTAACTCTACTGTTACATGTGTTATATGGAATTTTCACATGGAGCACATGTTAATATAATATCTCAATTAGCGGAAAATATTAAGTAAATGGATACTAGAATACTCACCATTCCTGGTATATATATATATATATATATATATATATATATATATATATATATATATATATATATATATATATATATATATATATATATATATATATATATATAACTTTACTTACTTTTACATTATATTACTTGAAATGGTTAACCATCTACTTACTTCAGAATTTCGAGCTCAACAAATATAAATTATTATAGAGCTCCTAATATAAAGATAATTACTACTGATAATAATGCATGCCTTATGAGAAATTGTTACTACCTTAGCTTTCTGTTATACGTCACAGTTATTAGCAATAAAATATTCGTAATGTTGCTAATACTACAATGTAATATGTATAGAAGTTTACTGGTCTATTTTACCACAAACATATTCACCGTACTCAACCTTTATGATTTTATACTTAAATGGACAAGACATGTTTCATATTATAAAAATAAAATATTATATTTGAATAGTAATAATAAAGCTACTTTGTCAATATTTTAATTTTATATATGTATATTTTACATATTTATATGTAATATAAAATAAGGATTTGAAAAATAGTTTAGAAATAGTTATTATAATATTTTGCTTTTAAATTTAACATTTTAAGTTTATAAATATTATTTTGTTTCATAATTCCATATCAGACCGCAATAAACTGTGCATGGGAGAGAGATGTAATACACTAAGACCCTAGAATTTCTTTTATGTTTTGCAATTTGTACTATTTTTTTTTCTATATTTGTATTAGAATATCTAAATCCGGTGAATTTTCGTTAAAAAAATTAAATCCTACTATAAAATAATTCCGTTGAAAAATTAACCTGTTTATTTACAGTCACATAAATTAAACCAGTACACATACTAATTTTATTATGGTAACTTAGAAAAAGGCAATTGTGATTTGCATGTTTAAGGTAATAGACGCAAAATCAACTCAAAAGTAAATTTCTGTTTTTTAAATACTATTTAGGCATAGGCATAGATCATACATATGCATGACCTATGCGTACATATTAGTACATATTATTGGAAGCGCGAGTTAACACTGTTATTCGGCGAAGACTTTTTAAAGAGTACAGAAATTTAATTTTGTGTTAATTTCTGGTCCATTACCTTATTACAACTACTTACATACAACTGCATATTACAACTGTACGTACATGCAAATTGCAACTGCTTTTATTTTAAGGTATTATCTTATTATGATATTGTTGATTTGGATTGAAGCTTGGGGCGGGTGTTTGTCTTTCTTATCTTATCATCGGTGTGTCACGTATTTCCTCCAACCCTTAGTGAGAAGAATAGGGTTGGAAGAGTTACGTACGTGTTCGATAATCCTATATTTTGGGGGCGAACTTAGGGTTCCGATTGATCACTATTAGACGTTGATTGACTAATTTTTCTTGAATACCTATGATATACTATAATTGGTATAATTGCAATTATAATTAGTATGTATAATAGAACTGTATAAAAACTAGTTTGCTAATTGAATGTGAACACTCACTGTACTTTCCTGCTCTGTAAATGGGTTTTCCTGTAGAGTAGTTGTAATAAATAAATAAATAAATAAATATATATATATATATATATATATATATATATATATATATATATATATATATATATATATATATATATATATATATATATATATATACAGGGTGTCTCACCAGGAACTGCATCAATCGATATAGAGAAAACTACACACCAGAGAATTTTTAAAATTTGGGAAGATATTAACGGTAGTGTAGCCAATTTAACTAAAATAATTACAAGCATCTGAGACTTCCGGTATACCGGAAGTCGACACCAACTTGCTTATTTTAAATAGAATACCCTATGTATTTTAGGGTTTTAAAAAAGAGCATGAAATTCTGAGTCAAGAACATGTAGGATACCCTATGCCTAAACCCAGCCGTTTTAGAGATATTTGAAATAAAAGATATTTTGACAGGTGTAATGGTTTACAGTAACCTTTATAACTTTCTTTATGTAAAAGAGATACTAACCTACTTTTTGGCATGTAGAAAGAACACAGGGAGAGCTGCATTCTACAATTGAACTACATTCAAGAATGGTATACCAAGTGTTCCATTTTTGACGTTACATTTTGTAAACTTCAAACCGCGAAAACTTATTTAGGTCAAATGAAATACCCTATATTTTTTTACATCAAGTTATGCAAAATTAAATTCCTTTTTTTTTCTGATATAGGCATTGTGGGGTTTAAATCACAAATTTTTAAAGTATTTGCGATTTTCTTAGAAATTCAAGAATTTTTAGTAAAAATTTTATCAAATTAGCCATGATTAGAAACAATCAGTAATGTCAGTCATTCTCTTATGTTAAAAAATGCCACCGCGTTTAAATTACACCCACGAAGACTTTTTGAATTTGTTTATTATTTATGGAGAATGTGATAAAGTAATATGAAGAACTTGTAGCACATTTGCTACTCGATATCCACAAAAACAGAGACCGTCACCAAACACCAGGATATGATCTGGAGTTCGTTCTGTTATGGTCACAATTGCCGCTTCCATTCTCTCCATGTCCGGATGGGGCTGGGCGTAATGAGCGATGCTCGTCCTGACCAACAGCGTTACTCCTCCGCTGCGCCGCTTTTTATCCCTTCTATGAACCTAATACCCACGTATTCGTAGAGGGCCGTCTGGATGCAAATTGGTCTCCTGAAGCACCATGACGTCGACTTGATGTCTATCAATAATTTCTTCTAGTTCCGTCTTCTTTCCTTTGAGCGTAGAGACGTTCCATGACGCGATATCGAGGGACCTCCTTGCATTCTGATGTACTGCCATTTAGGGTGCTTCCATGGATGGCATTTTCGCAAAAGATGCATCCAAGGCCGAGTACATTTGTCCATAATAGCCATCATAGCGGGCAACTCTCTAATGATGGTCACCGCCTCCGAAGCTGGGGCAGCTGGCGTTTTCTTCCCCTCGACTACCGCGGCGTAAGACCTCGCTATCGGCGCAGTCCTCGACACCGAAGTTGAAGAGGCCAATGCCTTCGGGGCTGGACTTCTGGCGGCGGATGCGGCGGGAAAAGTCACTTTCCTCATCTGTGGTCTAGTCCTGGGGATCTTTTCGCATCCTCGATAATTCGCTGGATCGGGTCCTCGACAGTTGGTGAGAGCGATGTGGCAAAGTGCGCCCGTATTTATACACGCTCGAGCCGTGCAGTCGTATTAACGTCACAGGGAAAGTTGTACGAAAGCATCGGAGGTGGAGCTTACTTATAGGGGTACATAACATCCGAAGCACACATAGCACTATGGAAACTGCCAAGGAAAGGAGTCCCCAAGTTGTCGAACATCGCGAACGGAGTTCTGGCAGACCTGTCACTTTCCGGAAGGATGGAAAATATCTAACATGGTCTTCATACCCAAACAAGGTAAGAACTTAATGCATCTGTTGCATTTCAGATCCATCGCTGGCTGCCCACGCTCAGCAAGGTGATTGAGAGAATCATCCTTGCCCGCATCCGTGAGAAGACCGAAGAGCTGGAAGGTATCCCAGACGAGCAGTTCGTTTATAGACCTCAACACTCGACGGAGCTGTAAGTGCTGCGACTATTTGAATATACTATGGCGAGCTTCAACCGGAAGAACATCACCGCAGCGATGTTCCTGGACGTCTTCAAGCCCTTCGAAAAAATCTGGCATGACGGACTACTAGTCAAGATGATAGGTATGGGGTACCCGATGGCCGTGATGAAACTCATTAAGTCCTACCTGGCAAGAAGAAGATTCCGTATCAAAGTAAGGACCTCTGTATCGGACTACAGGACCATCGAGGCCGGAGTACCCCAGGGTGCGATGCTGTCGCCTCACCTCTTTAATATCTTCACCGTGGACCTGCCAAGGACAGAGAGCGTACAGCCGCTGCGCTGTAGGCTGACGACATGGGGATAGTTGTGAAGTCGAGGAGGGCGAGAGTGGCAATGACGTACTTCAGCGTGCTGCGGAAAAACTAACTGATTGGTGCAACAAGTGGAAGGTAGCCATCAACTCGGAGAATAGCACGGCGGTGCTTTTCAAGAAGACGCGGGAAAGCTCGGAAGTACATGTGAGTTTCAACGGCGAGGACATCCAATGGCGGGACAAGACCAAGTACCTTGGAGTTGTTATGGACAAGTCGTTGACATGGATGGACCACATCTACCAGGTAACAGGACACGCCAAACTATCGACGCCAGACTCTAGACAATGACTGGAAACAACAGCCAGCTGACTCTAAGGAATAAGCTGCTCCTCATCCAATAAGTCCTTCAGCCCTAACTGATGTACGCATCGACAGATTGGGGCTGCGCTGCTCAGACACACATAAAGAGGATTCAGGTCGTCGAAAATGCCGCCCTCCGCCGTGCCGTGGACGCCCTGTGGTACACGAGGAACACCGATATCCTGCGAGACCTAGACTTCGCCACTGTGATGGAGAAAATCTAAGCCAGGGCTTGGAAGCTCTACGATCAAGCAGGTACCCATGACAACCCCCTCATCTGAGTGGTTTCGGACTACAACGCAGGAGGACCGGAAAGACACAAGAGATCGAAGATCCAGGTAGTATAACCTTTTACATGTCAAATATAACCCTTTATTACCACAGCCCTATTGCTCATAATTAATGTTTATTTCAGGGGTCCCTATGGCACTTTAACAATTTTCTGTTTCAGAAAAGACACGACTTTTCCCAGTCACACGCACCTGATTCCCAACCCCGGGATCCTTTTCGAAAGAGAAGGACCCCTCCCGAGTAACGTGACTCACATTCCTGACGGCGATCCAAGCGACGCGGTTAGTTCGCATTATCGCGGAAGATCACCTGATATAACCCAATTCCTGGGCATCGCGCTGGTCGCGGCGCCCACGATAAGATACCCCCGGGGGCTAACGCTGGCGAAGCGATGCAGTAAAACAAGGCGACCAAAAGTAAAGAAAAAGCCGAGAAAAAATTCTTGTCAGCGGGACTTTAGGCATCAGTACTAAAGGAGGTCGAGGGGTGTGAACCACTACCAGTCACGCGGATCTTGTTTGCGGGTAGCATCTCTCGCATAAAAACCCACAAAAGTGGAAGCAAAGCTTGGCCCACCTTCGTACGATGGGACCGTCGTACGAAGGTGGTCTACACGATGGGAGAGTTAAGAGTGGTAATCTCGCTCGACTTGCTGAAACAAATCACGGCTCACTACGCCTGTCAATTAATATTGACGAAGAACACATGAAAAAGCACATGAGCTGGGCACCCGAAAATATCGATCGCGATTGGTCGAAAGTAATTTTTCTGATGAACCGACTTTTTGGGCGTGGGTTTGGGTAAAGCGTGCTTGGTCTGTCCGTGGTACACATTTCATTCAGCGTACTGCCAAACACCCTATAAAAGTCAATGTCTGGGGATGTTTCTCGGAGCATAGATTCGGCTGCTTGGAGCTTTTCACGATAAATTTGAACGCGAGAAGATTGCCCAAATGTACAAGCGTAGCCTCTTAAGATCAGCTAACGAGATGTTTGGATCTAATAATAAATATTGGTTCTTGCAAGAGGACAATGACCGAAACCATCATAGTCACCTCTGCCATCGAACAGAAATTATAACTAGAAAGTTCACTCTACGACGCGCGGCGGTACTTTTATCTTTCGCTTACAAAGGCATTGCCGCCATGCAGCTGTTGAACGGTGGCCTTCTTTATTATATGGGGGATACTTCCTATACGTGCGCCGCATTCTAATTAGCTTATACTCACTGGACGACGTGACGGGGTAAGAAGGGAAGCTTAGCTTAGGGGTAGAGCTTAGAGTAAGCCTTCTAGTTATAATTTCTGTTCGGTGCCTCTGCAGAGCCCGGAAGGAGGAAAATGACATCATTAAGGTGGATTGGCCCTCCCAATATCTTGTTGCCAACCCCATTAAAAATATGTGCGCCATCATGAAGGGCAAGTTTGCAGGGAAGCCTTTCTACAATTTGGAGCAGCTTTCAAAGGTTCTTTGAAAGATCTGGCGTTCTTTTTCCACTGATTACGCCGAAAAACTGGTCGAAAGTATATCCAGACGGTGCCAGGCCATTCTCGACAATGGTGGCGATTTTACTGTTTATTAATTAAAAGCTTTTAATTAGCATTTTAGCTTTAGCATTTTCAATGTACTTTATGTGCAAAAAATAGAAATAAGTATCTTTTATAGTTTTCAAAAATTCTCTGATCCTTTCTTGTTAAACAGGATGTGTATTCATGTGCAAAGATCGAGAGGACATCTAATTAACTAAATATTGCCTCCTCTGAAACGTCTCCAATAAAACGTTTGTTAACCCACTAGTTATTACTGAATTATAAATTGAAGATCAATGTTTTACGCATTATCTGGTAATGCTTTTCAACAATTAAGTAAAACCGTATTAGATATCCTACGTCGCCAGGGAAGACGTAATCGAGCAAAAATGTGATGCGGTGATTGAAATTATTTTTAATATTTCCACCACGAAAGACTACTTGGATATCTGTTTGAATTATAAATTAATAACTTATGCTAAACCCCCTTTTTTAAATGACTAATAATACAATATAGCAAAAATTCTCACAAACGAGAAGCAATGCATTCCAAGGAACGTTTTTGAATTGAAATAGGTCTTTCGTATTTAATTATTTATTGATATTTTGTTGTTGACTATTATTTTGCCAAAAAAGTACGTCTGTGGGATGTGCTTCCCCGTTCTGCACACATTGGTCTAGTCAACTTCAAAGATTTCTTGTTGTCTGGTAGATGATTGCTTCAGGAATTGCCATTTCAACCCGGATTCGTTAAGTCTTCAATATTGACGGATCGCTCACTTTTAAACAGTGGCGAAGCGTCCATTAAGGCTGTAAGGCGCAGCCTACCCTACATATTTTAGATGGTAGACCCCCTTTTTATATTGCCACTTGTCTTTATCGACAGCCAGCCCAGACATCGGCTTGGTTTTAACCCTGGTTTTATAAAAATCCGCGGTACAGGGGAGGAGAGGGCAGTACGCGAAAAATGGTATGTAATTTAGCTAGCCTGATCGATCAGTTTGCGTAATACAGTGGCTATAATATTGACCTGTCGTTACTCGTAGTGATTAGTGTTATTTTTAAGGATAATGGCAGCCCTAGACAGCGCCGATTTAATAGACTTTCGAATCAATAAGAGTGGCTATTTTAATAATTTATCTTTAGAAGATAAACTGAAAACTAAAGACGCATATTTAATATAAACTGAAATTGTAAACTGAAAATGAAAGCGGCAAAACCTACCAATTTATTTCAAGAACTACAGATGTTTTTGTAGAAAATAAAACGCGACGAATGGAATTGATATACAAAAAAATATAAGTGTTATTTTTGCGATTCAACTATTCAATATATATTACACTAAAAATGAACAGCCCGCCCTCCCTTGCCTAATTCAGGACAGCCTACCCTCAGCTTGAATCGACGCTTCGCTACCGCTTTTAAGATAACCCCATGAGTAGAAGTAACATAAGCTTATATCGTGAGAACCAACAGGACAAGGAATATCGCCGATTCGGGAAATTATATATCCACGAAACATAGTCATTGTTGCTGTTACCATTTGTGAAGTGCACTATCTTGTTGTCAAATGGTGTCAGATACACGAATCGCCTCCTTTAACCTCCACAACGTCAGCTAAACCAGTTGCCAGTATACGCCAATCAAGATTTATCAGGTTTCTATGCCCTATCATTTATATGGGATATCTCCTTCTTAAGGTACTTGAAGATCCACTGGGTAAAGTTAGAGGAGCATTTTCTAAACTGAAATTTTTCCGCAGTATTACCGTGAGTGATATGCCCTCCTGATAATAACATCTATAAGTATTATGATAAATTTACACTGTGGTCCGGGGTAACGGACTGGGCCTAGAATGGAGGTTTTATTGTATGCTTGCATTCGAGTACAACTCAAGTTCGAAGTTTGGACCCTCACCCTGTACGTGAAAGTATTTAATTCGCATCTATATGTGTGACCTTTCTCTCAGCAGTCTGACGCTTTAGGAAAAGGAAGTCGATTTAGGTCTAAACTAAAAAAAATCCTGAATAAATTATAAAAAAGAATTTTTATAATAACGTATCAGTTATTATTTTTACACTTTATTGTCAGCCACATTATTCATTAATTTAATGGTAATATTGTTGGATGCACCCGGTATGCTATCAAGTATTTGTAAATGAAATTGTATATTTTCCCATATAATAGGCAACTGTACCTTCCTGTTAATGGTGAGACTAACAATATCAATATATGTATATATTAAGTAAATAAATCTAGGCAGATGTATTGAATACGTAAAATATTAAATAATATCATAATTTAAGTACCATTTGTATACATACAATTGAAATTATATATTCCTAAATCCAATGAAATCTAAATAATGTAACTAACGTATTTGTTATCAGTTAATATAATTATGTCAGGACAGTAACTCGGTCAAATGAAACCTGATACCTAGTACTGTTTTTATAGATCACACCCATATCAATTAGTGTAATAGGCTATTAGTTAAGGAGTATTAGATCTAAAATAATTGGATAGGGGGAACTGACTTCTGTTCGTAACTCTCAGAATGCGCCCGCTTCAATAGTAAAAAGCAGAAAAACGTTGCATGTTAATGGAGGCAACTACTATTCTAAAACGAACCTTAAATTAACTTTTTTTCTATACGTTTGCGTTTCTTCTAGTGTTGTCTCCTTAGCAATAATTTTAAGTAAACTGACATATTGAGTTAAATTAATGATCAAAGTGGAAAAACTGACTGACCTATTTCAGATTCAGTACGTGGAAAAGAAACTGTTTTTGAGCTCCGCAATAATTTTAATATGAATTGAAAAGAGAAGAAAAGATCAATTTACAATATTTTCCAACGTTCGAGTTTCTATATTTACACAGTATCTTAGTACTCTTTAATATTAAAATGAAGTTGAAATAATTGGAATTAAATATCTAAAATCCAATTATTTCATTTAATGATGAATTTAAGGTAACATGAATAACATACATTTTGCTCGCTCTATCTAACATCTTTGGCATCCTTTGGGTTGCATACGTTGCATATTTAGGAAGATGATGTTTACGTACTAAACAAACTGCCGGTTACATAGATGCACTAATTTATGTAGCGAAATGAATGTACGTATTTTGGGATCGCTGTTGGAAACCTCTATTTTCGTATGACGATTTCGTATGATGATGCTAACAGATAAAGCGAAGGTCCTATACAGCATCTCCGTATTGCTAATATACGTCACTTATTCGGAATTAATTTTGCTTTTGATTTATCGAATCTTGTATAATAATGTTGAATGTAACATCTAATAATCTGTTTCTGAGTTGTTTTATTGAAAAACCAATCCCCAGCGATTTCTATATCCTGTATATAGTTTATATATTTCTTAAGTAAGTTGATATCTTGTAGTAGTTCATATAATGATAACAAGTATAATAACAGAGATGGTTATCACTACCTCATGATTAATTGATTTGAAAAAGGTAGATAAAAAATAACCTAAGAATGTAAGGTCACAGGGCCATTATTCCCAGATGAATTGATAACAATAGCCCTTGATTGTATTACTGGAATCGAAGGCAAGTAAGACTGAAATAAAATTAAGTTGAGATTCAGTTGCGAAAGTTGGGAAATTAATACATATCCCAAATGAAATTTGTGAGTGAAGTTATTTGAAGAGGTTGAAGTTTACGTTACAGTGTGTTTTGTGTGTTAATGTACTACTTAGTATGTGTGATACGTAGATACCTCTAGTAAAATGAAACGGAGAAACATCTTACTTTTATCAGTAGAGAAATTCTTAATGAATTCTGGTAGTTAAAAAAGTTTGCAGCATCCGAACATTGGGATTGCTGCAGCGAATAATAATGCAGGACTCGAGGCGGAGGGTCAAAGTTCATTCTGAAACCACAGGGCACTCTATCCTCAGCAGCTAGTGAAATTCGCGTGGCAAAGGTTAAAATTTAAAGCTGTCTGGTAATTTTACTGCTGGTGAATAATGACAAATCCTTTTATAATCATAAACTATGAAAACTAAATATTTTAAAAATAAGTTAATTTTAATATAAATTAAGAAAAAGTAGTGTTTTCCTTTCCCAAGTAGAAAGTTTTGAAGTTTTTAGTATTGATTTTAATATCGTTTTAAATAAACTCTTAGAAAAATATACAGTACTAAAAGGCTCAAATTTAGGCAGGGAGACTTTAAGTTTCTAGATACATATGTACTTACTTGCTTCACTTAAACGATCAGAGTGTAATATAAAAACTAAAAGTGACAATTCTGATACATCCATCCATCTGATTTGAATTCTGGTCCGCTATCTGGTCTACTTGACTATTGAGTACATAATTCTAGTTGTTTTAATCAATATAAAGATTAAGACATGGAGACTATTTTTTGCTTAAACTTTCCTTTTATTAACTTTACAATTATAAATTCATTTATTACCAGATTCATATAGATTTACCAGCTTCTGGTAATTTTATATAACCAGATTTATATAAAATCTTGTAATTTAAGCAACTTTTAATTTAAGTAAATATAAAAAATTGTATCTATAATCGTGATCAACTATGATGTTAAGTAGGCCACAATGTTTCAGATAGGCGATATTTCAGAAATATCTTAACACGATGAAAATTAAATTTTGTATTTCAAACAGTGGTCGTTTTCTTTTCAATTTTTTATTTTCTATTACGTGCTATCATCCTCAGAATTTTAAATAGGACGCCATTTATATTATTCCATTTTCCATCTCCTGATTAGAAGATATATTCGGAGATATCGATGTTTATAAGACTTTTATTTTAAAATATCGAAAAATATTGACAGTTGAATACAGATTATCAACAATTTAGAAAAATCCTCTTTAAAAATTGCGAATTCTTTTTCCAAATGTGAAAATTTTAAACACTTCGAGGATAGCCTCTTCAAATAAGAGACAACGTAGTCAATATTTCTGCACAAGTGAATCGTCATGGAATATTTCCACTAGGTTTCTTACAGCCCCCTGATGACACTTAAAAATTTCATTGATGAAATGTCGATAAAACATGATGACCCAAATCTTCTTAACAAAATTTTATGATGAAAGCCGTTTTCATAACTATAGGACTGTTAAATGTGATAACAGCCATTATTGGTTACCCGAAAATCCTTATTGAAGATATCTGGTGTATGATGTTTGGTGTGGTTTATTCAATGACAACCTCACAAACCTGTACTTTTATACATACTACATTGATTGGTGACTATTATTTAAATTTACTTCAAAATGTCCTCCCCAAAATATTTGAAGATATTCCATTAAATGAAAGAGCCACCATATGGTTGCAGGATGATGATGTCCTTCCTCACTTTGTTACGAAAGTTAAAAACATATTTAGACGACACGTTTGCAGACAATTGGATTCGATGAAATAGCGTGCATGACTCGTTGGCCACCGCGATCCTTTGACCTTCCACCCTTGAATTTTCTTTCTAGTGGTATTTAAAGGTATAGTATTTTTGCATATAGTACTTACTATACCATACTTATAGTACTTACATGCAACCTAGAAATGTAGTATACGTCTCGCCAAGAGATGGATACAGTTAAAATACTAAAACTTAACAAACTAAGGGCGGATGTCCATCGAATCTGGTCAATATCAACCTCACCGGTCAGAAGTCGTGTTAAAATATGGTCATTCCGATAAAAATCGGCTACATACACTTGTTTACCCTATTGTCCTCGAATGAAGAGTTTATAAACTAAGCTAAGCTAATATGTCGTCTAGGGAAATGAAGATGAAGATGTGTTTGCTGCCTATCGCGTGAGAAGGAACAAGCGTCGTCATGATTTCGTACAAGTTTCAATCTTCAGCCTTCTCTACCAGTTTACGTTTAGAATAATTTTTGTGTCGTAAAGTTATACAAACATTATTTATTATACCAAGTTATGGATTAACTATTCAAAAATGTTTACAATGTCCGTCCCTTACTATTGAGAGTCCAAAATAAACTAAATATATTATTAAAATCTGATTTGAATTAAATCCAATCGAGGGCAAAATGTATATATCACTATCCGACGAAGACTTCAGTCTGGTTCAGCTCATATTGTGTACGTGAACAAATGCCAACTGAAATACATGTGAACGATCTCTATTAAGCGATCCAAAATCTACTGATATAGTAGGTCAGATCCAAGACATTAGCCTTAAAGTCGTATTTACTTGTATCATAATAATGCCTTCGGTTATCGCCAGAGGAAAATGCCTAGCGCATTTGAAGTTATATCAGAATCTAACGCACCCGATGCATCACCTCAGGCTTCCTCGCATTTCTTACGACCCGTTGATCCGAGCTAGCATAGTATGAAATTAATGTAAAAAGACATGTGAAACATGTAGCGCTCATGATAATGATAACATTATATTTTTCTACTACCTTACAGTAGCCTTCTTCGCAACATTCCATTACATAAACTGAAGAACCCTACACTACAACAGTCCATAAAAAATATGTAGACCGAAAACTCCCTAACCAAATTCGAAAACTCCCTAATCCAAATGCGAAAACTCCCCGATCCAGATACACTAAGAAACAGATATGTTGAGGTAATCCGTACTACAGAATATACCAAAATTCCAAATATATATACCAAAATTCTATATACCATGTTGTATATACCAGCACAAAAAATATAGTAGTAATAGTAGTAAACGTAGTACTCTCAGTAACATGATAGTAATGTAATATGACTTTGTTGACAAAAGATCGTGTATTACAAACTTCTACGTCCATTTCGCAATTTATATCGGAGAACCTCGACACTCAATCGCAAGTAGATAGTCAGTACATGGAGTTTCAAAAAGCATTTCATGAAATATTTTTCACTTTCATATATTTTTGGGCAGGTTATCTCATTCTGATCATTTGAAAGCTCTTGTTTCACTCAGTATGTTTCTAGATTTTTTTTGCGATTTTGTCTTGCCGTTTCAAAATGGCAACCGTTCAATTGTGAAAATTATCTAAATTAATTCCTAGTAAAAGAATAACTTTTTCTTGTTTTAAAAAAGTAATGTGTATAAAAAGTAATATATATATATATATATATATATATATATATATATATATATATATATATATATATATATATATATAATTTAATGTTTTATTTGATCAGTGTGACATGAACTACTCTAAGATTATCATAATACTGTCAAAGAGTAAACTTTGAGGAGTGAATATGAACTCTATTAGCATGTATAATGTTGCTCTTATTATTTTTATATTTATCTTAACATGTTAGAATTTAGAATATTCGATATCATTTTTCTTTTTTTATCTAAATAACGGAGATATTGTTTAAAAGGCAATTCGGTGATATCCTGAATAATAATTATTAAAATTATTATTAAATGTTATTAGTAATTTATTATTTATCATCTGCTCTTTAATTTATTTGCTTATATGTTCATTATGTAACTTTAAATAATATATTGCTTTTGAATACTATTTACAATGAATCATTTTTTGTTGCGAACATATACGAGCGCTCCGGGGGCATAAAGGGGTTTCAACTAAAATACGTGTCCACAGAAATATGTGGCGTCTATATCTATCGAATGAAAGCACTTTGATATCTCTTTGAACATGAATTCGGTAAGTTTAGTAAGTAAAGTTAGCGCCGAGTGAAAGATTGCTCTTTGACGTTACTTGAAATTCTCACGAATTTCGAATGATAGTTATACTGATAACCATTTCTGAGTTGTTTAAGCAACAAATTGGATGGGTTCTTCTCTACACACGTATATGTATATATATATATATATATATATATATATATATATATATATATATATATATATATATATATATATATATATATATATATATATATATATATATGTATAGATGTATATATATATATATATTTTATATCGTGGTCGATAAAAATCAATTTTTAAAAACAATTTATTTTTGAAATACACAATTGAACGTTTTGTTATAAAGGATTTAAAATTATAATAATATTAAGTGAGTACCGGAGGTTTGAAATGAGTTATGCTAGTTTGCCGGATACTATGCCGGTCTGCCGGATACTATGCCGCTCTGCCGGATACTATGCCACTCTGCCGGATACTAACTTCTGGTCGCACGCTTTCGCCTATATAAACTGTCATTTGCTGACTCTGCATGGGAATGGCTTTAGCCATGAGTATTCTTAGAAGTTAGGCGTGAGTTGCTGACCATAAGCAAGTCTTTGTTTTTGAGAATAAGATAAGTCACGAATAGTATCAAGTAACTATGAGAAACAACTGATAAGAAAAAGCAAAGATTGTGTTACTTGAGATATGATACAATGTAAATTGTACCTAACTGAAATTATTCTAAGTATTCTAAGTCTAAAATGTATACAATTAAATATTTTATATAACAACTCCCCCCTTATAGAAAAGTTGGTGGTATACAGCAACTTTTGGATAAGCAGAAAGTTCCAAAAATATGAATGTTGCTATTAAGTGCAACATAAATGCAATAAGCAATATAATAATATAAGGTAAAATTGTAGTAAAATCAAGTGAACAAAATAAAATAATAATAATCACATAAGTCCAGTTCACTTGAACACTAGTCACAGAATATAAAATGTTAAAGTTCCAAAATCACTATAAAGTCTCAATTTAGTTCAGTATCTTCTGGGGAACTGTCTGTTGGTCTGATAGCGGGCCTTCTTCTTGAAATAAAGTTGGTGAGTCGTCCAACGGGTTTTGATTGTCCAGGAGGCGGTGGAGGTAAATTTGACGTTAGGGAAATAGCAAGTCTTCTTCTTCTTCTGCATTTGCATGTGAAGTATAGGATAACGAGAAGAATTATGACAGTAATTATGAAATAGGTAAACCAAGAAATATGTTTCGTGACAAAAGGTTCGTTGATTAAATCATCAAGGGTTTTGGAATATTCATCTAATTTGTGCTTTGCAACTTCAAGGTCTTCAACGTTGAGATTGTTTAATTTTAAAGGCTTTAATTTTGGAATTTGCAGATCGTTAGGAATGTTGTCACAACAGTTGTAAGGGATTAGAATAGGGTGAGAATCATCATGAGTTACAGTAGTGTCTCTAGAGTTTGCTTGGACTTTGGTAACACCAACAAAAGCACTACAATAAGGTTGTAACTTGAGAATAGAATTTTTGAAAATGACTTCAGTTTTAGAATTTCGGTTTTGACATGAGATGGTTATTTGAAGGGGTTCAGAATTGATTATAAGCCAAGTGTTGTCTTCTAGATTGTGAACTTTGTATCCTTCTGCAAATATTAAAGATGTCTGGCAATTTTCCGGAAGGGTCCTGGTGTTCTTCAGAATTTTGGCTTCGCATATGGCGTTGTCATCAATGGGGTAGGCGAACAAATTTGAACACAGTTTTTGTCCAAAGACGAGTGGTTTGCATCCGTCGAGATTTGACATAGGAATGTACATTATAGAATCGTCGTCTCGCGCAACATATTTTTGATTGGTTGACAAAACATGATATAAACCAGTCCGATTATTGAGGATAGGCATTGGGAATAATTGGAATAAGGAAAATCTTTGTTGATCAATAAGAGGAATTTTTAGAACAAATATTAAATCTGAATCGGTTTGAAATGCTGATAGTTCTATGATATCTAGATATCTACCAACATCAGATAATTTTATTGGAAGTGGTAAATTATTTTGATGCAAGTTTTGAGATATCTCCTGTAATGCGGATATCAGATCTCTAGGATTTATAATAGAAGTATGAATGATTTTTAGACGCGCGAATGTAATTGAATTTAATATGTCATTTAATTGATCCTCAATGTACAAGTAGCTTTCCATTAATATTTCGCATTTTTCTAGGAATCTTAATTTTACTTCGAAAATTTTGAGTTTCTCTTTAGTTCTGTAAATTGTGTCAGATATTAATTTAATGTCTCTGTTAAATGTTTCTTCGTCTAGTTGTAATTTTTGAATAGTTGTGTTGAAATTCTTTATTACCGATGTTGTTACGGATATTTGATTTTTTAATAAATTTTCAATTTGATGTTCGTCTGTAATTAATTTGTTAATACTGTTTGTGTAATATTCGCCATCTTCTGCGTCTAGATTTCCTGTGATTGCTTTAAATACAGAACCAATAGCATTTAAAATACCACGTTTATAGCGTTTTGTATCATAATTAATTTCATTTAATTTTTCTTTAATATTACCAGAAATTTGTGTTAATAAACTGATGTGGATCTTTACTTCGCCTCGAAATAAATTCATGTTTTCAAAAATAGGGCTGACGGCACGTATTAAATTTTCAAGAATATGTTCATTATGTTGATAAGCTAATCTTAGAGCTGAAATGTTCTTGTGAACAAGGAGAGTCCAATGCTTGTTTGTCACATAAATATCGCTTTCATGGTGATAATAGACTCCGATTGTATTTTCTATGGGTGTTATTGAGTATTGGGATGCTGCTGTCCCTATCAGCAGGAGAAACCTGTAATTAAATTAAATTTTCAAAATAGGGTTTCATTCGGTCAAAATTTACTTTAGTTGTTTGATTCGTTTGAGAGTTTAATAGGATTGCAGAATTTTTAAGTATTTCTTGAATTTCGAAGGGACCGTTAAATTTATTGCTAAGTTTATTTTTGATCTGTGACTCTTTCACGTAGACCTTGTCTCCGACTTTAAATTTGTATTGATTTTCGGGGACATTTTTGTCAAACCTGGTTTTTGATTTTTGCTTAGACAGTATAGTTTTTTCACGGGCAATTTTGTAGTAGTGAGAAATTCTGTTATTGAGGTCTCTGATATATTTTGAAATTAACTGGTTTTCATTATATAATTTTTCTGGAGGTCGGCTGGAAGTATGACCGAAAATTAATTCGTATGGGGAGAATCCATGGGTTTTGTTGACGGAATTGTTGTAGCATATTACAGCATATGGGAGTACTGTTAGAGGGTGTTCGTGAGGGTTTTCTGTTTTATTTATTCTAATCATCTCTAATAAGGTTGCGTGGAAACGTTCAACCGATCCGTTGGATTGCGGATGATTAACACTGGAATACGTCAGTTTAATGTCATAGAGGGTACAAAGATCTCTAAGCAGGGTGTTGTCGAATTCCTTTCCATAGTCGCAGTGAATGCGAAGGGGTGTGCCAAAGTGTTGGAAGTAAACAAGTAAAGTATTTACTGTCGATCGTGCGGTTTTGTCTTCAAGCGGGTATGCTTGAGTAAATTTAGTTAATTCGTCTCTGATGGTCAAAACATAATTCCGAGTGGGGACTTCTAGAATGTCAATGTTAACTCGTTCAAACGGTGTTTTCGGGGTTTCCGTAATTACTAGAGGACTACTTAAATTTTTTCTCAAAATTTTTGTTCTTTGACATGTCTCGCAATTTTGAATGTATTTTTCGACATCTTTTAGTAAACCGGGCCAATTATATTTTTCTTTGATTCGTCTAATGGTTTCATTGATTCCTCGATGAAGGTTAGATTTTCCTGAATGATGTTGATCAATTATAATTGGTATTTGGTCATCGTCAGGTCGTTTGACTAAATTTTGACAAATAGTAAGTTTTATGTCTTTACCTGAATAAATATAGGAAAACATTTCTAAAGTTGGTAGGTCTAAATTATTTTCAATATAATAATTTTTTGTTTCTTCAAAATTGTCTTGTCCTCTGAATAATGTGATAAAAAGCGTTTCTATTATACTATCAGGTTCAAATGGTAAAAGAATTATATAGTATTTACGATTTTTAACGGATTTACTAGAGACTATGTTAATTTTGTTATTCATAAAATCGGGTTGCTCTTCGAGTATATCCTCGATAATTTTATAGTGTAAATCTGCTAATTTATCTTTTTGAAAGAATGTAACAATATCTTTATGTTTTTTATCTAATAACTGATTATTAGTAAATTGGATTTTGTTGTAATCTATTAGGGATTGAGTTTTATACAAGTTTACGAAATTTTGGAGTTCTTCTACAATTGTCTCAGGGGATTCGTCAGTACTGATAGATTCGTTATCGTCATTGTCAGAATTTGAATTTAAAACTTTTGTTTGTAATTTTGCACAATTTCTGAAATAATTAATTTTTATTCGCGATAGTGCGTCCGCGTTTTTATTTATCTTACCTGGTTTATACTCAATTTCGTAGGAGTATTCCTCTAATTTTAAACGCCAGCGCGCAAGGCGGCTGCCTGGATCTTTGATCGAAAAAAGCCATGTAAGAGGTCTATGGTCTGTGACGAGTTTAAATTTTCTGCCAAAGAGGTACGGTCTAAAGTGTTTTACACTCCAAACAATAGCTAATAATTCACGTTCAATGGTGATGTATTTAGTTTCTGCTTGACATAATGTCCTTGAAGCATATGCAATGGGGAGGTCTTTACCGATAGGACCTTGAGATAACACTGCGCCAATTGCGAATGCACTAGCATCCGTTGTCAGTACGAATGGCTCATCGAAATTTGGATAACTTAGTATAGGGGTAGTGGTTAAAGCTTCTTTCAATTGTTCGAATGCAGTAATACAGTCATTGTCAAAAAAGAATGGAACATCTTTTTGAAGTAATTTTGTCATTGGTTTGGATAATTTTGCAAAATTTGGAATAAATCGGCGGTAATAACCTGCGAGTCCGAGAAACGATTTAATATCTTTTTGATTTTTAGGTTGCGGAAAGTTTGCAACACAATTAATTTTGTCGGGGTTTGGTTTTACACCGTCAGGGGTTATTATGTGTCCAAGATATGCGACTTCTTTCCGGAGAAATTCGCATTTGTCAGGTTGAATTTTGAGGTTCGCGTTTCGTAGTCTCTTAAATACGTCTGTAAGTCTTGACATGTGTTCCTGAATAGTGGGTGAATAAATGATAATGTCGTCCATATAGACGAGACATCGCTCATTTTGAATTCCTAATAATATATTGTCCATAACACGTTGAAATGTGCTAGGGGCATTTCGTAATCCAAAGGGCATTCTAACAAATTCATAGTGACCATTATCGACAGAAAAAGCAGTTTTGGAAATATCTTCGGGATTAATTTCTATCTGGTGAAATCCAGAGGCGAGATCTAAAGTCGTAAAGTATTCGCACTTACCGAGTTGATCTAATATATCCGAAATATTGGGCAAAGGGTATTTATCACCTACTGTGGCTTCATTTAATTTACGGTAATCCACCACAACACGCCATTTTTGTATACTAGAGGCGTCCATTTTTTTTGGGACAACCCAAACAGGTGAGGACCATGGCGAAACTGATGGCCTAATTATACCTTGATTCAACATTTTAGATACTTGATTTTTTACTTCATCCTTGTGGATGTGCGGGTATCTATAAGATTTTGTGAAAATGGGTTTCGAATTTCCGGTATCAATTGAATGTTTAATCTCATTAGTGAAAGTGAGGTTATCTCCTTCGAGATAAAATATGTCTGAAAAGTTAAGGCAGAGTTCCGTTAATAACTCTTTCTCTTCTTTATTTAAATGTTCAAGTCTTAACTGATTTCTTATTTCAAAATTTCTATCAATAAATTGACCTGAATTTTGAATTTGGTCATTTAAATTGAATGCTGAAAAATTTTGAATAGGTTCTATTTCAAATTTAGAAAAGTCAATAGTTTTTGCTATAGCGTTAGCATTGATAACTGTTGTTAAAAATTCACCTTGGTTATTAATTTTCACAAGGGCATTCGGTATACGAACCTTTTCTATTTCTTGATTACATATTATTGCGTCAGTATTAAAAAGATTACATTTAAATTTGAAAATTTGTTCAGTTCGAGGACCTATACAAATTTTATTTTGAATTTTGGAAGGTTTTTGGATTACTTTTGGAGATGTCTGATTATAATTTGGAAAAATAAAATTTTTGTTCTCAACTGTAGTCAGTTTTTGATCGAATTTAGAAATTTTTGGAAGAGGATGAGTCACTTCTTTAGTCTGATGTGGAATGGAGGGCGGCAAATCAAAATCTTGAGAAGGGTCTTCGACCTTAAATAGAGGTACTGTTTTAAAGTTCGTTACGAGTTGTCTATTATTAAAATCAATTACACAATTATAATGCTCTAGGAAGTCAGAGCCTAGTAAACCATCGAAACTAATATCGAGATTGTAGATATATACTTTGTGTGGATCGTTGTCAGCGAATGGAATTAATGTTGATTCAGTAATTAGAAGTTTTTGATCGGTTATACCCTGTATAACAACGTTTTCAGGGGACCTTTTTTTATAATTTAGACATGTTTTTGGCTTAAAAATTGAAATACCTGCTCCTGTATCTATTAATATTTTAAAAGTATTAGTTATGTCCTTTATATAATATAGGCTGTGAGGATTTACGGTGAGTAAAGGCCTATTTACATGAATTTCTGTTCTTGGCTGTCTTGATTTTGATTTAAGTTCATCGTTTGAAATTGAGCTTGAATTTGTTCTAAGGCGGTTGATTGATTCGGCGGGTCTTCGTAAGACTGGGGGTCTAATTGAAAATTTTGGGTATTTGAATTTTCAGGATATTGAGTAGTATCGAAATTTTGAGTATTATCGTTAAAAGTAGCGTCGTATGAGTCTTGATTTTGAGCAGTATAATTATATTCGTAATTATCAATTTGATAATTGGGCTGAAAATATTGAGTTGAATTTGAATAAGCAGGACTATTCGTCATTCCGTATTGTTCATTTTCGTACAAATGAGCAGTATCATTTGTGTAATATGTTTCATAGTACGGATGAGCAGTATCATCCACAGTTTCATTTAAATGATGCGTACGTTGTTGATTAAAATTTGAGTTTGATCTTATCACGGAGGGTCTCTGAAAATTTGCGTTTTGTCTAAAAATTGGCGGTCTATTTTGCATAAATTTGTTTTGTTGAAAATTATTATTTGGCTGATTTGTAGACATCGGCCTAGGTTGATTTGGGGTAAATGTAGGTCTTGGAAAAGTTTGTTGACCTGGTTGATAGAAATTTGGCCTAAAAGTGTTATTAGAAGAATTCGTAGAATTATTATTATTAAATTGGTGGGTAGCTTGTCTAGTGCGACATTCGTTTATAGTGTGTCCGTTTCGTTTGCAGTACGAGCAGACTTTTTGTACATTAATTTGAGGCTTCTTAATTTGAGATGTATTTACTGAACGAGAAAATTTTTGGTTTTCAAAATACGAAAGCTGTAGCTCTCTTTTAATTCTGGATATTGCTTCTAGCATATTACAAGGATTGCCAGCACGAATTATTGAGCCAAGTTTAGGATCTAGCCCTGTTAAAAGAGTATTTAATGTTATCGTCTCTATTAAAGTAGATTGTGCTAATTTTTGCTCTGGTGTCAATGGTTGTTTCTGAACACAAGCGTGCATTTTCGCATTATGTGACTGAAGTCTCGAAATAAAATTTAAAGTTGATTCATTCTGATTTTGTGAAATGCGTTGAAGGTCTTGAATGAGGGATGTGAGATCCCTAGAATCTCCGAAATGAGTTTCTAATAAAATTTTTATCTCGTCCCATGTTGCAGGGTTGCGAGAATTAATTAATTCAGCAGCTTTACCTTTAAGCTTATTTTTGACATGGAGGGTCAATAATGTTTTTTGGTTGCCTACAGCCATTTGGAAGGCACAACGAACAGCGTTTAAAAATGTTTGTAAGAAGATCTGATTTCCATCATATTCGGGTACAATAGAAAATACTTCTGAAAGTTTATAAGCTTCTACCTGTTCTTCAATTTGATTATTTACGTTGGCAGTTGCCATTTTTAATAAATCGGTTAGAAAAATTTAAATAAAATAATAAAAAATAGGTTTATATATTTTTTCACGTTAAATGTAAAATTAGGGAGTAAAGTGAATATAGGAGCAATAGCGACTGGACTATACCACTTTATTTTTAGATGTAGATAAAATGTAAGTAATGCGATTAGCGGTATAATCGCGTAATTAAAATGTGACGATTAACAGTATAATCGTATAATGTAATATACACTTTGAGATAAGGCGTGACAATTCTATATGAATGCACTTACCAAATCAAATTCATCCGGACGCTGGCCTGGATATCGCAGTTAATGAGGCAATTTCCGTGTTTTAACTGGGTCACCTGGGAACAGCTGATCTTCCGGGCTTCAAGAGGTTCGGACCAGTTAGGCGATTCCGTGTTCTGGAGCGATTTTCTTCTTGGGGTTTTCTTGCGTTCTTCGTAAAAACTGTTTTCTTTCTTGAGGTTCTTTGTAGTCACTTAGGAATTGGAATTCCACGACGATAGTGAGGAAAGTCCGTGTTCTAACGACGTGTGAAAATCCGAACGACTGCGCCAGATTTTTATATCGTGGTCGATAAAAATCAATTTTTAAAAACAATTTATTTTTGAAATACACAATTGAACGTTTTGTTATAAAGGATTTAAAATTATAATAATATTAAGTGAGTACCGGAGGTTTGAAATGAGTTATGCTAGTTTGCCGGATACTATGCCGGTCTGCCGGATACTATGCCGCTCTGCCGGATACTATGCCACTCTGCCGGATACTAACTTCTGGTCGCACGCTTTCGCCTATATAAACTGTCATTTGCTGACTCTGCATGGGAATGGCTTTAGCCATGAGTATTCTTAGAAGTTAGGCGTGAGTTGCTGACCATAAGCAAGTCTTTGTTTTTGAGAATAAGATAAGTCACGAATAGTATCAAGTAACTATGAGAAACAACTGATAAGAAAAAGCAAAGATTGTGTTACTTGAGATATGATACAATGTAAATTGTACCTAACTGAAATTATTCTAAGTATTCTAAGTCTAAAATGTATACAATTAAATATTTTATATAACATATATATATATATATATATATATATATATATATATGTATATATGTATATATATATATATATATATATATATATATATATATATATATATAGGTTTATATTTCAATGTTTAAATTAAAATTTTCTTTAGAAAATACATTTCCCCTAATCAATAAATATAATCGGGAGTTGAATCTTAATAAATAAAAAAAACATGATCCATTAAAAAAAATGTGTCCGGTAGCCCTCAAGAAATATGTGATATTTGTTAGAAAACCAAACACTATTCTATATACTATTATAATATACTACTACATTATATCTTTGATCAGTTACTTAATCAAGTACAATAAATATAAATGGTTCTCAAAATAAAATAACTGGTATGGTTGGAGCGATTGAGATATTGATAATCATGAAAATAGTTTAAAAATGAATGCAGTGTTTAGCAAACTTACTAATGTTAACTAACAAAAATGAGATTAAATATTCCAGGACGAGAGTTTTCTTAGTCTATTATTATTGGTAAAAGAAGTCAAATAAATTTAATTTTTTGTAACTTATATCAAGTGAATAGTTATGTGGAGCAAAAGAAATAATATTCTCCTGGAAAACAGAGCGCGCGAGAGGGAGAAAAGATGCAATTAGTTGCATAGTGTGGTGAGTTTTTGTGTTCTTGTTTCATTGGTTTAGAACAATAATTATAAAAATACTAACAAGCAGAAATATTAGAGGCATAATATTTAGACATAAAAGGGTAGATATGTATATATATATATATATATATATATATATATATATATATATATATATATGTATATATATGTATATGTATATATATATATATATATATATATATATATATATATATATATATATATATGTATGTATATATATGTATATGTATATATATATATATATATATATATATATATATATATATATATATATAATATATATATATATTGACGTTAGTGAGATTATAGTGTATAATTCGTTAATAATACAAATTAAACACAGGATATACCGCGGAGTGGCCACTCGTGAAACGCCAGTAACTAATTTGAAAATAGAGCCTGAAACCCATATGATGTTTTAAAAGTTTACTAATTGATTCCAATTTCGTCTTTCCTGTTTTTCGTCAAGTCGGTGACATAATTATAAAGCTGAATATTTTGTAAACGGTAGGATACTTTCTCCTTATGATAACAAATGTTTAACAAATTACTTTTGAAAATTTTTATATTCACCTACGCATTATAGCAGGACAATTTTAAAGCTGGCTTGAACTGAAAATGCTAGGCGCAAATTCCAATGACTTTTTATTCATATAATTTTATTCTATTTCACTACAGTAGTAATAACATAAGTATTTCTGAAATGTTCTAAAAATATGTTATTAATGAAGCTTTTTCTAGTTCCAGCACATTAATAACACATTTCTATATTTTTTCTAGAATATTACTCTAAAAATTTGTTACTAATTTGCTGGAGTAAAAAAAATGATGTATTATGGTACGATGTACTTTCCAGATAGAAACCATTCTAACATTCACGTCACCACATTAGTGAGATTTGCGTTCATTTGTGTATTTCCATTTACGCACTATCATTAGTGTGCGTTTTCAGCAACTATATAAATGAAATTTTAAAACGCATATATAATTTTTGTTGTAGGTTTTCTACTGAAATAAACTGGAATGGATGATTGTATATTATTGTAATAATGTGTGCGAATATGACATACATGAATCGAGTAACTAGTTTTAAAAATAAACATGAATTTGATGACAGTTTTCTCATACAAAGTGACTAAAGGTCTTATTAATAATCACACTATACTACGCTAGTTTCTAACTAACATATGTAAATTTATATGGAATATAATTTTAGTATGGTGTTAGTCACCACTAACTGATTGCTTATTAATACGGGGCTACGTGATTTGTATTGTTTTATTAAACCAGACAATGGATTTACTTTGCAACAACGTATTTCTGTTTAGTTCAATAGAAAACCTACAACAAAAATTAGATATGCGATTTAAAATGTCAGTAGGAATCCTGCTGAAAACATAATCTTAAACAGAGAATAAAATTTAGTAAAACCTAACCGTAGCCCTGAAAAATATTGTAATTAATCCTGTGAAACGGCGAGAATTTTTTTACTGAGAGTACTTCTTAAAAAGTGAAGCAAAAGTTAAAATAAAATGCAAAATAAATGTTTCATGTTTCTATATCTCTATATACATACACATATAAATTTCATTAAAAAATAAATAAAAGTGTATATTTACTTTGTTCTAGGTAGATTCGAAAGTAACAGAAAATATACTTAGCACTGGAAATAAACTACAACTTAAATTCAACCGAGCTGATTTAAAATTTATATGTCCAGCGGATATATAATCGACAAATGCTGATTAAACATAATTTCGGACAATATGCGCCTAACCGCTCTGATAATAAAGTTAAATTTTCTATCTTTGTAAGAAAATTGTTTGCTTCCTGTTACTCTTGGAGGTAACAAAATACTACTTGAATGGTGGAGGGAACATCGCACAGCAAGTATGTAATTTACAAACGATCCCAGCGCCAGCGGTATATAGTGGAACTGAAATATCGTTTAGAGGATCAAAATGGTAAAAATGACCTCCTCGAAAATTTTCGGAAATAGCCTTTACTTGCCATCTATTATTAAAATATGTAAGAAATAAAGCAAAACGTTGTCACTTCCGAAAACGGAAGTCACAGCGAAAAATTAGAAGTTACTTCGTTGATTAAGTTTCTATTTTGTGACTATAGCTCTATATACATATACATATATATATATATATATATATATATATATATATATATATATATATATATATATATATATATATATATATATATATATATATATATATATATATATATATATATATGTATGTATAAAAGACCACATCCAATTTGTTGCTTAAACAACCAAGAAATGGTTATCAGTATAACTATCATTCGAAATTACCAACTCACTAAACGAAGTGAGAATTTCAAGTAACGCCAAAGAGCAATCTTTCATTCGGCGCCAACTTTACTTACTAAACTTACCGAATTTATGTTCAAAGAGATATCAAAGTGCTTTCATTCGATAGATATAGACGCCACATATTTCTGTGGACACGTATTTTAGTTGAAACCCCTTTATGTCCCCGGAGCGCTCGTATATTCTGTTCCCAACAAAAAATGATTCAGTTAAAATAGTATTCCAAAGGAATATATTATTTATACATAATGAACATATAAGCAAATAAATTAATGAGCAAATAAGAACTATAAATAATAAATCACAAATAAATAAATATATATATATATATATATATATATATATATATATATATATATATATATATATATATATATATATATATATATATATATATACATATCTTTTTTTTTCGGTGGGGGAAAAATCTTAGAAAGACACTTCATCTCCCGATGAAGTAGTATGGGATTCGCACCCACTAAAAAGCCCCCTTCTTTTTCTCACTTTTCCATTCCGGCACCGCTCTTCAGCATAACATCAGAATGGTAAGTTGTCGGTCTGTCTCCTTTCTTCATTCCCGTGTCGTTCTCGTTGTTGTCTCGTTCTTTCTTCTTTTTCTTTACATTCCATAATCTTTTTTATAGTGAATTTCACAACACGTCAGTTTTCCTCTCTCCTGCAGATTATTTCAGCAAAGTTATTTACATTTAGGGCTTCTCCAGTCGTAACTTCGTTTTCTCGTCTTTCGGCCCACCACGCATCACATTGGAAGATGGTATGCTCCGGTGTGTCTATTTCTGCTCCGCAGTGATTACATCCTAAATCTGTTGCCTTGCCGATGCGATGCGCAAATGACTTGAAGGATCCATGGCCCGTTAGTATTTGTGTCATATAGTAGTCTATGTTGCGATGGTTACATCGCACCCATCTCCTGACGTCGTGGATTAACAGCTTCGTCCACTGTGCAACATTTTGTGTTTCCTCCCATTTCTCCTGCCACTTGTCAAGAGTCATTGCCGAGCTGCTATTTTGGCCTGTTGAGTCTGCTCATCCGGACGGTCATGTAGATATCGCCTTTCTTCAACCAGTAATTCAATTGGCGGGATGCCGGTTATTACTTGGATTGCTTTGGTAGATACGGTGCTATATGCAGATGCTATTCGCAATAACATTTTTCTTTGAGTTCTAATCATTATGTCTATATACTTCCTTAGAGTCATTGCCCGGTACCAAATTGGCGCTCCAAACAGTAGGATTGACTGCACCGTTCCCCATAGCGCTTCTCGCTTACGAGCTCTAGGCCCGCCAATATTTGGCATAATTCTTGTTAGTGAACCGATCCTTGCCTCAGCCTTTGTCACTGTCTTCTCCACATGCTTGCCAAATTTTCTCCTGTCATCGAAGTTTATTCCTAGGTATTTTATCGTTCTTGCCGGTTCTATTGTGGCATTTTCTAGTTCAAAACAAACTCCTGCTCTTTGTTTCCATGGGCCTTTCAAAATTATAGCTTAAGTTTTTTGGGGCGCCAATTTTAGGCAGTGGGCTCTCATCCATACACTTACCCTTCTCAAGGATTCGTTTACGCGGAAAATTAATTCGTTTAGGTTATCAATGCAAGCTAATATGACCAAGTCGTCTGCAAAGGCTATACTTGTTATGCCTTATGTTTTCCTTCAGCACTTCATCATATAGAATATTCCATAGGGTCGGCCCTAGTACCGAGCCCTGTGGAACGCCTGCTGTGATATTCACCGTCTCCTTTCTGTCAATGTATAGTTTTCTGCACTTGAAGTATGCCGATATAATGTTGATTATATATTTAGAAATGCCCCTTCTGTGCTTCTCTAATAACGATCTCCTATCCCACTGTGTTAAAGGCGTTTTTAACGTCTAGTGTTACTAGCACACACCATTTATTTCCACACGATGTTACTATATTTTGCACTTTTTATACAGCTTGGATAACTGATCTGCCTTTCCGGAATCCGAACTAGTTTTCGGACAGTCCTTCCCCAGAGTATATTTCTATTACCAGTCTTCCTCGTATCAATACCTTGTGCAGCTTACTCAGCGTATTTAGTAAACACACAGGCCGAAGGGTCATTTAAGGTCCTTCCTGTTTTTGGTATCAGAATTAATTTTGCTATTTTTCAGGCTGTAGGGAATTCTTGTCTTTCTAGCAGGGTGTTCATCACACTCAGTATCCACTTTGGTGCTATCAATACGACTTCCTTGATGGCTTCTGGTGGTATGCCATCAAGTCCAACCCCTTTCTACTTTTCATGCTTTCAATTGCGGCTTTAAGCTCATTTTCTGTAAAAACATTTACATTTTCCTCTAGTGTGCCTTCTTTCCAAGTATCTTGTCTGTTTGGGAATAATATCTCCACTACCTGTCTTTTCTTTTCCAAACTTAGTACATAAGGTGTTAAATTTGTTAAAGACGTTGTGGCTATCTTATGGCCTTTTCCCCAGATATCTTCATTTAGTTTTTTACATAAGTCTTTCAAGTGCGTGTTTTTCGACGACTTTATCAATTTCTGCAGTTGGCGTTTTTTTTATACATTTCTTGTGTTTCGTCATCTATCCCGTTTCTCGGCGTCACTGGTGTTAGTTTCCTCCTAATGCTGATACATTCTTTCCTTTTTTTTTCAATATCCTCATTCCACCAATAAAGCACTCTTTGTCTTGGCCTGTTTCCAGTATATAATATATTACTTTTGTAGGCATCCTGGATTATTTCAGCACACATCTCTGGAGTTTCTTGGTTTATACCATTTGCTTCTAATCTCCATTCTAGATTTGCTTTAAAGAGCTCCCAGTCATTTATAACCTTTGTTTTCTCAATTCGTCGCCAGGGAGATCCTTGACCCCTGATTTCAAAATATATATAGCCGTGATCACTCAGTGTTTAGTCATCTAGAACTTTCCATTTCACAATGTCTTTCCCTATTCGTTCTGTAGAGCAGGTGATATCTATGTAGGAGCTCGTGTTGCCTCTGATAAAAGTAGGATTTTCGCCTGTGTTGTGTACCACAATATTAAGTGTCGCTATCCACTCCACGAGATACTCACCTCTCGCATCCATTACTGGTAAGCCCCATAGGGGCGATTTTACGTTTAGGTCCCCCATTATTATCTTTTCTCCATTCTTCCCATTGATGTCATGCATGAGACAATTGATTTTAGTCTTAAAGGTTTCTAATGAAATATTTGGAGACAAGTAGCAACAGTATACTCTACAATCCCTTAGCTCGATACATACATAACCTTCTTCTGCATAAATTTATTTTACCTCGATTTTTTTATTTCTAAAAAGTATGGCCACATCGCACCTTCTATCTTTAATCCAGTTTGATCCTTCTACAGTCGTCCAGTTTGATTCCCCAATTACTATCATGTCTATGTTCAGTATTGCTGCCACTACGGAAATAGCGTCGTGGGCTACTTTCCTGCGATTAAGGTTCGCTTGAAGAATTTTTAGGTTATTTGGAGGGGCCATTTATTATAATACTATTCCTCTCCTGCCGTGCTTCAGAGTGGCTCGATTTTTCGGCTCTTCATACTCAAATACGCTATCTGTTCTCTTTGATTTTCACGTTGAGAATTGTTCTCTCTATTACTTATTAATTTCCTAAAATATGGACACATTGTCTGGTCGGCTCTGTGTTTCTCAACTTTACAACTGGAGCAGTATGCTTCGTTTGGGCAGTCTTTTGCCTTATGTCCTCTTTTACGACATTTTAAACATTCATCTGAGTGGTCATCCCCCTTACAGTCTTGTTTTCTGTGTCAAAACTCTAGACATTTATAGCATCTGAGAACCTCCCCTCTTTGTCGTATTCTACAGTTGTTCCATCCTATCCGTACTTTACCTATCTTCACAAGCTCTGTTGCGAATCCCTTCCGCATTACCACTGTAGCTGCCTGGTTTCCATCGCGGTTTGGTCTTAAAGATGTTACTTTTATATCAGCAGATACATGGCCTATGGTGTTCATTAAAGCTTCCTTCCTTATCTCCGCTTCAGTAACAGTAGCATCAATGTCCGTAATGTGCACAATTGCTTCTGGGTTTTTAGTTCTTACATCGGTATCTTCAACTTTTGTTTCTATTTCTTGCTTGAGAAGGTTAGCTTTATCAATTCCCCCTTCAACTTCAATCTCCTCCGTCAGTTCTCTTTACTTTCGTGATTACCACTCCAATTTTTTTTATGTCTACCTTGCTTTTTACAGACCTAAGTATCTCTGCGTAGGGTTTGTCTCCACCTTTTACAATTACCTTTCCGGGTTGTTGTTTATTCTGCCTTCCAATGTTACCTCTAGCTTCTATTTCTCGAATAGGTTTGGTTGTCCAGGTTATTATATTTATACCAGTCCATCTGAAAACAAACTCTAGGACTTTCCTTACATAATCTTGTTCGAGGTTTTTCGATGCAATAAATACTACCTTTGTTCTTGCATCCTCCTCAGTCTTTTTCCTTATGTTTACTATGTAATCGTATATAGTTTCTACGTCATTTATGCCTTCTTTGCTGATTGTACTATGAGTCACGTAACATCATGCTGATGAAAAAACAGTAGTTTTTTCATCAGCTTCTTTTTTCTTCGAGCTAGTGGTTTTTGACGTAAGTACTAGATAGTTCACTTCTCCTTCTTCTAGTGACTCAGATGTCAAACTCCTTATTTCGGGAAAGTGTCTTTGAGCCATTTTTATCGCTTTGTCGTCCTTGTTTTATAGGTCTATCAATATAGACAGGTCCCACCCGTCTCCCATACTTGTTGGATTTTCCCTCTCGCTAACCGTACTTTGGTAGACATCCTCCGGCCATATTTTGTCTAGAAAAGGGGCAAGGCTTGTGAAGCCTCCTCCTTTACTGAGAATCTCTTGAATTTGTTTGGATTGCTCATTCGCTGTTCTATGTCTTCCTTTCTTCTCATCTTCAGTCTGTCCGCCAATGCTAGTAGTCTCTTTGCCCATCCTTTCAGTCTGTGTGTCAATATTTCTGGTCGTCTTTCTCAACGAATCTGTTTGTTCTGTCTGTACTGGAGAGTCTGCCATAACTTTTCCTGTCCATCTTGCCATCTTTGTTTCTTTGTTTCCTTAGGAAACTTTTCCCATTCTTGACTCTTTCTATTAATAACCTCTAAGTTCTGGCTCATTTCATTTATACCTTTCTTTATTTCAACTTTGGTGTACGGGTTTGTTTTCACCAGGTCCTTTAGTTTTCGTACTATGCTCAGCGTTTTCTCCACTACAGATTTGTACTCCACGAGTTCGATTACTTGGTTGTCGTCCTCCTCCCTTCTTCTTTTTATACTGAATAGAAGGGAGTTTCTTCTAATGGTCGGGTTTTCGCTCTCATTCCATACATATCCTGCGGCTTTTACTGACTTCTCAGTCGAGTTTTTTACTTTAGAGGTTTCGCAGTCGCTTGCTGACGGTCGGTCAGGGCCTGCTCGTCCACCCACACTACCGATCAGAACTGGGGTATCCATAAAATTAAAAAAAAAAAATTCCGTAAAATTTTTTTCAAATTCTTTACACTCCATCTCAACATTTGCTTGAGGTAGTTTATACAACTTCCTCAAGAAACTCGCAGCTCCGGCGAAACGCCGCAGCCCCCGTTTCCAGACCACGTCTGGATTTACGGTATGATCTTTCTGCTGGTTTTTTGTCCACCCCGAGTATTTTATTTCCCCGGTACCTGCCATATCTGGCGGGTGTTCCCCAATCCGCAACCCAGGGAGGCGCCCGATGGCGGTTACAGCAACCGCACACGGGATATATATACATATCTAGATATAAAAGGGTAGATATGTATATATATATATATATATATATATATATATATATATATATATATATATATATATATCAGTGGCGGCTAGTGGTATCCATATTAGGGTAGGCCATAGCGGCGTATGAGCTTCATCAACCCTTAAAAATAGCGCCGCAGACGAAAATTTTTGAAATTTTCAAATTCACGCGTTTTCCTGGTACTTCAGAATTTCAATGATTGAATTTCATTTATACAAAAATATAGACTTTCACAAGAATTTTTTCAACTTAATACCTCTTTGTTATTCGTGAATAATAATAGTTATTGTGGGTATAAATAAATTGGAATAAACGAAATATATTTATTGAGTATTATACCTGTATTATGTAAATTGGGTTGGCAATAATACATTATTTTAGGGCGCTTTAAGGTATAGGCCTCGTCCTCCCCTCACAGCCTTCCTTAACCATCGCCATTATTGACTGACAATTACAAAGTGGATACCTACTACTTTTTATAATTTAAATTAATGCGCCTATCTTTAATTAATGAAAATTTGTTAATTATACTTTCCGTGAAGTCATCAGATTTTTGGAGTGTGTTAAATAATTCCTTTTCAATTGAAATAAGTGCAAGCGACGATAAACGTTCATTCTTCATAGAGTTTCGACTATGCGTATTAATACGTTTTAAACAAGAAAAATGTCTTTCAATCGATGTACTTGTTGCTGGAATTGTAGCAATTAAAACAATAAGTTTAAAAACCTCTGGAAATATTTCTCGAAATTCATATTCCACAAAATATTTCAACATTGACTCGATATTTAATGTTTCAAATTGATCATCACAATATATAACCCAATATCTCCAGTAATGTCACGGCTTATTCAATGCGAAGGCGTCTTCGGATATGCCGAAGAACGCCTATCTACTTCAGGTGCCGATTGTATTCGCCTTCAACTGCTTTATTTAAAGAATATAATTGGCTGCAGACGTCTGAGCTGCGATTATTTTGCCATTACAACAACGCTGTTTGTCGTCTTACCGACATCTGGTTGACGTGTAGCTATCGATTTTCAGGCGGTGGGATGGAGAACCGAGCCTGGTCTGGTTGTTCTGTTTAGGAATAAAATGATTTAATTCGGTGTAGTGCGGTGCCGTGCGGACTGTTGTGGTATATATAAAGGGTGTTTACGGCACCAGCGCCGCCGACGACGATAGATAATTTAATTAGTATAAAGTAGTCATTATTAATTATATTAAATATTTCTGTATTATCAGGGACGTTAACAGTTCATTGTAATTGCGCTGTTATGAGAAATGACATAAAATTTTAAAGGTAGGCGGCGCCTACCTTGCCTACCCCGACGAGCCTCCACTGATATATATATATATATATATATATATATATATATATATATATATATATATATATATATATATACATATCTACCCTTTTATGTCTAAATATTATGCCTCTAATATTTCTGCTTGTTAATATTTTTATAATTATTGTTCTAAACCAGTGAAACAAGAACACCAAAACTGACCACACTGTGCAACTAATTGCACATTTTCTCTCTTTCGCGCGCTCTGTTTTCCAGGAAAATATTATTTCTGTATCCCCACATAACTATTCACTTGATACAAGTTACAAAAAAATTTAAATTTATTTGACTTCTTTTACCAATAATAATAGACTAAGAAAACTCTTGTCCTGGGATATTTAATTTAATTTTTGTTAGTTAACATTAGTAAGTTTGCTAAACACTGCATTCATTTTTAAACTATTTTCATGATTATCAATATGTCAATCGCTCTAACCATACCAGTATACAAGTTATTTTATTTTGGGAACCATTATACTTATTATATATATTATATATACATTATATTTATTGTACTTGATTAAGTAACTGATCAAAGATATAATGTAGTAGTATATTATAATAGTATATAGAATAGTGTTTGGTTTTCTAACAAATATCACATTTCTAAGTTGAGGGCTACCGGACACATTTCTTTAAACGGATCATGGTTTTTTTTTTTATTAAGATTCAACTCCCGATTATATTTATTGATTAGAGGAAATGTATTTTCTAAAGAAAATTTTAATTTAAACATTGAAACATAAACGTATGGGTTACTTACGCAGAGTTCTAGCCTTGGTTTATTTTCAAACCAGACAAATCCAACAGTAGTATTAGATGTCCATTACTATTATTACAAATCTGAAATTAGAAAGATTAAATCCTCTTATCATTTAGATTATTTTAATTGGCATTATTAAATGCCTATCAAATCAGTTGTCAAACACAGAACCAAATATAAATCGTTCGAAGAATTGAAAGTTAAGAAACATTTTATAGTATTTTTATAGATACATAACTCGGTCCTTCCCCATGGGCTATGGAGGAATACGTTACCCATACAGACGAGAATAAACACACTCATGTTCAGGGGGCCAATCTATCCCTATAGCACTTCAACCCATATATTAAGCCCAGTTCGCCAATATGGTGAGAAAATAATTCTTATATGAAGTGTATGGCCATTCGACAAATAGTGATGTAATAATATTGGCATAATAAAAATAATCGTTACAATGGTATAATAGATCTGTAGGCAGTATTATAACTATTATTTTTTGCATTGCTTACACTATGTATCTGTGTGTGTATACAGCATTCACTATTTACAGTGACCACTAACGTATTCCACTAACCGTATTCCAGTGAAGTATTCCACTAACGACATGGAAAGATTTTGAAATTTTTCTATTGCTCCCACTAGTTCCTTGTAATTGGTATAAATTGTTTGTAAATCTGCTTCAACTAGATCATCTCGCTTGAGCAGCACCATCGTTATTATGCCATAAAAGATTATTAACGCTACCCCGTATAACAATTAATGGCGGTATAATAGTACGTTCTTTATATAAATTTAAAAGCTGTATCACTGACGTAGTGAGATTCAGAATCTCGATCATTATCACATATGATACTTAACCAAAGCAGGTATTTATATAAAATTATTTCAGGGAAAATTTATTATGGGAAAAAATGGATGGAGTAATGTATGATTTGTATGACTGAAGTCCAGAATCTGTGAACGTCAGTCTTCCACAAATTTTACAACCGCAAAATAACACCGTTATTTACCACAATAAATAAAACCAAATCTTGTAAGCTTACTCAGAAGTATATTATGATCGAGCCTACCAAAAGTTTTGGTGAAGTGGGTGTAAATGACGTCATTTACATGCGTTGGTCAAGAGTTTCAGCTATGCTTTGGGTAATACAAATTAAGTTAGATGTTGTAGATCATCCTTGCATAAAGCCATGTTGATGCTTACAAATTTGCGTATTTACATTAGGATAAATTGTGTCATGAATTAATATTTCAAGGGCTTTGAAAAAAATTACATAAAATAACGATCGGTCTAAAGTTACTTATATCCGTGTTGTCACCCTTTTTAAAAACTGGACAGACTTTCGAGTATTTCCAAATTTCGGATATAGAAGAGCTTTTTATGCATAAATTAAACAAAATTGACAATGGATAGCCAAGGTTTGGATTGGTGTACAGTCCTTAATCAGGAATGAGGGAACGCCATCAGGCCCAGTGGTTAGTTTGGGTTTAAGTTTTTTTAATGCCGTTTGAACTTCCCGTTCACTAATGGAAGTAATACTGATGTTAACATAGTTAAAACCATCATAGAGGTCAGGGAGAGGTTCATCAGGTGGGAGTGAAAACTATTTACTAAAAAAACCAGCAAATGTTTGAACAAAGTTTAAAGTTTGGGCACATGGAAATTAGACATCCTACAACACATAGAAATGTGTTAACAATATCCACAGGGTTATCCAGAGTTTGATCATTATAATGCATTTGAGATGGTATGTTTCCAGATGTTCTTTTACTGTTTGCAAAAGCCCAACATTTCTTTGGTTCCCTGGATATATTGACTTCTGTATTTTTAACATAATTGGAGTAAGCAACATCGAAATCGTTCTTTACCAGATTCCGAATCCCTTTAAAATTATTATGAGCCTCTTCGTCATTGTGGTTTTTATATCCACGCTAGCATCTAGCTTTAAGTCTAATATTTCTTATAATAGTGCTATTGAACCAAGGAAGATATGTTCTTTTACGATATTTAGTGTTATACTTAGGCACTATGAGATCAAATAACTGATACAATTTATCATAAAAGGCTTGACATGCAGATTCAACGTCTAAGAAGACCGTAAGGAAAGACCAGTCTACATCGAGTAGAGCGTTATAAAGTGTCTGAAAGTTTATTTTCCTAAAATTATAATTGACATTAGAATTTTTGGGAAAATGGGTTTTTGAATCAGAGTCCCCATTTATTTCCACAGTAATACTTAAACAGAGTGGTAATCATCCTCACTTGTTAGGACTTCATCAAAATTCACCACATTGCTTCTTCTGTTACATAAAATTAGGTCTAGAAGTTTATCGTCTTTGTTAAAAATAAAGTTATACTGCTGGAGATTAAGCAGATCGAGCAAATTACTTAGGACTTGTACCTGACCATCAGGTTGATGGCCAGATAAGTACGAAGCATATTTTGGAATATTAAAATATCCTAATATTAATAAATCTTTATTTTTAATAGCAGGCAAGGATGAAATATATTCAAATAGGTTCTCATAATCTGCAACTCCAACACTTGGAGGAATATACTTAAATGTGTACATATTCGAGTGATGTAAATTAATTTTCAAGCATATCAAATCAATGAGGGGAGATAGATCTATATCACTCAAGTTAAGCGGTATTAGAGTCGAATTAATGTTTCTGCGGATGGCTGCAATACACCACCACCTCTAGTGAGACTAGTGACGGTGAAGTTTCTGTCAACACGGTATATATTGTATTCATTATTAGATATTTCAGCATCTAGCAAGGAGCAATCCAACCAAGCTTCAGTAATAGCAATCATATCCAAGTTAGAAGAAGCAATGCAGTTATAAACAACCGCAGTTTCAGTGTTTATGCTACGAGTATTTTGGTAATATATTGAAAGCGAGTTCCTTGTTATTGTATTAGGCTGCACTGTACAAGAGTAGTGATAGTACTAGTGAGTAGGGATAATTGGTAAAAGTAAGATGCAGTGGGGATGATTCGTAGTGAGAAAAAGCAGGAATTTCTGATAATTGCTATTGATATAACAATATGGAATTCTTAATATCACTGCAAGCTCTTTTATGTGTAAAACACTTAACGGTATATCAGGCCGCATGATAGACGTCAACCGTATTATTTTTCAAATTATGTCTAATACAGTTAGAGCAAGCAAGTGTTTTAGACTTACATGCTTTAAGGTCGTGATTTTCAGCACACCGAGGACAAGTTACAGAATTGTTGCACTTACTTGCAGAATAATGATATTCATTGCAGTTATAACAGCGAAGTATTTCAAATGCATCAAAAATTTCACAACTGTCATAATTTACAAATATATTACCTGCTCGAGAAACTTTTTCATATGTACTTTTATCAAGCTGTAAAACTGCTTGACAGACATCTTTATTTTTCTTTGTAGGAAAGAATTTTATTAATGTACACTGAGAGTCTTCGGAAAAAATGTTAGTATTACACCTGAAAATACAATCAAGCAGCTCCTCGCCTTGGTAAACGGATGATAATCCAACAACTCGAACTCTAAGGTATACACCACCGAATGTCTTAACAACATAGGTGTTGGGCAAGTTATTCTGGACCATCTGCTTAAACTTCGCGTTATCATCTTTATTAGAGCAACTTATAAGTAAGCCTCTGTTTCTAATATTAACTCCTTTAGACAATTGTATGTTAGATGCTGCGGGGTTAATTTTTTTCAATAAATCTGATTGATGGTTTTAGAATAGTCTTGATTACCATCCTTAGGTTGAATAATAACAGCAGGGCTAGTTTTATTTTTCTTCAGAATTTCAGGATATTTGGGTTTATTGGGAATTCTATAACCATTATTAATAGGAGGACATTGTTTACTTTCGGCTAGTGCTGATAATTGAGATTTCAGGTTTTCAACCGTGGTCTTAAGAGCAAGAAATACCTTTAACTTTATTAAGTAAATCAAAAAATTCCGTAGATTTACTAATACAAACTGAATGGAATTGCTTTTTACATATGGAGCAAAAAACGCTGTTATCTCTCCTCGAGATTATCGAAGAAGTACATTTGCTGCAAATTACAGTCATATTGGACTAACTTAATATCACAATAACTTCACTCCATCAACTTGGTGGGTAGTGATTTTTAACACACAGGGTGTTAGTACATTCATGCTATGCAGTGTATCAACAATAAACATTCAATAAAAACCACTGAAAACACAAATAACAGACAGAGTTGGATATATTTGATGTATACTCATCCGAGAATACTGTGCGACTGTGTACCTTTTAAAACTATAAAAATAATGTCTAACAATTTGGGGGTATAACACGTTCATGGTATATTCCAATAAAGGGTAAGAAAAATAGAAATAATATTTTTCATAGAAAAATATTTATTTATTAATTTATTTTTGCGTCATTTATTAATGTGTTCTACAATCTCTATGAGAGACATGGTGTTCATAACATAGCCGTGGAACATTTAATTTTTATGAAACAAATCGTATATCGTATTATTATCAAATTTAATTATAGTACTCTTTGTATTATTCTAGCCAATAAGAATAGTATAAATTGATACTGTCTGTGGGGAGGCTGCAGTCAGGACGAAGTTCAGAAACCAACTTAAATGTTTTAACAGATATACCAAAAATATCAATTAATCAGTGTAATTACTAATTTAGTTTTAGGCAATTTGCTTTAAGAGAAATCACACACCAAAGATAAACAACAATTTATCGCCCAATTCGAAAGTTATTGATCACAATATTAGTACACGAATATTATACGTGAAATCTAAAATGTATAGCTCTAATAACATCTAAGCAAAAAAGCAACAAGATTGACAATGAATCAAAGTACACACCAAGACCCTTAATATTTTCAGAACATATTAAAATTATACAAGGAAATTCAAGCGATATTTCACACACGCACAAACGGACGGACGGACGGACACGCACACCCACACACACCCACCCGCACACCCACACACACACACATACACACCCACACACACCCACCCGCACACCCACACACACACACATACACACACACACACACACACACACACACACACACACACACACACAATGATTGTAAATAGTGAATGCTGTACACACACAGATATATAGTTTAAGGAATGCAGAAAAATAATAGTTATAGTGGTGCCTACAGATCTATTATATAATTCTAAGGATTATTTTAATTATGCTCATATTATTACATCACTATTTGTCGAATGGTCATTCTCTTCATATAAGAATATTTTGGCGTTCACCATATTGGCGAATTGAGCTTAATATATGGGTTAAAGTATTATAGGGAAAGATTGGCCCCTTAAGTATGAGACTGTTTGTCCTCGTCTGTATGGGTAACGTATTCCTCCATAGTCCATGGGGAAGGGCCGAGTTGTCTATCTATAAAAATACTATAAAAACGTTTCTTAAACTGATTTGATAGTCATTCAATAATAATGCCAATTAAATTAATCTGACTGATAAGAGGATTCAATCTTTCTAACTCCAGATTTGTAATAATAGTAATGGACATCTAACAATATTGTTGGATTTGTCTCATTTTAAAATAAAGTAAGGCTAGAACTCTGAGTATGTAAAAACCCAACGATTTATATTTCAAAGTTTAAACTAAAATTTTCTTTAGGAAATACATTTCCTCTAATCAATAAACATAACCGGGAGTTGAATTAAATAATCTTAATGAATTTATAAAAACATGATCCATTTAAAAAAATGTGTCCGGTAGCCCTCAATTTATAAATATGCAATATTTGTTAGAAAACCACTATTCTATATACTGTTGTAATATACCACTATATTATATCTTTCATCGGTTACTTTACTTAATCAAGTACAATAAACATAAATGGTTCTGAAAATAAAATAACTTGTATGCTGGTATGGTTAGAGCGATTTAAATATCGATAATCATGAAAATAGTTATGCAGCGTTTAGCAAACTTACTAACATTAACTAACAAAAATTAAATTGAGATTTTCCACGACGAAAGTTTCCCTAATCCAACCTGATATTTTGACAAATACTTTATATACTCGTATCAGTGAAAACAGACAATTGAAACTTCGATATCGAAATAAATGATTGTATCCTTCCAGATTTGAATGGTGATGATGAAGACCAGATATATAGGGGCGTAGCGTGTATGAATGCGAGTAATGCGTTGCATTCCTTAAGAAATTGGCAAATTAGTGTTATTTAAAAGTTCAATCGATTTATTCAATTATTACAATTTTTTAATTATTCTAAACCTACCGCAAGCATATATTATGTACTTTAATCAGACGAAGGCGCCCGAAATTATTGGACTCCCGTGTTACTTGCTGCAGTGGTGAAATGTGATGGTTAACATTACATCCACGCTACGCGCTAGATGAGCGAAAAGCTCAGTGATCTTACGCAGTCAACAGTGGAACCTTGAGTGGGTGTTGTCGTTATTTCCGGACTCAGTTATGCGAATATGTGAACGCATCTTGGCGAGTCACCAAGATGTGTTCAGCATTTTGGCGACTGTCGCCATAACATAAGGAAGATTTGGAAGCGTTGTTTTAGATAATTGCGGAAAATGAAAATGAGGAATTGTATCGAGAAACCGTTATTTGTGCTATAGACCTTTTAACTTTATTACCCGACTTTGATTTTAATTTTTTCTTAGCAGTGTTTTCTGCATAATTCCCACATTCCGAGAGTCTGTTTACAATTCTACAGACAAAAATATTAGATATTAGTTACTGCAATAGAAAGATCGCCGATTTTAAATCGCATATTCGAAAAATGAGAAACGAGTTTAGTGACATTTGGGACCGTATGGACAGATTTGTGTTAGAAAATCAACCATCAAGTAAAATAATGCGTTTGGATTTAATTTCTGAAGAAGATAAGAAAAGCACCTACGCACGACTATTTTATGATATATTGGACGTTATTACTTTGAACATTAGTGAACGGCATAGTGAAATTTCTAAACTGAAATTCTTAAATCTAGATTCCACACAATTTACTTCATTCGCGAAACGTTTTCCTGAAGAACTTTTTTCTTCCTTAGTAGATATATATAGAACATTCTTTGACAAAAATCGTTAAAAAAATGAATTTTCAGTGATTTATAGTGATTCCGATGTAAAAAAGAGCACTGTGTTTGAGCTTCATCAATATATTATGTCCCTTCAATTATCTTCTTTTTTCCCGGAGTCATCAAAATTGTGTCGTTTAATTTTGACTATTCCTGCCACAAGCAGTTCCACGGAAATATCATTTTCATATTTAAGTAGAATAAAGACTTATTTGCGAAATTCAGAAAAGTAAGAAAGACTGTCAACTGTAGCATTAATTAACATTGAAAATGCCTTGTTAGAAGATATGAGATCGTCTCCAACATTTGAAGAAACAGTGATAGACGTTCTCGCTGGACAAACAAAAACCGAATAATTGATCTTCATTTTAAAAATTAGGATATACTCGTATACCTCGGCATAATCATTTTAGGTTAGGGTATTTTTTAATTTTTACTATTTTCATATGGCCTACCATAGATGTGACTATACCTCTTCCTCTTATAACATTTTCATCACATTCCTAGATTCTTTTCTCACGCTACGACCCTGATATATATATATATATATATATATATATATATATATATATATATATATATATATATATATATATAACTCGTGTACTTAAAATATTCTTGGCATATAATAATGTGTTTTATATATTCTTGCCATATAATATATCAAGGACGGTGTTATTGTGCGGTTATAAAATATAATTAAATATAATAATAATACGATATAATAATATACATTCATAATAATGAACATGTTCCACGGCTATATTATGAACACCGTGTCTCTCATAGAACTCGTAGAACACATTAATTAATAACGTAAAAATAAATTAATAGGTAGATATTTTTGTATGAAAAATATTACTTCTATTTTTCTTACCCTTTATTGGAATATACCATGAACGTGTCATACCCCAAAATTGTTAGACATTGTTTTTATAGTTTTAAAAGGCAAAATCATATTTCAATAATTTACTAATAAGAAGTTAATTGAAACATTCCTTTCATCCGCCGCCACTTAATTTTACACATACTCAGAGAAATTATATGTGACTAGATTAGATATGACGTAAAGCTTGGCCATTTTATCGAATGAAGAGATATGATCATACTTTCGTAAACCATGGCAATTCGCAGAGACAATTTTGAATTCTCCGCACACATTTTGTATATTTGTGGATATATTTGAAAGATTCTTACATTGAAAATTAAAGTAATCTGTACAACTTGACATTAAATGTATATTAATTAGCACCATATAACAATGTGTTTTAAATATTCTTGCCATATAATATACAAAGGATTGTGTTATTTTTCGGTTATAAGATTTGTCGGAGACTGACGTTATTCTTCGCAGATTCTGGACTTCAGTCATACAAATCATACATTACTTCATCCATTATTTCCCATTCGTCCTGGAATAATTTTATATAAATACCTACTTTAGTCAAGTATCGTATGTAATACTGATCGAGATTCTGAATTTTACCACGTCAGTGATACAGCCTTGAAATTTATATAATGAACGTACTCTTATACCGCCATCAACCGTTATACGGGGTAACGTTAATAATCTTTTATGGCATTGTAACGATTGTGCTAATTAATATACGTTTAATGTCAAATTGCACAGATTACTTAACGCTAATTACATCTAAACAAAAGAGCAACTAGATTGACAATGAATCAAAGTACACACCAAGATCTTTAATATTTTCATAACATATTAAAACTGTACAATAATATGAACTACTTATAGCAATTACAAGGAACTAATGGGAGCAATAGAAACATTACAAAATCCTTCCGTGTCATTAGGATAGGGAATCACTATAAATAGTGAATGCTATACACACACAGATATATAGTTTAAGGAATGCAAAAAAATAATAGTTATAGTAGTGCTTACAAATCTGTTATATAATTGTAACGATTATGTTAATTATGCCAATATTATTACATCACTAGTTGTCAAATGGCCATTCTCTTCATATAAGTATGTTTTTTCACCATATTGGCAAATTGGGCTTAATATATGGGCTGAAGTACTATAGGGAGATATTAACCCCCTTAACATGAGTGTGTTTATTCTCGTCTTTATGGGTAACGCTTTCCTCCATAGCCCATGGGGAAGAACCGGGTTATCTATCTATAAAAGTATTATGAAAATGTTTCTTAAACTTCTCAGTTCTTCGGACGATATAAATTTGGTTCTATGTTTGACAACTGTTTTGATAGTCATTTCATAATAATGCCAATTAAAATAATCTAAATGATAAGAGGATTCAATCTTTCTAATTCCAAATTTGTAATAATAGTAGTGGACATCTAACAGTTATGTTGGATTTGTCTGATTTGAAAATAAACTAAGGCTAAAGTAACCCATAACCTACGTAAGTAATCCGTAGATTGATGTTTCAAAGTTTAAATTAAAATTTTCTTCAGAAAATACTTTTCCCTTAATCAATAAACATAATCGGAAGTTGAATTAAATAATATTAATTTAAATGAAAACATGATCCGTTTATAGAAGTGCGTCCGGTAGCCCACAAATTAGAAATATATGATATTTGTTAGAAAACCAAACACTATTCTATATACTATTAGAATGCACTACTACATCATTATATCTTTAATCAGTTACTTAATCAAGTACAATAAATATAAATGGTTCTCAAAATAAAATAAGTTGTATACTGGTATGGTTAGAGCGATTTAAATATTGATAGTCATGAAAATAGTTTAAAAATTAATGCTGTCATTAGCAAACTTACTAATATTAACTAACAAAAATTAAATTAAGTTTCGCACGATGAGAGTTTCCCTAATCCAGCCTGATAGTTTGATAAATAATTTATGTATCAGTGAAAAGAAATAATTCAAACTTTAGCAATAGTATTATTGATTGGTCTGTGTCTTATTTGCAGTACCCCCTAATATAGACGACTCTTTGAGCAGCAGCGATGTAATCGTGAGAGAGGGAGCCAACGAAACGTTAACTTGTAAAGCTACAGGATTTCCTACACCTAGCGTTAAATGGAAGAGGGATGATAATTCCAAAATTACCATAAACAAGACGCTTCAAGGTGAGTTCAGTTTTGCTTTTAAAAACTTCAGATACCCGCGTTTTATATTATATAGTTTTTATATTCAATGTATTCAACTTAACTGAAGTATATTGGTAGGTTATTCATTTAAAAAGCTACACTTTAAAAGTGAAGTTTCTACATTTCTGCATACACTCCAAATTGAGGCGTATTTACTTATTGATACCTATTTTTAAAATTGTATTTGTTGTCGTTAAAATTCTTCTTAAAGCGCTTTGCACATTATTAATAAAAATGAATCTCGTCACATGGTTGGGAAATATCACAACTTTGTATAGTCACGGTTACAGTTATATATCAAGGATAACTATTATTAAATTAAGAATATAGTTGTTTGGAATGCAAATAAAAAAGATTTGCATAGCGTTTTATAGAACTTGGTTTTATACATATTAAAGTCAAATATCGTCATTCTCAAGTCGTATCTCCAGTCTGTAGGTGGTAGTCAAATAAAAAACGTATTGTAGGCTGCGAGGTTCGCATATTTTCATATACGAACGACTGAGTAACAGACGATATACTTTATTTCATTATTTAACATTTACACAACAAGACCATGAAAGATACAAATACTCCGAGGAGATGTAATCAGGTGTTGTCGAATGAAGTGTTTACAAAATCGTTGTTACCCCGGGTACCTGCCTACATTCCCTACGTGCCGACAATCATTCGTACCTTCTGTATTCCCAGTAATTTGAAAAATACGAAATGCACAGGGGAGCAGGGCAAATACGGTCATAGACCATCCATAGTCTGGTCTGTCGGTATTTTTGGTAATGAGATTTACCACTTTATTACTTTTGGCCTAGACTTCCATAAACATTTATTGGGTACACCAAGAGTTTATGGTATTTACAGTCCACTACAGTACCTACACATATAAGCAACCACCTTTTGTATACGCTTTTTCAATAAAAGTTGTCATAGCAAATTGGATATATATATATATATATATATATATATATATATATATATATATATATATATATATATATATATATATATATATATATAGTGGTGCCCGGTCCTGTAGTGAGATATATTCAAGAACTGATGCCGCTCTGGAGGACTCGGTTTACCATAACATCGAGTGATACTAGAGTCCGTTCCACAGTTATATCTCCCACAACATCGCTGAGGCGGTGAACTCTTGAGTTTGGAGTGTCTCCATAACAGGATGGTTCTGGACGGAGCCTGTCAAGTTATCAGTTCGGATCCCCTTCTCTGCATGGTCCGAGATCACAAACATGCAGGGATAGGAGCATTTTTATTTAAGGCAGCACTTAGAGCAGCTGGTCTCGGTCTCGTCTTCGACACCGAACGGGCCAATCACAACTCTGTCACCGAGTTGGAACCCGTTCGGTTAAAAGCCCAAGTAAAACTGCAGAGCATTTAAGAGCTCTGCAGTTTCACAAGGATAAGCCCATGCACGATGTCTTCTATAGGAATATGGAAGCCCTGGGCTTATCCGAAAGACTGACCTTTGCTTTCTTAAGGTCAGCCGAGCTAAATTCAGAGACCGAGGGATTCATCATGGCTTGCCAATATGGTGTATTTAACAAGCTGCAAGGCCTGCCGCAGAGCGCCGGAGACATTGATGCATTTACTGTCGGCTTGCCAGATATATGCAGTCTCGGCCAATATCCATAGACACAACGCAGCGTTACGGGTGCTTTATTATCATTTAAGGCACTCGTATCAGATAGACGAGACACCAGTGCTGCTTCACGCTCCGGGAGATATTGAGTCCGTTGTAGAAAATGAGAAGTGCCGAATATATTGGAACTATTCGTTTCCCACCGTCAGGCAAATACAAGCCAACAGGCCTGACGTAGTCCTCCTCGATCACCAACTCAGTACAATGTTTGTTATCGAGTTATTGACACGCGGTGATGGTAACATTGTTCTGAGAAAGGAGGAGAAACGGACAAAATATCGAGACTTAATCTTCGAACTTCGCAGACTCTATCCAGACCATTCTGTACATCTTAAGGTACTGATTGTAGGAGCCCTAGGTGGAGCGAGAGATACTGCTTTTAGAATTAAGGAGCAAATCGGCATGCCGGAGCTCGGCTGAAATCTTAGTCGGTCGCATGTAGAAGGCCGTAATTCTCGGTTTGCTTCGTCTGCTCAGGGCACACGACTCGGCCCAGTAATCACTAATCGAACGGACGCGAGGAATGATTACTGGTATTACCAGCGCACCTTCTGTGTGAGTCGGAGCCACAGAAAGGTGTGACTGGCTTTTAGAAAAAAAAAAAAAAAAAAAAAAAAAAAAATATATATATATATATATATATATATATATATATATATATATATATATATATATATATATATATATATATATATATATATATATATATATATAGTCTGAAATAAAATATTGGAGCATCTTCCTCAGATGGAATATTGATGAGAGGACGTGTTGATGCTGAGATTCAAAAAACAATTAGTAAGTATAAAAGAGATATATTTTATAAAGCATTTCTTTTGTATTTTCATATGAAAAATCTGGGTGATAACACATCTAACTTGCTTTACTTGTCAACTAAAAATATTGTCACGAACACCTCGAGCGATTCCGAACGCCTGGAATTTTCGAAACCATCAAGTGCTTGTGGAGTTGACTTTCAGTGCGTTCTATACTAGAAGGTTCGCCAAAGTTATTTATCTAGAAGCGTCTGGAAAGACGTCCTACTGCCTATATAAGAATTGTGTCGTCCAGCCAGGAGTTAGTTAAATCTGGACGCGATAATGAGCTATACGGTGCGAAGAAAATGACATTGTGTAATACAATGCCAAAGTTAGCTTATAAAGTTAAAGTAGAAAGAAAGTTAGTTAGTTAGTTGGACTTGTAATAGTTGAGTTGTAAATAAATGTTCGAAATAAAGAACTTTCTAGTAAATTCGTTATAATATTAAAAACTTTTCTAAAAGCGTCTTTCCAGCTTATACATCTTAATATATTTTGTCCAGTAGATTACAACGATCTTATTTATAAAACGATTCAAACATATTAATACTAAACGGTACTATAATATTCACTACATAACTAGGTTTAAATATCAAACGTTTATATTATTAGAAGTCGATACAAATAATAATAGCATATCGTGACATAAAACCACAGATTATGTGTATGACATGCAATAAAATGGCTTACTTACACATTCTTGATAAAAGAGATATATTATACTTATATTGTAAATAATTTAAATTTCAATAATGTATATCGTATATACACTAATTTTACAAAGTTCACATTTTGGTGACCCTAAAAGAATATCAGTTCTAGTCATTAGCAACTTAAATTTATACATGTTCAAAATGTGTGATTCATTAAGCGATACTCTCTTGGTAAATCTCACAAAGGAAACCACTTCATAAATTTATTTCATTATGTAGAAGTTTATGACCAAAACTTTTAGACTAGAAAATACACATCTCGTATGCATATTTGATATAACAAAACATTGTAATTGATGATTAATATCTCTTTTAGTATACAACCCGTGATAGGCCAGGCGACATGTAGTTCAATAAGGAAATAATTAGTGGAAAGCTGGAAATTGCATTAATCTCTTCAGTTAGACCCAGATTATTACTCTCCCAAGTTTTCCCCCTCGAGCGAAGTCGACGTTGGCCCTTCTAGCCCTAAGAAGGTACCATTTTTCGGTTTTTTGCAAATATCTCCCAAACCATCAACTTTATCAACAAAATACCTATTATATAAAATAATCTAGAGTAAATTTGCTACAATAAAGTTCAAAGAACATTAAAAACACCTGGAATGCTGACAAATATTTATAACATGTAGAAACTTTGATATGAAATATGATTTCGATAACTTTTCCGCAAAAATCAAAAAGGGCTCCACTTTGAATAGTCATAGCATCGTAACGGTTCACTTTAGAGACAAACGGTAAAGAATTTTTTTGTAGCAAAGGTATTTTGTTGATAAAGTTGATGGTTTAGGAGATATTTGCAAAAAACCGAAGAATGGTACCTTCTTAGAGCCAGAAGGGCTAATGCCGACTTCGCTCGACGGGGAAAACTTGGGAGAGTAATACCTGGGTCTAACTGAAGAGATTAATGCAATTTCCAGCTTTCCACTGATTGTTTCTTTATTGAGGCTTTTTTTCGACCTGTCCTATGAGTTTAGTCATATAAATAATGTTTAAAAATTTCTCCGTAATTTTATAATGACATCCTCTGCCTTTCTGCATCCTCTGGCTTTTATTTTACTAAAGAAATATAAATAGTTTTTAGTGGTTCTTTGCCTTGATAGCTACGACAATGTTTAATTACAGTCCTAGGATTTTTAATGAAGATATTGTAGGTTCTTTACTGTATACGGTAAATTAAAGTTCGATTCTAAGTATTCTATGACCTCCCAACATATTAATGGATCTCATTTATTCTATACATAAATTTTATACTTATTTTTTAGAATGTGTCTGGCTCATTGTTTCTCATTTTTGAATATTTAAATATAATCTGTATACAGGGTCAGATGCACGGCGGGACAATCGGGGCGAGAGCCCCAGGGCCCCCACACATTGAGGACCTCCACAAACCTTGGATTAAAAAATTTATTACATTACATTTAATTAATCTTTAAAAAAGTAATGAGCAATGAAATATATCATCAACAAATATTAGGCTCAATCCACTGGATTATGCGAAATCCTCAGATGCCCAGATGTCACCCAAGGAAAAATTTCGAGTAGGAAGTTTTATTCCAGTAATTGATCAGCTTTCAGCATCTCTGAGTGATAGGATTCGAGCATATGACGTTGTCTGCGATCGATTTGGTTTCTTGAATCATTTAGAGGATTTGAGTGCATCCGAGCTACACAAGACTGCCGACAAGTTAGTAAAAATTTACAACGACGATCTTGAAAACAGTCTTGGGAATGAATTAATCCAGTTTGTAGCCTTGATAGATGCCTTCAAGAAGAACCACAATGTCGACAGTGAACCAAAAGAGATGTTCTTCTACAGGATTCTGGTTGATAGTAACTTCGGCGCTGCATTCCCTAATATTGAAATTACATTAAGAATGTATTTAGTGTTGATGGTGGCTAATTGCAGCGGAGAACGTTCATTTTCTAAAATGAAAATTATTAAAAATAGGCTGCGTACGACTATGACGCAAAAACGTCTAGATCTGTCATTGCTCAGTATAGAGAGTGATTTACTTCGATAAATAGACTTCGGAGAAATCATTAAGGATCTTGCCTCTAAAAAAGCACGACAAGTGTCTTTCACTTAAATATAGTAGGTCTATCAATTGTTTCCCATTGTTCATCACTCGTCAGAAAATAATAAAGATTTTTAAAAAATTACAAAAAATAGAATAGTATATATCTTAATAGTGGAAATTTGTTTTTTAAATGTAAAAATAAAATTATCGAAAGATATTTATTGATTGAAAGGGCCTCCACTTTTTTCACTGTCCCGGGCACCACCACCCCTGCATCCGGCCCTGTCTGTATATTCTACAGCAAACCTCAACATCAATCGAAAACTACTCTTAGATAAATATGCAGTTATCAACTATCTCAGCAGCATATTGATATTTTGGTTGAGGTAGTCGTTGTCTCCCAATATCTGTTGTCTATGGCTATTTTTTAAATAGCCGAATATGTAAAATTAACCCAGTATTATATAAAAACTGATAATAGATAATAGCGTCTTCATATATACTTTGAGCTTAGGATAACTAGTAAATAAATTTTTATTTTTTACCTGATGACTTACTCCAAATATTCGTAGAGCTCTTACTTCAACACCTACTTCGTAAACTTCATAATATTTCTTACTTCATAAACATAATGCGAACGAATTGTCAAGTTAAATATTTATCACGGCTTTTGATGGGCAAATTATGTCAGCCACCTTACAACTACGCTAGCAGTTGTTATCTCAATTCCTGGAGAAATGCTGAGAACAACATCTTTTAACATATGCTTTATTCTGTATTCATATAGTATTGACCTTCATTACGATATTGCAGAAAGGCAATGTAAACGTAGTTTTTTCACAAAACAAGCTTTAAAAATATATTTGGCAGGATTAATAGAGCCTTTAGGACCTATAATTCGTGCAATGAGACCCATAACTCTTGCCCAAGCTTTACAATTTATGTCTGAGGAAGATAACGTTAAATATTTTCAAAAATTTATTCCAAATTCCAATGTTTTAGTTAAGAAACCTGTTGTTAATCACTCACAAAATTTTTATAACCCCTCATTTTCACAAATGAGTGGCCCTTCTAGACCAATAATGTACCAACAACAACCAACGAGTTCTAACTTTCCATGCGGTCCAGTAAATATTCAAAAACATCCTAATCCACCACTTCAAAGATTTTTCACTAATTCACGAGTTTTTGGCAGACCACAATATGTCTAAAAGCCATCAAGTAATAATAACAATCAACAAAATAAACTAACTCCAATGAGTGTATAGACTAGAAGACGACAAACCCAAAATAATGTTTTCCAAAATAATAGTCAAAAGCCTAAATTTATTTCGGAAGATTTATTTAATGCCGAATTAGATAACCAACCAATTGATAATCCTGAATATTCTTATGACGAAGAGCAAACATGAATATTCACATGCTGATGAAGAACAATTCGAAAATTATTTTGAAGAGGACCTGTACTCGATCGACGAAACATAGTAGAATATCATATTTCGACCAATAAAAAAGAGCTGCCATATATTCAAATTTCAAAACCACCCCTAAAACTTCTTTTAAATACAGGCAATACTAAATCATTTTTAAATCCCGAAATTTCCTCAAAATATTATTATGACAAAATTTCTCATAAACCTTTCACTGTATCTGCACTATTTCAAACATCATCTAATAAATATTGCGCAGAAATTCCTATTTTTCCAGAATTTAAGCAAGAAGAAAATTTAAAATTTTATCTTTTTAATTTTCATAACGTTTATGAAACGTGATGGACTTAGTGGATTTGATAATTTAAAACTTTTAAATGCCCAATTAGATTTTGTAAATTCAAAATTAGTAACACCTAATTGTTCTATTCCTATTCATTATCAGCAATCAGGTCAACAAGTTTTATTAAATTTAGAAATTAGTCCACATACTCGAACGATAACTAAAATTCCTGTTAATCAAAAACAAGGTGAAATAATTATACCCTATCAGAAAATTAATAATTTCGAAATACACACAAAAGAATTTTTGGAATTTATGGATCAATATAATCAATCCCTGAACACAACAGGACCAGAACCAAATAATACCGATAATCTATCAATAATTGCGAATGCCAGCGAACAACCAAGAATGGAAGACGTCACTGAATAAACGTTTCCACCAGCATTAAGAAGACCTACAGCAGATACCGAAGGAACGATATCTGCAGACGAACCAGAAAGAAGAGACTCCGAAGAGACAATATCTGCAGAAGAACCAGACGAAAGCGACACCGACAGCATACAAGTCATAAAAATCCAATACAGGAACTTCCAATATCAGAAAATGCACTAAATTTATTCGATTTTCAACTAGATATAACTTTTGTTTTACATTCACCCGCAAAACCAGGTATTAGATAAATTTTTCCAAATAAAAAACGAATTTCCGCCCAGTTGTCTGCATTCGAACTAGAAAAAGATGTAATTAATTTTTTAAAAAATTATTTAGACCCAAAATTTACGTACGGTATTCATTTTAAAGATGGTACATTCGTACCACAACTTTGCAAAATTTTACAAAAAACGTTTAAAAATTCAGCATACAAACTAATTAAGTGCAATAGCATTTTACAGGATGTTATAGAAAAAGACTTACAGAAAGATACAATAAAAAATTATCACGAAGGTAAAACCAATCACAGAGGGATTTTAGAAACTGAAACCCTCATGATCATATTATTGGCCCGGTTTAAAAAGCGATATTACAAATGATATCAATAATTGCGAAATTTGCCAATCCAATAAATATGATAGAAATCCACCTAAACAAAAATTAATAATAACTCCTACACCATCAGAACCTTTTGAAATTGTTCATATTGATACCTTTCAGACACAAGGATAAACATTTTTGACACTCATCGATATTTTTTTTAAATATGCTCAAGCTAGCAGGTATGTTAGGTACAGAACTTGTTAAAGCTTTTCTAATTTTCATGACCCATCATGGGTTACCATCACTTGCAATTATGGATAACGGAACTGAATTAAAAAATTCTGTAGTACAAGGTTTTTTAAAATTCATAAAATTAAAACTCATTATATTACAGTTAATAATCCCCAATCTAATGGAACAATCGAAAGATTTCATTCCACCATCATTGAACACTTCAGAGTAATACGAGCAAAAAATAGAGGTAAAATCGATATTTTAAATCAAATGCCATATGCCATATTAGGTTATAACAATTCAATACATTCAATTACCAAACAGAAACCTATTGACATTATTAACGGACATTTAAATACTAAAGACCCCTTTGACGTCAATTTACATCAACAATTAATGAATAATTATATACAAGAACATCGCGAAACCACTAAAGAAATTTACAACAAATTAAATGAACAATTATCTCAACAAAAGAAACATGTTATTGAAAGTCATAATAAACGACAAAATCGTCATGACCCTTGAACCAGACACTGTCGCATACAAAAAAAAATTACAACAAAAAATCGTAATAAATCAAATCGAAAATTTTCTAGAGACAAAGTTATTCAAATCAGGAAAATAAAAATAAAAATTCTTTTATTTTTATTTTTATTTTTATATAAATATTACTCTTGGTAATATATTACATAAACAAAATCTAAAGAAGAGCCCGGTCTAATAAAAAGATAATGTTACAGGAACCAACTATTTATCCTGATCTTGGTGATACCCAAGATCATGTTTCAGGAAGTAACGATAACTAGCCTAAACAAAAATCCTGGGATTCTCCCGTATAAATTAGGCACAGCCAAAGTTAAATCTAGTACATACACACCTTTATCCACTATTTTGACTAGACCTTATCAAAAGTGAGATAAGAGTACTAAAGCAGCTACCTATATATAAATATAACTATTACAATAAACGAAACCCTCAATTAATCATAGTATTTTGAATTAAATAATGTTGATAGAGCTCTGCAATATCAATTAACATTAGCTGAAAAAAAATTTAATTCTCTAAGCCCTACAGGTAGAGTTAAAAAAAAAAGTATTTCTGGAAACTTAGATGCAAATGGTGCTGCTCGTTACGATCAAGCAACTTCCGATCTGCAAAATAATCAAAAAGAAATCACTCAAAAATTGAACAGACAAATTTCTCTTACCACTCAAATAATTGATAATTTCAATAAAGCAATGACATTAATTAGAAATAACCAAATTGTAATTACATCCGCTTTACATAAAATGAGAAAAGAATTAAATAAATTTATTTTTGACTAATTATCTGGAAACCAAAAAAACCTTAGATTAAATTAGTTCAACATTAAATCTAATTTTGCAATTATTAAGTGATGTTGAAAATTCAGCCACTTTCGCCAGATTAGGCACATTGCACCCTAGCATTTTGAAGATCGATGAACTAGAATAAATTTTAGATACTATTATAAAATATAATATTCCATTCAATATAATATTGTTCCAAAAAATACCTATCTGGTTATAAGCGAAAACCTCTACGAGTATACATCGATACCTTGTATCAAGTTACAGCCTGACTACTATTGCCCTGAAAATAATCTAATCAACGGGATAAATAAAGAAGATTGCATCTTTGAATTATTACGATTGGAGTCCACCCACGAAAATTGTGTAGTTACACCCATACAAATCGCCGATACTGTGGTGCAACAAATCAACGAATCACATTACATAACACTTTTCCCAAAATCCACTAAAGTATGAACAGTATGCCAATGTATGGACCTTACAACACTACAAGGCAACTATCTTATCAATCTACCTTTTGGATGTCAGTCCAAATGACAAACATGTTAGGATGAATCGATTTATGTTAATGAAAAATCAATCTGTGAAGACCAGCCAATGCTTTTACCAGAAATCATTATTCAACATAATTCACCTGTATCTTCTCCAACCAAAATAAATTTACAAAACGTCGAACTTGACAAAATTCACGAGCTACAGAAACGAAGTCTGACACCTATCGATCTCACTTTAAATCGAAGTACAATACTTTTTGGACAATCCCAATATATATATATATATATATATATATATATATATATATATATATATATATATATATATATATATATATATATATATATATATATATATATATATATTACTTTAATTTTTACTGGCCTATATTTCACATATGGATTTATCCAAAGAAGAAGAAGGACGACCAACGAACCCGGTAGTGAGCAGTCGCAATCCGGCACTTCGGCATTTTCACCCCTTGAAATATGCCTCAAGTTAGGGATGGAGGAACTATGTCAACCACCTTACAACTACGCTAGCAGTTGTTATCTCAATTCCTGGAGAGATGCTGAGAACAACATCTTTTAACATATGCTTTATTCTGTATTCATATAGTTAGTTCTGATGTAACATTTACAGTGTAAAGATATACTTACAATAATTATTTTAATTAAACGAAAATTCAATTTGTGAAAATTTTGTTTTTTTTTTTAAATCCGGGAATCGGCAATGAGGTATATAAGTGGCATGAAGGTGGTACCTTCACTATTTACCGACATTTAAGGAAAACAGGAGATTGCACTTATTGCTACTTTGGAATAGAACAACATTTGAGTCTATAGTCAACAACTGTTGTTTAGAATCGTTGAGCCCTTAGTAGGAGCTTTTGTATTGCGAAATATAATTTTAAAGGTCTATTTATAGCTCTTTGTTTAATTTTAAATACTTCTATTTTATTTTTTCAGTTACCGAGTGGGAAGGAGACAAACTTGAACTAACAAAAATTTCAAGATTAGACATGGGAGCTTATTTGTGTATAGCGAGTAATGGAGTTCCACCAACTGTTAGTAAAAGGATTAAGCTGAGTGTAGACTGTAAGTCCCATTTTTCGACCTTTTATAAATTTTTATTCCGATGCTTTTTAATGTACCCAGTTAAATAATACATGATCACGGATTGGTTGAATTATACATCCATACATTAAATCCTAACAAATAATGGATTAATACATCAAAATTAAATCAGTTTACAAATGTAACAATTATCGTAATAAAATTTAGATGTTTCTATCGAGGCATCTATCTCTATAAAATTAGACACAAAATTCCCTTTCTGTGGATGAAATTGATGATTCAAAAATAGATTCACGTTAGAATTAGTAATATGTGATAACGATACCATATGTTCAATTTTTAATAATTTCACTAACAGCACGCTCTGATGTTTCATGTAAAACAATCCCTTTTATGTAAAACCTAATGTAGATGTTCCTCAATTAGATGTAATAGTGAAATAATATCAAATTCACATTTCTTATTTAAGGTAGAACTATGAATAAGACATAAATATAACTTAAATAAAAATTATATTATTTCGTCATTTGCACGGACATTAAGAAATTTTTATATATTTTTTTATTTGTTAGCGCATGGTCCACTTTTGTTACAACGTGAGTTGCAAAATAATTTAGATTTAAAACATAATGTAGTTAGGGCGCGACATCATCTGGATGGAGCACAAGCTGGTGCGTGTATCGGCGAGAGGTCATTTGGTGCGTTTCGTCGATTATCATAAATAGCGGGGAGAGAGAGATATTGGGCTTCGACTGGGGACGCGCACAGAAAAAGGGGCTATCCCATATGTACGATGGGTGATGGGTAGCATTCATTATGATCAACGTACGAGGCGTCGTAAACAGGTCGATAGACATGCCGATAGACACGTGTGAGCTCCACATGTCTGTAGTTGCACTAGCAAGGTGGTCTCTGGCGGCTGCAATATCGGATCGCCGCTGCGGTGGCGTGGCGGTGCTGGCGAGAATGCCCGAGGTTCCGTCTCGAGCACGTCGTTCAGCGTCGTGGAATCAGCGATGTGGACATGCTGCTCGTACACAGCGGGTGTCCAGAGAGTCGGCGTAGATGCGAATGCAGCGGCGTGCAGGGGTGTGACGACTATGTCGTATTGGAGAAGATAGTAAAAGGGAGACTCGAGCACAGCTTCGCTCTGGCTTTCCCAGTTGGAAAGTTTGAGAGTTATATATGAGTCATGGCGTGGTCACAGTCGAACTACCAATGTTTATTGGCAGATGGCCTTGATGAGGGTATTTGCAAGCTGAGCGGGATTATCACTCTTTACCCGCCTATCGTGTAGACCGGAACCGTTGTACGAAGTTGGGCCGAGCTTCTCATCCACCTTCGTGAGTCTCGACTCGAGAAGCAAGATGCCACCCGCAAATGAGATCCACGCTGCTAACGGCGGTTTATTCTGCTCAACCTTTGGTCCTGATGTCTTTTAGTAACGCTGGCAGGGACATTTTCTCGTCTTCTTTTCAAACATTTGTCGCCTGGTGTTACAGCATCATTTCGCCAGCGCCCACCTCCCGGGGGTTCCATGTTGTGGGCGCCGCAGCCAGCGCGATACCCGGATAGTTGGATAGTGTCGGGCAATCTACAGCGATAATGCGGACAAACCGCGTCGTGTGGATTTTCGTCGGGAAAGAGAAATATTACCCAGGATCCCAAGGTTGGGAATCGGGTGGGTGTGATTTTGTCTTGTGTCTTTCTGAAACAGACGGAGTTATTAAGAGAAATAGGGCCCCCGTAATGGTTACTAATAGTAGTAGGACTCAGCTGAAATGAAAAAGTAGAATTGGACTGTAAAGGGGTGTCTGTTAGTGTTCTATAACCTGTATCTTGGGCCTCTTGTGTTTTCTTGGCTCTCCTGGATTGGAGTCCGATATTTCTGGGATGAGGATGTTGTCATAAACACCGATTTGGTCGTAGAGTTTCCGAGTCCTCGCTCGGATTTTCTCCATCACAGTGGTGTGGTCCAGATCTCGCCAAATGTCCACGTTCCTCGTGTACCATGGGGCGTCCACGGCCTGACGTAGAGCGACGTTTTCGACGGCATGTATCCTTTTCATGTAGGTCTGGGCGGGGTAACCCCAAGTGGTCGATACATCAGTTAGGGCTGTAGAACTTGTCGGATTAGGAGCAGCTTGTTTCTGAGGTCTAGCTGGTTTTCATTTTCGGTCATCGGCCAGAGTCTGGCCGTGGAAGCTTTGGCTCGTCCCGTCATCTGATGGATGTGGTCCTTCCACATATGTGATCGGTCCATGAGGGTTCCTAGGTACTTGGTCCTGTCCTTCTACTGAATGTTTTCACATATCCCTCGGCAGTCTCTCGGGTCTTCTCCAAAAGCACGACCGTGCTTTTCTCGGCGTTGATGGCTACTTTATGTTATGGCCGTGCGCTCTCCTCGATCTGGCGATGACGGCGGTGTCATCAGCATATAGCGCGGCGGCAGTCCCGTCCGTCCTGGGTAGGTCTCAGGTGGGCACGTTGAACAAGTGGGATGACAACACGACTCCTTGCGATACTCCGGCCTCCATGGTCGGGTCTGAAACATAGACAAAGTCCTGGTTATTTCTATATACCGTTGTCTCCATAGTGCTATCTCTTACCGCGATAACTTCGGTGAGCTGAGTCGCTGCTCTCTCAACGTCTTCCGCCGTCTCCAATGAGGAAATGACTTCGATACGGCGAGACCAGTCCAAAACTTGTTCCAGTTAGTGTGCCTCGTGATGAAATTATCTCTCGTGTGTTCCATGTCTTCCATTTGGACCAGAATCGGGTCATGGTTTGATGATCTTTCTCTCAGGTTGTCTATGTCGGCGATGGGGATGTTCTGAGCGATGGTGATTTCCAACACATCCGGCTTGTCTATGCCGGAGTTGTGTGTAGGTTTCAGTGGGCCGACGCTGACGCTGACGCGCGACGGGTAGAACGCCAGTAGGTCTCGGCCGCTGGTGTTTGTCGTCCGGCTACTCCATGGGGTGTCCTTGGCATTGCAATCCCCCACAGATAGCATCCTATCTCCTCTGGGGAAGATCTCGTTCAGGCCCCATTCCTAGATGCTTGGCGCTGGTAGCAGAATGCTATCCGGAGTTCATGCAGTTGTGCTGTTCGGATGGTCACGATCACCGCCTCCATACTCTCCGTATCCGGGTGGGATTGTGTGGTGGATGATGTTTTTGACCAGCAGCGCTACGCCTCCGCTATACCGGTTTTTGTCCCGTCGATGAACTTGGTAGCCTCACACTCGTAGGGGACGTCGGGATGCAGTTTAGTCTCCTGGAGGGCTATCACGTCTACTTTGTACCGTTCAATGAGCTCCTGAAATTCCATCCTCTTGCCTTTTAGCGTGGTAACGTTCCATGACGCGGTCTTGAGGGACCTCCTTGCACCCTATTGTGATTCCTTTTAGGGTTTCATCATCTTTGGCATTTTTGCGAAAAATACACTCATAGCTGAGTACATTTACCGCATCCTCGCCATAATAACGGCCAGGTCGTTGATGTTCGCCGTCTCTGGTATGGGGTAGTAGGCGTCTTTTGCCGCCCGACTGCTGCGGCGTAGGACCTTGTGGTCGACGCCTCCCGTGACGCTGAAGGTTGACGTCGTTGCCATCGGGGCTGGTCTTCTGGTGTTAGTGACGGGCGTTGTTTTCTTCGCTGGCGGTGTCGTCCTGGGGCACTCGCTATCAGATGCTTGTTCTCTTCATATTCCTGGATGGGAGACCGATATCTACTTCTCATCTTTGACTAGGGCGTCGGTGTATTTTCCTCTCAGAAATCGAGTCCAGGTCGAAGGGACTCATGGTACCGTTCTCCACGGTATTCCGGTCGTCTGCTCTGTTGTTGTTCTCAGACAGGTCTATGTTTCAGTTTAGCTCGAAGAATCGAATCTTCTTCAGAAAGAGCACTGAAAAGTGCGGATCTTAAGTTGCTCTGCTGTGCAGCGTACTAGTGGCTTCGATCTTACGATGTTCACCCTACGGCTGCTCGGTCAGACCTATGAGGAAATGGAAAGTGAAAACAAAGAAAGTGTATAATCCTGAAGACAGCGAAGTATTATTAATCCTGGAAACAGAAAAGTATAAGTAATCCTGAAAACAGGAAAGCATTATTAATCCTAAAAACAGAAAGTATGGATTAAATTGTAAATGAAATCAACTGAAGTCGATCAATTAATTATCTATGAAGTTGCCCCTACAGACAAGTCATTATATCAGTTAATAACTGTGTAACCTGAGCAGGTAGTTGGGATTTTTCCTCGTTGATTAAGTGGCGTAACCTGAGCAGGTTGTCAGGGTTTTCCCTCGTTGCTTAGGCGGCGTTGGCTTCGGGTCACTTTTGGGAGCATTTTGGTAACTATGTCCTCTGGTTTCGAGATATCTAATGACTGATCGGTGGAACTGATCTCGAGCTCGCCGGGAGACCTGTTTTTTCGGTTTTCCGCCAACGCACTCGTAGAAGCAGTCGGCACGGGTGGCCGCTGATTGGTTACCAGCGCCGCGCGGCAATAGCATACCTCCCCCCCCCCCATGTCAACCTGTGTACAAGATTCGTATAGAAACTAGAACAAGGGTCGTCCATCTTACGTAAAATCTATCAAAGCAAAAGGTAATAAAATATATGCCGAATGGTCAACTTGTACTGTGGATATGTATTGATGGCTATATATATATATATATAGGTACGCGAACCCTAAATTTGTGATTAACAGTTGTTGCACATTTAGTGCAGTTTGGTTCAAATGGCTAGCGGAGAAAACGCATTATTGTTTTGTTCCGACCTTTAGAGACTAGTAGACTGGAGGTATAATTTAAGAATATAATATTTTTAGTAAATAAATAGCAAAAAATATAATTTCAATCTGCAAGTGAACCAATTCGCTAAAAGAAATGATAAATCATAAGAATATTGGGAAATTAATTTTGCTGAGTTTGTATAATTAGTACTGACTGACAAATAAAATTACACATGAGGGCATTTTAATTTACAGCATTTTGATTTACATCTAGATGAGACAAGAAAGGTAACGAACGTTCTTAGCTACTAACTCAATATAGAGGGCTTTTAGGTTTCATGATTTTTTCGTCGATATGTGATTTCATATTGATAATTATAATTTAGTTTTGTACCTTAAAACCGATTGATACGAGTAAGAAGTTGAATTGATGGAGGATTGAAATTCGTCCAGTCACAGTAAATTGATTCTAATACTGTAACTCGATTATTTTAAAGAATCAAAACTGCAACCGTGAGAATAGTATGAAAGTTATGGTTGTTATATTTAAAGTTAGTACGATGATAAGATGTCATTTTATGACAAGGGCTTAGTCTAAACTGGAAATGGTCAATGCTATGCTGCGTTTTTAATAGGTGAACATATGTTCACCTATTAAAAAGTCAGCATTTATAAAAGAGATTTCTCCCTGTATATGTTTTGGAGTATAATATCTCTTCATGAATATAAGCGAGATTATACTCCAAAACATATACAGAGAGAAATCTCTTTAATAAATGCAATTTTGTTAGGATTACCGAGTTCTTGCGCGACATATTTTAAATCCCATATTCAAGATGTCTTGAGAACAGGTGACAAGAATAAGAAATGCCCTGAATCAAAATTGAAAAAAAAAATTAAAGAACGAGAAGAATAAATACCCGACTATGTATCTATCAGGAAAATTCTAAAGTTGCATAAGACATCAACAGAAATTGCGTTAAATTATTAATTTTGGGACAGAAACCATTAACGCCGTTATTAGATCATCCATATTGTTTTTGTAATTTTTAGTAATACATGATGCTATAATATGCAAGATGAAGTGGTGTAAAATAATATCAGATGAGATGAAATGATTTAAATGTAAAACGCTTTAATTTTTCTCTGCTGTGCTGAGTTTGAATTTACTTAACTATTTCATTTACTACCTTATTTTGTTAATATTGTCATTTTTAGTTGTCGAGAATGTCTACTTGTAATGTGGAACAAATGAATTTTTGGTATTCTGTAACTGAGAAATCCTTAATATACTGACAACAGCGCATTTTTGCTAGAGTAGTAACGGTATCTGGCATACTTGTTTTACAAGAGGTAACCAACATGTGAACGTATTTTAAAACAAAATTTGGCAAAATTTTTATTTTTATTTTTTAAGAGAAAAATGTCAACAGTAGATGTCTAAAGTCCGGGTTGAACCGCGTCTGTAGTTATGATTATTTCGACGTTTCGGCTATATATGAGACCATAAAACTTCAATAGGTGTTGGTAAACACAGTTGCGAAAGTACCAATTAATGTCACGTGACTATACAAAAATTACATATAATCGTACGAGAATGTTCCACAGAGAAAACTAGTACCTATGTGAACCAGTACATCCTGTTATGTAGTCAACAGGATATACTAGTTCACATAGATACTCACAATAGTTCACATAAATCTTCACAATTTTTTTCTATTAGTTTGAAGAAAATTTAGAAAAAGCTAAATTTAGTTTTTATATTTCCTTCATAATAAAATTGAGCAAGACTAACATAAGTAATTGTTAAAGATTGTATATTACGAGTAGTATATCAAAATACATTCCTTTATCGAGAAGTAAAGTTTATTGACATTTTATATTAATAGATGATAGTCGTAATTGATATGATAAATTTGAAGGTCCTACGTTCTTAGAAGTAAACGTTGTTGATAATATATTAGATAATGCAATAACTTTAAAGTTCGTACAATTTCACTTTTTCTTTTCTGGGAGGGAACCTCCGATGTGGCAACAAAACAAGAGACCAGTTGTCCACGACCACCGAAAGATTACATTTCTTGATTCGCACTATGCCAACCAAGTTGGCATCATCGGAAGATGACTACTAATTTTAAACTATCTTTAATTTTTATTTATATCAAATTCTTTTCGTCTCACTAATAAATAAACTCAACTATTTTTTTCATGGTCAACAGTGAAGAAATAATTTGAATCGCATTACTGCGCCACTTTTAATACATAATCTTTGATATAGGTATTCATTCATGGTTAATAAACCGTAATGCAGGAAGCATACGGTTTACTGATCCATTAATATCGTCATTTACCGTATCAAACAAAACAACGGACTTTTAGGTATAGGACCTTGTCTTTGTTCATGCTGGTATCACATTTAGATCTTAATACTTTCCATGACATCTACTAGTCTGCTGTTGGTCATACTTTTCGCGCTATGGTATATTTCGCGTTATATATATATATATATATATATATATATATATATATATATATATATATATATATATATATATATATATATATATATATATATATATATATATATATATATATATATATATATATATATATATATATATATATTTATTTATTTATTTATGCGTAACAATACCGATAATATGGAAATAACCGGGCGCAAAGTTTATTTTATTACCTAGTTAATATTCTTGCTTGATTCACTATGAAGATAAAATATTTTATCATCCGGATTTTTATTATTCAGTTAAATGGTAAACTTGAATCTGAATTGTTTATACTACACTACCGGGTACACTAACCGACATAAATTAGTATCCATTGTGCAGTAGGAACCGAAGTAGCAATTCGGACTGTCAACTTTACAATGGGTATCGCGCGAGGTCGAGTTGAAATTATATTTACATAGTGCAGTACAATGGTCAGCTAATGTAGAGACCATTTGTCCATGTTAACGCTGGATAGCTGTGGCTAGTTAGCATAGTGAAGAACTTTTGGAATACTTAATTATTTGCTTGGTTTATTCTCCCATGCCGGCTAAACTGGATTAGAATTGTTCAACTCGAATTAAAATGAATTAGCTAATTTTTTATACACATGTAACAAATGTGAAACATTTTACACTGATAGATAACAACAATTATGAAGTCGAAGGTGAAGGAAGTATTCTTTTGCTATGATTGTTGTGGCATTCGCTTATGGAATGCAATTTAACATTAACGCCCTACTTAAAACCGCATAGTATAAGGATTCACCTTCTTTATGTATATAAATTACTTATATACAAGGCTAAGTAAGTACTTTTAAATGGTTTAACCAAATACTAATTCGATAATTTGCATTACAAACGTTAACTCAGCGTCTTATGGTGAGAAAAGGTGAATGTGCTCATCAGGAAGATATTAAATTATCTCGGCCATTTAATCTACAAGGATTTGCAACTTAGTTAACAAATGTCTGCTTTTGTTTATCGGCATACACTTACCATAATTCATACACCTTGTGAACTGTAACTACCAAATCATAATATTACAGTAAAGCTAAATATTATAAGTTACATAAAATACTCACCATTAATAAATGTGACAAAAAAAAATGTGACAGTGTAATATCAATACTATGTTCTCCTGAGTCCTATCAGAGGGAAATATGGTGTCCGCTATGCTGGGGAGCGGCGCAGTGTGGACGGCGGTGGAGGGGATAATTAGGTCCATCATGGAGGAGAGGGAGAGGGAGGAGAAGGAGAAAGGCGTGGAGGCCTAAATAAGGCAGGAAGATAGTGTGAGAGTGATAGAGAATGAAAGTAGGTGGTAGGTCGAAGAGAGGAGAGATAGATGAGGAGGAGGTAAAGAGGAGTATTTAGAAGGGAAGTAAATGTCTTGAATGATGGATTGCAGGGATGGTAAACGCGAGGGGGAGTTTTTAGTCGGTAGAAATCCAGCACTACCTGGCCTGACGAACACCGATAACATCAATGGACCCGATGTCTTGTCGAAAATTTTCCCCCTGCCAAAAACAAAAATACTATTTTTTTTTATGTGACTTGAATCAGAGTTAATCAATTTCGACCAAAACCATATAAAAAGTATATATTACCTATAGAATAGAGAAACAAGAACATTATCATCTCAAATTGGAAGGAAGTATCCCAAGTGGCCTAGATTTATTTAATATGTTACTCAATTATGACCTAAGTAACTTAAGTAAGTATATGTGCACTTATAATGGAGTGATTTTTACGTTTTATATGTAAATATGATGAGATATGAGATATGATATATATGATGAATGATGTATAAATGGCAAATTGATTAATACAATAATTATACTAAACATAAACAATCTTCTAGAAATAGAGTCCTTAATGGGTGCATAACATTTAGAATAGGATTTTTATTATATCTTGCTCTTTCCAGTAACGAGAAATGTTTTAATTTGACCATCAGTGTCGACGGTACGAAAATAAACGACAGCAGAATAGCCGACACTGGATGCGTCACAAAAGCCGAGTAGTTGGCACGATTGTAAATGGTCCACGGAAAAACGACGCGGAATTTCGAGGTAGGAAAGAGAAGGTAACTCCACTTTGTAACGATTCCAATGATTTATGATTTCAAGAGGAGGAATGTCATCCCAATCCGAACCGCTAGTCCACAAAAGTTGAATAAGATGTTTAGCCAAGAAAGTCAGAGGATCCAAAAACCCGAGAGGGTCGTAGATACGAGCTAACTCCCACAGAATGACTGTCGACTTTATTTGACGACACTTTCACCATCTTTATAATTTTCTTAAATTTATTATGTGCGAAAGAAATTGAGAGGTGATTAGTTGGTAGACCAGATCAATTAAACTTTTTTGACTATTAAAAAACGATCAATCTACCAAGAAATATTATTCAAATACAATCTACTAAAAATTATCAAAATGTGAGAATATTTCACATGTCGGAAGATTAACTGAACTGTTTTCTTAAAACTTGAATAATCATATATTCTAGGTAATTTTCTTATAAGCCGAGATCTAAATCGCTATTAAAATTCCACTGAAATTCTAAAGTTCCAAAATAATAAAATTACCAGTCTCAGGATACTGATGCACATCAGTACATTACGGACAGGAGAAAGAGCTACAGTGGAAACGAATTCGGATACGAACGGAATTTGACTGGAGATCACGCCACTTTAGTGACGTCGTGGTTTCCTATAGGTAATTTTTCGGAAAGGAATATATACAGCTCAGGTTGGAACAGTCATTGTTTAACTTGGGACTGAACTTCAAGACCGTGGAGAAAAAATAGTGGGCACCGCAACTTGAATCTTTTATATGGCCGAGGTCTATGTACATAACCCTGTCTAGAGATATGACGACCTCGCCGCGAGTCGGCGGGTGAGATCCAGACGCGGAAGTGAGTGCCACGATGGAGAAGAGAACAGAGGCCACCAGGGAGATACAAATGGACGAGGAATATTGGTCAATTCTTTCCATATTCGCTCTAGGTTATCTAGGCACCGCGATTCAGTTACCTAGGCACCACAGCAGATCGCGGACACGGAGTGACCAGTATCGACTGAAACGAATTATGCGAGATATCGAAGAGGAAACTATAGCCCACATCAAGTGGGCTATAGTCCATCGGAAATGTAAGCGCGGAGACAAGAACTCTCGAGACACCCGATGAATGCGATGTGGAAGGCCGATCAATCGATGACTCCGGTAAGAGCGAAGGCGGCGCGGCGGTCCGGCAGAAGTCGTCGGCGTAGGCGCACCTGCATAAGCGACAAGCAAGCCTTACACCTTATATCACGACAATAGCTCAATCAAAATTCAGTTAACATTTCTGTGATATAGAAAAAAATTAATATAACTATTTTATAAAATTATATATTGTTTTACCCATAAAAAAATAGGATTTGATCAACTTTCTTCGATATAAAGCATGTCCTATCATATAATAAGTATATGATAATTGGGTATGCCGTGCAATAGCTTCGCCACAAAAGTAATAATCAAATCATATTTCCAATAAAACACTCGATTATATATATATATATATATATATATATATATATATATATATATATATATATATATATATATATATATATATATATATATATATATATATATATTATTTTAGATTTTCACTTTCAAAAATGTCTTTTAAAAAAATAACTAAAAGTTTTAAAATTCACTGTTTATTAGACTGTTTTTATAAATATGTTTTTGTGACTTGAGTTTATTCTGAACTGAACTAATTTTGTTTGAACATAATATTTATAACCTTTGGATTGCCACGTAAGCATCAGCAGAACTCAAAGTGGAGTGATGCTTGCGTGTTCACAATTATATGACAAGGAAGTTGTTGTCACTTTTGATAAATGAAATACAATATTGTAATATGATATGCCTGAGACTAGCTGCTGTGAATATTCGCATATAACAACTCCATTTTTTCAAAAAAAGTTGATGTTACACTTCAACTTTTAGGATAATTCTTCAGGGGTGTCTTCATTAGTCTGATGGATGTTGGGCCTTCTTCTTAGCAGGGTGTTAAATATTTTTAGTGCTTCCCTGTGTATGGACTCTGGACGTTCCTTGTTAATTTTGAACCTATTTCTACATTTGAAGGCTACGTACAGTAGGATCAGGCTGATTAAGAGAGCTATGGTTATATAAGTGAACCATGAAATATTTCTAGTCACGAAGGGTTCGTTTATTATTTCATCTAAGTCCCTGGAATATTGTTCCAGCTTATAGTTGGAGACTTCTAAGTTTTCGATATTTAGATTGTCGAATTGTAAAGGTTTCAAATTGGGTATTTCAAATTTTTCTGGGATCATACTGCAGCAATCGTAGGGAATTATCACTGGATGTGGATTACTTGTTACGTTAAGCATCTTGCGGTTTTCGGCCTGTATTTTTGTAATGCCGACGAAAGCGTTACATTTTGATTGAAGTTTTAAAACAGAATTTTCGTTAATGATTGTAGGTCTGTATTCGAATTTGCACATTTTATTTTAACATGAGTTGGACTTGAAACTATAACCAGCCATGTATTGACTTCGAGTTTTTGTACATTATACCCTTGTCCGTATACTAAAATGCTATGACAGTTCTTCGGCATTTCTACAAGATTTTTGAATAGTTGGGCTTCACATGCTGCACTATTATCTATCGGATATGCATAGAGGTTGGAACAGAGCTTCTTAAGAGGACTTAGTTGTTTGCATCCTGTTGATGGGTACGTACATCAAATAATCCTCATTTCTCGCGATATATTTTTGAGAAAGTGACAGTACGTGATACAATCCAGTTCTATTATCTAGGACGGGAATTGGGTACAAATGATATAAGGTGTATAGTTGTTGTTCTACCAGTGGAATCTTTAGAACGAAAACAAGATCTCATTGTGTCTGGAATGCTTCTAATTCTATTATTTCTAAATACTTAGCAATTTCTGAATGTTTTACTGATAAGGGTAAGTTATTCTTGATTAAGTTCTGAGATATTTCCTGAAGGGATGCAATTAAACTATCTGGTGTAATGATTGATGAGTGAATAATTTTTAAACGTGCAAATGTAATAGAATTTAGAATATCAGTAGTAGGTTTTCACAGATTTCAAAGAAAAACATTTTGGCTTCGACTAGGGCAAGTTTGTCTCCTAGTTGGTGAATCGCTCTCTTAATTTAGTTTATGTCATCATTGAAAGTTTTTTCGTCAATTTGAAGTTTTTGAATTGTTTCGTTAAATGTTTTTATAACTGACATAGTGACCGAAATTTGGTTTTTTAGTAGGCTTTCCACTTGACGTTGGTCCTGGTTTAATTTATTAATACTCTCTGTGTAGAATTTACCGTCAGAGGCGTCGAGGTTGCCAGTAATTAATTTAAATATGCTACCTAGTCCGTCTATTATTTCGCGCTTATAGCGTTTTGTTTCTACTAGGATTTCTTGGAGTTTTTCTTTAATTGAATCCGAAATTTGTATCAATAGTGTGACATGTGTTTTAACTTCAGAGTGAAATTTCTACATGCTATGGTAATTGTTATATTGCCTTTAAAATATTATTATTACTGTTGAACGTGAACATTTTCAATACTTGATAAATTTTTGTGTACCAATAGTGTCCACTTGTCATTGGAGACTATTAGTTTTTATTCGTCATGATATTGTATTTTTGACTCCTATCGTATTTTTTACTGGTGTTATTTGAGATTAGGAATATGCTGGTCCGATCAGCATAGAAAACCTGTAAAATAATTAATTTTCAGAATACCGTTTTAGTCGATCGAAGTTTGCTTTGGTTTTTTGTTTTGTTTTTGTATTTAAGAGAGTAGCAGAATTGTTATGTATTTCTAAGGTTTCAAAGGGGCCATTGAATTTATTTCGCAATTTATCTTTAATTTGGGATTCCTTTAAATACACTTTGTTTCCAACTTCATATTTAGGAGGATTTTCGGAGACGTGTTGATCAAAACGAACTTTTGCTTTTTGTTTCTGCGATTCGGTTTTGGCTCGTGCTACATTATAATAGTGAGATATACGATTGTTCAAATCTCTGACATACTTAGTGATTAATTCTTTTGGATTACATAGGGTTTCGGTTGGTCTACTAGAGGTATGACCAAAAACAAATTCATATGGCGTGAATCCGTGTGTTTTGTTGGTTGAATTATTATAACAAATTATCGCGTATGGCAATATATTGAAAGAGTGTTCGTTGGGGTTTTCGATCATGTGGGCTCTAATCATTTCTAAAAGTGTCGAATGGAATCTTTCGAGGGATATATTTGACTGGGGGTGTCCTACGCTAGATTAAGTGAGCTTTATATTGTAGAGAGTGCATAAATCTTTAAGAAGAGCGTTGTCGAACTCTCTTCCATAATCACAATGGATCCTTAGGGGAGTTCTATAATGTTGGAAATAATGCAATAAGGTATTTACTACTGCTTTCGCGCTTTTATCATTAATTGGGTAAGCTTTACTAAATTTTGTAAGCTCGTCTCTAATTGTAAGGGCATAGTTTCTGGTAGGCACTTCTGAGATATCAACATTTATTCGCTCGAAAGGAGTTTTAGGAGTCGCTGTAATGACTAGTGGTGAGTCTAAATTTTTACGACATACTTTAACTTTTTGACATACTTGACAATTTTTGACAAGAGTTTCAACATCTTTGGTTAAGCCTTTCCAATGATATTTTTGTCTAATGCGGCGGATAGTTTCGTTTGTGCCGCGATGAATATTAGCTTTACCGGAGTGATATTGATTCAGGATGATAGAAATTTCATCTGGTTCAGGTGTCTTTGTAATATCTTGACACACTATTATTTTTACGTCCTTTTCCGCTAAAACAAATGACAAGATTTCGAGAATTGGTAATTCTACATTATTTTCAACATAATATGTTTCGGATGATTTAAATATGTCTTGACTTTTATATATTGAGGCAAAAAGATATTCTATTACGGTATCAGGATTATTCGGGAGAGGGACAATGAGGTATTTCCTATTTCGAACTGATCTACTTGATAAAACATTTATTTCTAATTTTTGAAAATCTGCATTCTCTTCGAACCGGTCTTCTAGAATTTGATTATGGCTTTCTCTTACATTGTCTTGCTCGAAGAATGATAAAATATTTTTGTTGCTTCTATTCAGCAATTGATTGTTAGAATATTCGATTTTAAAGTAATCTATAAGAGATCTCGTTTTGTATAATTCAACGAAAGTTCCAAATTCTTTATAAATGTTATTAATTTCGTCATCGTTAGGTTGTTCGTCATTTTGTGATTCGATTTCGTCATCGTCAGTTATTTGGGTTGGATATATGGGAATCGGTGATGAGTTTGCTTGGGACTGAAAATTTGAAATTTCTTTAAAATAATTAATTTTTATCCTGGATAAGGCGTCGGTGTTCTTATTAACCTTGCCTGGTTTATACTCGATTGTATAGTCGTATTCCTCGAGGTTGAGACGCCATTGAGCTAAACGACTTCCTGGGTCTTTTATGGAAAAGAGCCAAGTGAGTGGTCTATGGTCAGTTATGAGTTTAAATTTTCTGCCGAAGATGTATGGGCGAAAATGTTTAACTGCCCAGACAATAGCGAGAGGTTCTCTCTCTGTCGTGGAATACTTCGTCTCGGCTTTGCAAAGGGTCCTAGAAGAAAATGCTATAGGTAGGTCTTTACCTATAGGCCCTTGGAAAACTACTGCGCCAATCGCAAAAGCGCTTGCGTCTGTGGTAAATACGAAGCATTCTTCGAAGTTTAGGTATGCAAGAACAGTAGTTGTGGATAGAGCTTGTTTCAAAGTTTCGAAAGACGTTTGACATTCGGAATCAAAGATGAAGGGAGTATCTTTTTGTAACAGTTTAGTTAATGGTTTTGATATCTTGGCAAAAGTATGAATAAATCTGCGGTAATAACCTGCAAGGCCTAGAAAGGATTTTATATCTTTTTGGTTGGTGGGTTGAGGAAATTTTCTGATACATTCTATCTTAGACGGATTTGGCTTTACACCTTCTCTTGTTACTAAATAACCAAGATAAGCTACTTCCTTACGTAGGAATTCACATTTATCTGGTTGGATTTTCAGATTTGCTTTTTATAACCTTTTGAAGACTTCTGTGAGCCTGGAAGTGTGCTCATGGATGGTGAGAGAGTAGATGATGATGTCGTCCATGTAGACGAGACACCTCTCATTTTGTATACCTAAAATAATGTTATCCATCACTCTTTGAAACGTTGATGGGGCATTCTTAAGACCAAAGGGAAGTCTTACAAATTCAAAATGACCATTTTCGACAGTAAAAGCGGTTTTTTGAATATCTCTCGGATTGATTTCAATCTGGTGAAAACCAGAGGCCAGATCAAGAGTTGTAAAGTATTGGCATTTGCCAAGTCGATCAAGAAGGTCGGAAATATTAGGAAGTGGGTATTTGTCTCCTACAGTCAGCTCGTTAAGCTTCCTATAGTCTACTACAACTCTCCATTTCTGCTTGCCTGAAGCGTCGAGCTTTTTGGGTACTACCCAGATAGGAGAAGACCATGGTGACTTAGATGGTCGGATGATATTTTCATCTATCATTTTGGATATTTGACGTTTTACCTCCTCCTTATGGATTTGAGGATAACGGTAGGACTTAGTAAACACGGGTTTCGACTCGTTTGTGTCAATGGAGTGTTTTATTTTGTTAGTAAAGGTCAATTGATCCCCTTCAAGGTAGAAGATGTCAACAAAATCTAGACAGAGTTGTGTTATAGGGTCTTTTTCTTCTTCGTTGAGATGGTCTAGGCGAAGTTGTCGTTTTATTTCGTCATGTCTGTTAAGTTGGGTCTCATAGACACATTCGTTCATATTATTTAGTGAGTAATGTTGGAGTGGTTCTAATTTTATTTCGCTAAAATTGATTGTTTTTGGTATTGCATTTGCATTTAACACGGAAGCAAGAAATTCACCTTTATGGTTTATTTTGACTACCGCGTTGGGAATATGTACCTTTTTTATATCTGATGCTAACAGTATAGCATCTGTGTTACTAAGATTACATTTAAATTAAAATATTTGTTCAGTCCGGAATTCTATGGAAATTTTATTATTTGTTGAATTATTCGTTGAATTTTGGTATGTTTGCGGTGTGATATTTTCTGTGGCTTTATGTAAAGGGATAGTCTTGAAGTTTGTTACAAGTTGCTTATTTTTTAGATCTACTATACAGTTATAGTGCTCTAAGAAATCTGAGCCCAGTAAACCATCAAATTCTATATCAAGATTACAAATATAAACTTTATGAGGATCAGTTGCTGAAAAAAGTACTAAGGTGGATTCGTAAATGTAAATTTTTTGATTTGTAATGCCTTGGATGGTTACATTTTCGGAATATCTATACCGAAAGTTTTTAGATGTTTCTGGTTTAAAAATCGAAATTCCTGCACCTGTATCAATTAATAGTTTAAAAGTATTACTAGCGTCGTTAATGTAAAATAGATTTTTTGAGTTTAGTAACAAAGCTGAACTTACAGAAAGTTCTGTTCCGGAAAGTTTAGATTGGGGTTGAAATTGTCCAAATTCATTGCGCGAATTTGGGCTTGTAGTTCCGCAATCCTATGATCTTGGGTTTCGATATTCGGTGGGTCCGATTGAAGGGGTTGGCCTAATTGAAAATTTTGGTTTGGGTATTGTTCGTTTGCGTTGTCTTGAGTGGGATTTTCATATGGGTTATTATCAGTATAATAACTCTGGTTTATCGCTTCGTCATAACTATTAGCAGTATAATAGTTTTCGTTCTGGTTTTGGTATTGGTAATTCTAATTATTTTCTTTATACGGATCTTGGTTATTATCGTTGTACGAGCTATTAACAGTATAATAGTTCTGAGAACTATTAGCGGTATAATAGTTCTGAGGAGTTTCCTGCTGGGGTTGGTCCTCTTTATTTAAATGTAATGTTCATCTACTAGTTGAAGGTTGGTAATTTGGATTTGGTTGAATTGTAGGAGGTCTATTACCTCCAAAATTCGAATTTGGCATGATAACCGGGGGTCTTTGTTGAGGTGTTTAACTATGTTGTATATTTGGATAAGTTCTTTGGAACTGTTGTTGATGTGGGGGTTGATATAAGGGCCTAGAAAAATTTGTCTGTGATGAATTACCAAAATTATGCGGTCTTTGGCGACATTCTATATTAGTGTGACCTATTCGCTTACAAATAGAGCACTGTTTAACTGGTGTATTCGGTCTGCGTTGCATATTTGTATTTCGGTTAAAATTACTTTTTTGGTTTTCGAAATTATTAAGTTGAAGTTCGCGTTTGATTCTAGAAATGGCTGTTAACATATCAGGTGGGTTGCTAGCTCTGATAGAATGTCCTATTTTAGGTTCTAATCCTGTAAGTAATGTATTTAAAATCATAGCGTCTGTGAGCTGAGTTTGGGCTTTTTTTTTGTTCGTTTGTTAATCTTTGTTTATTAATGGAAGCGTTTATTTTTGCCTCATGCGTTTGTAAGCGAAAGATAAAAGTCAGAGGTGATTCACTCGACAGCTGTCTCATCCTTTGTAAATCTTGGATGAGAGCAGTGAGATCGCGCGAATCGCCAAAATGACTTTCTAAAAGCTGTTTGATTTCAACTAAAGTTTCGGGATTTCTAGAATTTATTAATTCTGCGGCACGACCCTTTAGTTTGTTTTTTACGTGTAGCATTACAAGTACCTTTTGATTTCCTACTGCCATATTATATGCAACATTAATAGCATTTAAAAATGAATTTAAAAAGATTTGGTTTCCGTCAAATTCAGGTATTATCAAAAATATTTCGTTTAATTTATAAGGTTCTACATTTTGTGTTTGTTGTTCCGGTGGAGGTACCATCCTGGATCTTGATCTCATAAACTTTTCGATTTATTTATGAAACTAATGTGAGTTTAATATGATACGAAATAAAAATATTAAAAGGGAAATAGAACTGAATTTGTAATATAAATGTTATTGTTTCGCAAATATTTAAATGCAATAAAATGCGAGATGATTCTTAAATGATTTACGTTAGTGTTATCCACATTCCTCGGGGCGACCGGAGAATCCTACTTCGTGAACGTTGTTACACCGGGTTAGCGCTGGCTTGTTCCCAATGCCGAAGAGACCTGACGGACGGTTGGAATCGTGGCTGCTGTTGTTTTCGTGAAAATATTCGTAGCTTCTTTTCTTCTTTTAAAGGTTTTGGAAAACCACCGCGCCCAGTTAGTTTTCGTGTTCTGAACGCGTGTAGAATCCTACCACGACTGCGCCAATTTTTAGATTTTCACTTTCAAAAATGACTTTTTAAAAAATAACTATAAGTTTTAAAATTAACTGTTTATTAGACTGTTTTTATAAATATCTTTTTGTGACTTGAGTTTATTCTGAACTGAACTAATTTTATTTGAACATAATATTTATATCCTTTGGATTGCCACGTAAGCATCAGCAGAACTCAAAATGGCGTGATGATTACGTGTTCACAATAATATGGCAAGGAAGTTGTTATCACTTTTGATAAATGAATATTGTAATATGATATGCCTGAGACTAGCTGCTGTGAATATTCGTATATAGCATATATATATATATATATATATATATATATATATATATATATATATATATATATATATATATATATATATATATATATTCTTGTCTTTAGTAGTATTATAGGTTATTATAATTCAGATATGATTCGATATGATTCTATATATTCCACATTTTATAATAAAAGTGTAAAATTTAACCTTCTGCATTATTAGAATTCAAGTTGAGAAAAACGAGTCTAATACCAAGCTCTATTAATTGCTTAGTTACGAATAACAGGCCGTAGAAACGATTTCCCTACCCGACACCTTAAAATAAGAATACGAAGCATTTGATAAAGCTTGTATTATAATAAGAATTACTAACCACCCTCTCTAGTTAATAATTGTTCCGTATGATAACATATTTTCTCTTAGATACTTGAACAGAATAAACAATATCTTCATGTATAGTTACGATGTTTTCATGATTTATTTTTACAATACCCTTTATAAACGTTTCCTTTAAAGTCGTCACACAAAAGATATAACGTATTTATAATTACGCCATTTTGCGATCTAACCGAAAGAGAAAGAACACAAAACATCCAAGAGAGCCTTTTTTTGTAAGTTCAATCTTTCGCAAAAAAGAATAACGATGGCGGGCTATATAGGTTTGTTAAATCGACCAGGGCTGACTTTTAGAATATGCTGAACATAAACAAAACCGACACTTACCAACCATTATATATAACCAATTAATCATCATCATCAGTGAATATGGTGTCACTGTAGCGAATGTGCTTCGTATTACAATCTCCCATTTCAATTAATAATTGACGCACAAGTACTTTGTTTGAGGGGTCATTGCCATAAGAATGTTTTTCTATGCATTATTAAACAGTATATACACAGTAAAGAGTATATGTACCAACTTTCGAAATAGGAAGGTCTTACTGACAATAAAAGTGATGTGGAATATATATATATATATATATATATATATATATATATATATATATATATATATATATATATATATATATATATATATATATATATATATATATATAGTGGCGGCCATATAATTAAGAGCGCTCTCTACTAATGAGTAGATACATCTACAGTAAATGCTGTATGAAACCTATAAGAAAGCCACATTGTCTACTTGAGAACAAACATAAAGCGGACACATAATTAAGAACGCGGCCGTTACTAAGGTTATTTAGTATTAAAACTGATACTTATGAAATAATGTTTGTTGTTATATAATCAATAATCAATTAATACGATAGTTAAAGTGACATAAGATGGGGAAATCTAAGAACTGCAGTCTTGATATGCACAAAGCCATAGTCAATCTTTTTAAAGCAGATTATTGATATAAAAATATTGGTTTAAAATGAAGTCCTTCGAAAACCATGGTTTTTCATGCAGTTAAACATTTTAATATCTACAATACAACTGAGAATATTCTAGGAAAAAAACGACCTCGAAAAACAACACCGATAACTGCAACCGTTTAGCGAAAAGAAAATCCATTATTAACAGCAGTTGATATTCATAAAGAAATATTCGGAGAACACAGATCAGAATTGTCCGCAAGAAGTGTTAGATGTCGTTTAATTAAAGCACAACTTGAGGGGGAAGAGTTGCCCGAAAGAAACAGATGATATAAAAAAATATCGTCAATCCCGCATTGAACTTGCAACTGTGTATAACGTTTGGATAGTTAAGGAATGGAAAAATGTAGAAAAATGTATTATGGTCGGATGAGCCAAAAATAAATACACTACAATAACGGTCAAACATGGAAGAGGTATGGGTATTCATATGGAGGAGTATGGAGGTGTATATCGTGGGATGGGGTAAGGCTTATCTATCGAGTTGATGATCGAATGGATCAATACCAGTATAGAAATATATTGGAGACTGTATTGCTGAAGATAATTTGTCAGTTGTCAGTGGAAATTTCAACAGGATAATGATCCAAAGCATACGGCAGCATCTGTTCGTAAATGGTTTAACCAAAACTCCGTGACTGTATTAAAATGGCCATCCTGTAGCCCGGACCTAAATCCCATATAGTATCTGTGGAAGGATGTAAAAGACATAGTGAAACGAAAGCTACCTTAATAATTTATATGAAGCTGATAAGGACGCATGGTATTCCATTTCCAAGGAGTAATTCCAAGGTCTTGTGGAGTCAATGCCTAGTCGTTGTGCTGAGGTTCTCAAGAAGAAAGGATATCCAACCAGATATTAAAAAAATGTTTTAATTTTTTGTTATTTACTTAAACTTAAGGAAGACAGTTGTCCTTAATTAGGTGTCCGTCTACTTGACTAACAATTTTATTTTTTCATTTATTATTCCGACTTATGTTAATGAAAAACGTTCTTCTAGCTATCTTTTCTGTAAAATGCCATATGGTATTGAAATATAATGTTCCTTTTGTAAACTACGTTTTTCTAAAGTTGCAACAACGAAATTGTTTACATCACTCAGGTTCTTAATTATATGGCCGCCACTGTATATATATATATATATATATATATATATATATATATATATATATATATATATATATATATATATATATATATATATATATATATATATATATAACAAGTAAGCAGATTATCCCTTAGTTCCCTTGTCCACCTAAAGCATCCATGTCCATTGCATTGGTTGTTGCCATTGAGACGGTCCGGTCTCAATGTACTTTATTAGATAGTTTAATTATACAAAGATAAAAACTAATCTAACTTGGTCATTGTTGTACAGTCACCTATATATATATATATATATATATATATATATATATATATATATATATATATATATATATATATATAGATATATATATTTAATTTTGTGGTAGGTACATTGTCTAGAAAGAATGTAGAGTAGTCTGATGTCACAAGTGGTTCCGGTAAAAAGTAAGTAGTTGAAATTGAGAATGATGGAGGCGTGTAGACTTCTTCTTCAATTTAAAGAATACAGTTGACATTAGGGGTGACAAGTGATGTCTTTTTTAATATTTGTACTTCTAGGTCATTGCATTTTTATTTAATTTCGATGGATAATGTTGAAACTATTAGAGTTTATCAATTAGGTAGTGTCTGGATAAGGTTTCGTGTTTGGCGTACTGGTACAGCGTTACAGAGATGCGATGTTAGACTGTTTGGATCATGTCGATAATGCAGTGACTGCTAGTGTCCATAATCTTGTCAGACAGGTAGATGTCATCGAGCAGCGGCAGTTCTTGGTCAATCCATGCATATTCATTTTTATTGCCGAGTATGAGGAAGGATTTAGGGGTAGAACTATCAGGCTTTAATAGGGTAGTGGGATAAGTTTGCACAAAGAATAAGATTTTTCTTTTAGAATTGGTACTAAAATGTCGATATATAGTTTCTAGTTTTTAATGAAAGTTTTAATTTTGAAAACGCTCAAATAATAATGAATATGAAACATAGGAATTTCGCTTGTTTTATATAAGAGTCTAAGATTTACAAACATTTCTTTAATATTATTAGTGGTCATAATATTCGAATGTACTAAATTTAGGTAGGCGAACAGTAGAACATTTTCGATATTAGAAAGATAATTTGAAGAAAATTTATAGTGTTGACTATATCCTGGATATGTTCTTGAATAATTATGTTATTTTGTTTTATAGTAGTGCGAATATTATTCGCGTTATGATTTTTATTGTATTCTTGGAAATTAAGAATGGTTGTCTCTGTTTCTATTTGAGACATAATTGAATGTTGACTATCATATAAAATTTTGATATTAACATTAATGTTCTCTCTGTCGTCGTTATGCATTAAACCAAAGAGGGGGTTGTACAGTGAACCAACAGGATTAATTAGACCTCGTTTAGATGTTTTATTAGAGTGTTTGTTTCAAATTTATCAAATGTTTTATTTAAAATAAATTCAGCTTGTAACCACTGAATGTATGAGGCATGTTTTACGGTATCTTCTTTAATTGTTATTAAATTAGTAAAAATATTTAAAAGTTGGTTTTCGACAGTGTGAAGGTTAATTACATGGAGAAAAGAGTGGTAGTCAGAAATTATTTTAACTGGATCTAGTATTATTGGCAGGAGAGGATTCCGGATTGGTTTTATTTGTAGTGATGCGCATTCGTAGAGTAGAGGAATGTCAGAGTGAAATTGTTTTCATTAAATTCGCGTTCTTCTCGTTTAGGTTTCTTAAATGTCCCATAGTTTCTTAAATTTTCTTCAAGTCGTCCAAACTTACGTGGTTCTGAAACTTCTCTATGAGGAAACCGCTCTCTATAAAAGCGGACTGCCGCACCACGATTCTGATTACATTGAAAGTATGTCTCAATCATATCCGTCAATATTTGATTATTGTCCATACTGCACTGTTGACTTATTTCGCAAAAAATAACTTACTGTAATGATACTATGACACACAAAAGCAAAATAATGTAAAAAACTGGGATGCGGAAGTTGAAATGACATTTACTCGATTTGTTGTTTATTTTTTTTTTCCACGGCACATATGATTAGTCAAAATACGTTTATCATCAGTTAAACGACCGGGCGCCTATTGCGGTATCGGCGAATATTTTCACCATTTTTCTGTGAGAAATGTTTCACAAATGTCCATTTCTTATACATCGTTGGATTCAGAAAAGAAATCTGCACAATAGTAAATAACAAAAATAACTATATTGCTATTTGAAAAAAAAAGTTGACCATCGCTTTTCAAAAAGAAAAAGAAAGTTTAAGAACACTACGGTATGCTCACTCTAGAGTATATTTAGAGCCAGTTCATTTGATTTTTGTTTTTTAAAATCAGATTATAAATAACGGAGTCATGGCTTGCGGCGTTTTTTAGGAGACATCCTGTATATATATATATATATATATATATATATATATATATATATATATATATATATATATATATATGTTATATGCAAATATTCACAGCAGCTAGTCTCAGGCATATCATATTACAATATTGTATTTCATTTATCAAAAGTGATAATAACTTCCTTGCAATATTATTGTGAACACGCAAGCATCACGCCACTTTGAATTCTGCTGATGCTTACGTGGCAATCCAAAGCTTATAAATATTATGTTCATACAAAATTACGACAGTTCAGAATAAACTCAAGTCATAAAAACATATTTATAAAAACAGTCTAATAAACAGTCAATTTTAAAACTTATAGTTATTTTTTAAAAAGTCATTTTTGAAAGTGAAAATCTAAAAATTGGCGCAGTCGTGGTAGGATTCTGCACGCGTTCAGAACACGGAAACTAACTGGGCGCGGTGGTTTTCCAAAACCTTTAAAAGAAGAAAAGAAGCTACGAAAATTTACAAGAAAACAACAGCAGCCACTATTCCAACCGTCCGTCAGGTCTCTTCGGCATTGGGAACAAGCCAGCGCTAACCCGGTGTAACAACGTTCACGAAGTAGGATTCTCCGGTCGCCCCGAGGAATGTGGATAACATTAACGTAAGTCATTTAAGAATCATCTCGCTTTTTATTGCATTTAAATATTTGCGAAACAGTAACGTTCATATTGCAAATTCAGTTCTATTTCCCTTTTAATATTTTTATTTCGCATCATATTAAGCTCACATTAGTTTCATAAATAAATCGAAAAGTTTATGAGATTAAGATCCAGTATGGTACCTCCACCGGAACAACAAACACAAAATGTAGATCCTTATAAATTAAACGAAATATTTTTGATAATACCTGAATTCGACGGAAACCAAATATTTTTAAATTCATTTTTAAATGCTATTAATGTTGCATATAATATGGCAGTAGGAAATCAAAAGGTACTTGTAACGCTACACGTAAAAAACAAACTAAAGGGTCGTGCCGCAGAATTAATAAATTCTAGAAATCCCGAAACTTTAGTTGAAATCAAACAGCTTCTAGAAAGCCATTTTGGCGATTCGCGCGATCTCACTGCTCTCATCCAAGATTTACAAAGGATGAGGCAGCTGTCGAGTGAATCACCTCTTACTTTTATCTCTCGCTTACAAACGCATGAGGCAAGAATGAGAATTCTTAATGCTTTTGAACTTAAAGTTGGGTATTCATTTTTGACCGATATCCAATACTCCACCAAATCGGAACACGTGAATCCTGTTTTTAGGCTGCTGTCGCAAGAGAGTTCAATAAGACTCTCTTCTTCTTGCGAAGGGAATTCTGGTGGAACTTGTGCATGGAAAGAATCTTGGATCCACGCATATTTTTCGACATCGTCTTCGGCAAAGTATTTCGAAATCCATTCTGTGAGCTTCGAAAGGTGTTTCGTAAACAGAGACATTAAGTTTTCTGAGACAACAAGCTCATTAGAAGTATTTATGCAATGCGGAAAAAAATCTTGTCCGCCATCTTCATTAATTTTTGTTATCCACAATTGTAGTTTTTTCTAAACGCCGCAATCTTCTCTAATAACTTCAAAATGTGCATGTTATTGCCTTGCACAGACACATTCAAATTATTCAGATTGTCAAATATATCGCACAAATATGCTAGTTTTAGCAAAAAGTTTGAATCGGTAAAGTATTTGGAGTTTGCATGACCTTCTTCTTGTAAAAAAGTGTGAATTTCTTCACGTAATTCGAATGCACGTAATAAGACATTTCCACGTGAAAGGCATCGTGAACTACAGTAATATAGCAGGGCTCTGTGTTCAGTTCCCATATCTAGGCATACCTAGACATCAAAAATCTGGCTTTTAGCGGTCTAGTTTTTATGTAGTTTACTACGTCAATGATACGCTCTAATACTTGGTTCAATTCAGAGCTCATTAACTTCGACGCAAGCGCTTCCCAATGGATGATGCAATAGGTCCACATAGCATGCGGTTCTTTTTTACGAATAAGCGCTTGTATTCCTCCATACCTGCCAGACATTGATCGAGCACCATCAGTACATACACCGATACACTTTTCCCAATCTAAATAATTTTCTTTTATGAACTTGTCAAGAGTTTCCAACAAATCTTGAGCCTTTGCGCTTTCCGTAATGCTTTTACAGAAAAAAAGGTCTTCAACGATAATATTGTCATCAACAAAACGTACGTAACAAATAAGATGTGCGTCTTTGTTACTGTCAGTAGCCTCATCAAGTTGCAGGCCGAATTCCTTGCCTTTCATATTTTCTATTAATTGTTGATTGAGATCGTCAGCTATGTCATGGATCCTTCGACTAATAGTGTTGTTAGATAAAGGTACCTTAGAAATTAGTTTTACCGCGGATTCTCCCATCATAATATTCACCATGTCGAGAGTAGCCGGTAGAGTAAGCTCTTCTGTGATAGTGTGAGTTTTTTTTTGCATTTCGCCACCCTGTATGCCACCTTGAATGATGCTAACAGTGCGTTGCTAGGTATTGAGGCTTGTTGAGTGAACACGTTTTTTTGTTTTTGTAAATTTTGCAACTCCCTATTAAAAAAATCATGTGATTTTTCAACCACAGCAGGGTCTGTCTCAAGATGTCGCTTCAGCTTACTTGGGAGCATACTTTCTGACGACAGAATCTTCATACATAGCACACACTGTGGCCCTTCTTCATTGTTTACTTCTATTGAAATAAAGCCAATAGCTATCATCATATTTGAATGCAGCGCGCGCGATTTGAATTGTTTATTCTGTAGCCCCGAATACCTAAACTTCGTTTCCGGGCAATGGTAAACAGGGGCGTCTCACGGCGCCCCTCTATACTCTCTACGGCGCACCAGGGCGCCGCGGCGCACACTTTGGGAATCCCTGCTCTAACCACAACTCCTGTTCTTGCATACCCAAACTTTGAAGAATGCTTCGTACTTACCACAGACGCAAGCGCTTTTGCGATCGGCGCAGTACTTTCCCAAGGTCCTATAGGTAGACCTACCTATAGCATTTGCTTCTAGGACCCTTTGCAAAGCCGAGACGAAGTATTCTACGATAGAGAGAGAACTTCTCGCTATTGTCTGGGCAGTTAAACATTTTCGCCCATACATCTTCGGCAGGAAATTTAAACTCATAACTGACCATAGACCACTCACTTGGCTCTTTTCGATAAAAGACCCAGGAAGTCGTTTACCTCGATGGCGCCTCAAGCTCGAGGAATACGACTATACAATCGAGTATAAACCAGGCAAGGTTAATAAGAACGCCGACGCCTTATCCAGGATAAAAATTAATTATTTTAAAGAACTTTCAAATTTTCAATCCCAAGCAAACTTATCACCGATTCCCATATATCCAACCCAAACAACTGACGATGACGAAATCAACTCACAAAATGACGAACAACTTAACGATGACGAAACTAATAACATTTATCAAGAATTTGGAACTTTCGTTGAATTATACAAAACGAGATCCCTTATAGATTACTCTAAAATCGAATATTCTAATAATCAATTGCTGAATAGAAGCAACAAAAATATTTTAACAGTCTTCCAGCAAGACAATATAAGAGAAACCCATAATCAAATTCTAGAAGACCTTTTCGAAGAGAACGCAGATTTTCGAAAATTAAAAATAAATGTTTTATCAAGTAGATCAGTTCGAAATAGGAAATACCTCATTGTTCCTCTTCCGAATAATCCTGATACTGTAATAGAATATCTTTTTGCCTCACTATATAAATGTCAAGACATATTTAAATCATCCGAAACATATTATGTTGAAAATATTGTAGAATTACCAATTCTCGAAATCTTGTCATTTGTTTTAGCGGAAAAGGACGTAAAAATAATAGTGTGTCAAGATATTACAAAGACACCTGAACCAGATGAAATTCCTATCATCTTGAATCAATATCACTCCGGTAAAGCTAATATTCATCGCGGCATAAACGAAACTATCCGCCGCATTAGACAAAAATATCATTGGAAAGGCTTAACCAAAGATGTTGAAACTCTTATCAAAAATTGTCAAGTATGTCAAAAAGTTAAAGTATGTCGTAAAAATTTAGACTCGCCACTAGTCATTACAGAAACTCCTAGAACTCCTTTCGAGCGAATAAATGTTGATATCTTAGAAGTGCCTACCAGAAACTATGCCCTTACAATTAGAGACGAGCTTACAAAATTTAGTCAAGCTTACCCAATTAATGATAAAAGTGCGAAAGCAGTAGTAAACACCTTATTGCTTTATTTCCAACATTATGGAACTCCCCTAAGGATCCATTGTGATTATGGAAGAGAGTTCGACAACGCTCTTCTTAAAGATTTATGCACTCTCTACAATATAAAGCTCACCTATTCTAGCGTAGGACACCCCCAGTCAAATGGATCCCTCGAAAGATTCCATTCGACACTTTTAGAAATGATTAGAGCCCACATGATCGAAAACCCCAACGAACACCCTTTCAATATATTGCCATACGCGATAATTTGTTATAATAATTCAACCAACAAAACATACGGATTCACGCCGTATGAACTTGTTTTTGGTCATACCTCTAGTAGACCACACGAAACCCTATATAATCCAAAAGAATTAATCACTAAGTATGTCAGAGATTTGAACAATCGTATATCTCACTATTATAAGGTAGCACGAGCCAAAACCGAATCGCAGAAACAAAAAGCAAAAGTTCGTTTTGATCAACACGTCTCCCAAAATCTTCCTAAATATAAAGTTGGAGACAAGGTGTATTTAAAAGAATCCCAAATTAAAGATAAATTGCGAAATAAATTCAATGGCCCCTTTGAAATCTTAGAAATATATAACAATTCTGCCACTCTTTTAAATACAAAAACAAAACAAAAAACCAAAGCAAACTTCGATCGACTAAAACCGTATTCTGAAAATTAATCATTTTACAGGTTTGCTATGCTGATCGGAACAGCATATTCCCAATCTCAAATAACACCAGTAAAAAATACGATAGGAGTCTACTATCATGACGAATCAAAACTAATAGTCTCCAATGACAAGTGGACACTATTGGTACACAAAAATTTATCAAATATTGAAAATGCGTTCAACAGTAATAATAATATTTTAAGGGCGATAACAAACATGCTTGATAACAATTACCATAGCATGCAGAAATTTCACTCTGAAGTTAAAACACATGTCACGCAATTGATACAAATTTCGAATTCAATTAAAGAAAAACTCCAAGAAATCCTAGTAGAAACAAAACGCTATAAGCGCGGAATACTAGACGGACTAGGTAGCATATTTAAATCAATTACTGGCAACCTCGACGCCTCTGACGGTAAATTCTACACAGAGAGTATTAATAAATTAAACCAGGACCAACGTCAAGTGGAAAACCTACTAAAAACCCAAATTTCTGTTACTATGTCAGTTATAAAAACATTTAACGAAACAATTCAAAAACTTCAAATTGACGAAAAAGCTTTCAATGACGACATAAACAAAATTAAGAGAGCGATTCACCAACTAGGAGACAAACTTGCCCTAGTCGAAGCCAAAATGTTTTTCTTTGAAATCTGTGAAAACCTACTAGAAAGTTATATGTACCTTCAAGATAACATTAATGATATTCTAAATTCTATTACATTTGCACGTTTAAAAATTATTCACTCATCAATCATTACACCAGATAGTTTAATTGCATCCCTTCAGGAAATATCTCAGAACTTAATCAAGAATAACTTACCCCTATCAGTAAAACATTCAGAAATTGCTAAATATTTAGAAATAATAGAATTAGAAGCATTCCAGACACAATCAGATCTTGTTTTCGTTCTAAAGATTCCACTGGTAGAACAACAACTTTACACCTTATACCATTTGTACCCAATTCCCGTCCTAGATAATAGAACTGGATTGCATCACATACTGTCACTTTCTCAAAAATATATCGCGAAAAATGATGATTCTTTGATGTACGTACCCATCAAGGACCTAACAGGATGCAAACAACTAAGTCCTCTTAAGAAGCTCTGTTCCAACCTCTATGCATATCCGATAGATAATAGTGCAGCATGTGAAGCTCCGTAGAAATGCCGAAGAACTGTCATAGCATTTTAGTATACGGACAAGGCTATAAGGTACAAAAACTCGAAGCCAATACATGGCTGGTTATAGTTTCAAGTCCCACTCACGTTAAAATAAAATGTGCAAATTCGAATACAGAAACTACAATCATTAACGAAAATTCTGTTTTAAAACTTCAATCAGAATGTAAGGCCTTCGTCGGCATTACAAAAATACAGGCCGCAAGCTGCTTAACGTAACAAGTAATCCACATCCAGTGATAATTTCCTACGATTGCTGCAGTATGATACCAGAAAATTTTGAAATGCCCAATTTGAAACCTTTACAATTCGACAATCTAAATATCGAAAACTTAGAAGTCTCCAACCATAAGCTAGAATAATATTCCAGGGACTTAGATAAAATAATAAACGAACCCTTCGTGACTAGAAATATTTCATGGTTCACTTATATAACCATAGCTCTATTAATCAGCCTGATCCTACTCTACGTAGCCCTCAAATGTAGAAATAGGTTCAAAATTGACAAGGAACGTCCAGAGTCCATACACAGGGAAGCACTAAAAAGAATTAACACCCTGCTAAGAAGAAGGCCCAACATCCACCAGACTAATGAAGACACCCCTGAAGAATTATCCTAAAAGTTGAAGTGTAACATCAACTTTTTTTGAAAAAAGGGAGTTGTTATATGCAAATATTCACAGCAGCTAGTCTCAGGCATATCATATTACAATATTGTATTTCATTTATCAAAAGTGATAACAACTTCCTTGCAATATTATTGTGAACACGCAAGTATCACGCCACTTTGAATTCTGCTGATGCTTACGTGGCAATCCAAAGCTTATAAATATTATGTTCATATAAAATTACGACAGTTCAGAATAAACTCAAGTCATAAAAACATATTTATAAAAACAGTCTAATAAACAGTCAATTTTAAAACTTATAGTTATTTTTTAAAAAGTAATTTTTGAATGTGAAAATCTAATATATATATATATATATATATATATATATATATATATATATATATATATATATATATTTATATATATATATATATATATATATATATATATATATATATATATATATATATATATTCATATATATGTTCACATCCATTACTTTTCGACGAAACTTTGCGCACTTAGAACAGCGATCTGTCTTATTATTTTTTATATGAAAGTAGGTCCTACATTAATTTCCATTCCTTCATCAATAATGAAGTTTTCTTCGGGATCATTGTTGGACTCTCTTCGGAATTGGTTTTCAACACGTTTAAAATAAATTTCCACTGGACATTGTCTATCATCCTGATGGACAATCGTCTGGCATAAAGCTGTGTAGCCGCTACGGCATGTTTTCTACATTCCCCATAAATACTTAACATTTTGAACACAATTAAGAATTTTAAGCAATTTTTATAGACAATAAAAACACCGTTAAACCAACAAATGTTTGACAAGCTAAATATTTCATTGTTTTCAAAGCCACCTTAGTTACTTCTTAACATTTAATTACAACAGTATTTTCTTTTAGCTGTAATTTTGTTTGTATTTATTGTACATTTTAATACGACATAATATGAATAAATTCCTTATTAACAGTACTAATAAATGGTACCACGGTACCAATATGGTTCCATTTGAAAAAATTGATGAAATTTTGATGAAATTTATTTGTTCATAAATCACGTGATTTAGTATTTTAGGATTTCGATTTTTGTAGCATTACACGGGTCATTTAGAATAAATCGGAACCGTCATGGCACACTTAAATGGAAAACTTAAAAAATATCTTTATATATATATAGTATATATATATATATATATATATATATATATATATATATATATATATATATAATATATATATATATATATATATATATATATATATATATATATATATATATATATATATATATATATATATATATATATATACCGGGTGTAACAGGATCATGGTATACCTCCCTTTTTTCCTTTAGTTTTGAAGATATTTGATGGAAATTTAGGCTATCCTATACACATAATATGTGGCACTTTTTGACGTACAATTGATTTTTCTTACACTTCCATTTTCGCCGAAAGTGACACTAACTTTCGATTTTTAAATAGAATACCCAATATATTATTGCATTTTTCAATTCTAAATAATTTTCTGAATCCAACGATACCAAATAAGTGGCATTTCAAAAGTCAACATTTTTTATAATCTAATTTTTAGTTTTCCATTTAAGTGTGCCATGACGGTTCCGATTTATTCTAAATGACCCGTGTAATGCTACAAAAATCGAAATCCTAAAATACTAAATCACGTGATTTATGAACAAATAAATTTCATTAAAATTTCATCAATTTTTTCAAATGGAACCATATTGGTACCGTGGTACCATTTATTAGTACTGTTAATAAGGAATTTATTCATATTATGTCGTATTAAAATGTACAATAAATACAAACAAAATTACAGCTAAAAGAAAATACTGTTGTAATTAAATGTTAAGAAGTAACTAAGGTGGCTTTGAAAACAATGAAATATTTAGCTTGTCAAACATTTGTTGGTTTAACGGTGTTTTTATTGTCTATAAAAATTGCTTAAAATTCTTAATTGTGTTCAAAATGTTAAGTATTTATGGGGAATGTAGAAAACATGCCGTAGCGGCTACACAGCTTTATGCCAGACGATTGTCTATCATCCTGATGGAAATTTATTTTAAACGTGTTGAAAACCAATTCCGAAGAGAGTCCAACAATGATCCCGAAGAAAACTTAATTATTGATGAAGGAATGGAAATTAATGTAGGACCTACTTTCATATAAAAAATAATAAGAGAAATCGTTGTTCTAAGTGCGCAAAGTTTCGTCGAAAAGTAATGGATGTGCCCATATATATGAATATATATATATATATATATATATATATATATATATATATATATATATATATATATATATATATATATACAGGATGTCTCCTAAAAAACGCCGCAAGCCATGACTCCGTTATTTATAATCTGATTTTAAAAAACAAAAATCAAATGAACTGGCTCTAAATACACTCTAGAGTGAGCATACCGTAGTGTTCTTAAACTTTCTTTTTTTTTTTTGAAAAGCGATGGTCAACTTTTTTTTTCAAATAGCAATAGTTATTTTTTTTTTATTTACTATTGTGCAGATTTCTTTTCTGAATCCAACGATGTATAAGAAATGGACATTTGTGAAACATTTCTCACAGAAAAATGGTGAAAATATTCGCCGATGCCGCAATAGGCGCCCGGTCGCTTAACTGATGACAAACGTATTTTGACTAATCATATGTGCCGTGGAAAACAAAAAATAAACAACAAATCGAGTAAATGTCATTTCAACTTCCGCATCCCAGTTTTTTACATTATTTTGCTTTTGTGTGTCATAGTATCATTACAGTAAGTTATTTTTTGCGAAATAAGTCAACAGTGCAGTATGAACAATAATCAAATATTGACGGATTTGATTGAGACATACTTTCAATGTAATCAGAATCGTGGTGCGGCAGTCCGCTTTTATAGAGAGCGGTTTCCTCATAGAGAAGTTTCAGAACCACGTAAGTTTGGAAGACTTGAAGAAAATTTAAGAAACTATGGGACATTTAGGAAACCTAAACGAGAAGAACGCGAATTTAATGAAAACAATTTCACTCTGACATTCCTCTACTCTACAAATGCGCATCACTACAAATAAGACCAATCCGAAATCCTCTCCTGCCAATAATACTAGATCCAGTTAAAATAATTTCTGACTACCACTCTTTTCTCCATGTAATTAATCTTCACACTGTCGAAAACCAACTTTTAAATATTTTTACTAATTTAATAACAATTAAAGAAGATGCCGTAAAACATTACTCATACCTTCAGTGGTTACAAGCTGAATTTATTTTAAATAAAACATTTGATAAATTTGAAACAAACACTCTAATAAAACATCTAAACGAGGTCTAATTAATCCTGTTGGTTCACTGTACAACCCCCTCTTTGGTTTAATGCATAACGACGACAGAGAGAACATTAATGTTAATATCAAAATTTTATATGATAGTCAACATTCAATTATGTCTCAAATAGAAACAGAGACAACCATTCTTAATTTCCAAGAATACAATAAAAATCATAACGCGAACAATATTCGCACTACTATAAAACAAAATAACATAATTATTCAAGAACATATCCAGGATATAATCAACACTATAAATTTTCTTCAAATTATCTTTCTAATTCGAAAATGTTCTACTGTTCGCCTACCTAAATTTAGTACATTCGAATATTATGACCACTAATAATATTAAAGAAATGTTTGTAAATCTTAGACTCTTATATAAAACAAGCGAAATTCCTATGTTTCATATTCATTATTATTTGAGCGTTTTCAAGATTAAAACTTTCATTAAAAACTAGAAACTATATATCGACATTTTAATACCAATTCTAAAAGAAAAATATTATTCTTTGTTCAAACTTATCCCACTACCCTATTAAAGCCTAATAGTTCTACCCCTAAATCCTTCCTCATACTCGGCAATAAAAATGAATATGCATGGATTGACCAAGAACTGCCGCTGCTCGATGACATCTACCTGTCTGACAACATTATGGACACTAGCAGTCACTGCATTATCGACATGATCCAACGACAGTCTAACATCGCATCTCTGTAACGCTGTACCAGCACGCCAAACACGAAACCTTATCCAGACACTACCTAATTGATAAACTCTAATAATTTCCACATTATCCATCGAAATTAAATAAAAATGCAATGACCTAGAAGTATAAATATTAAAAAAGACATCACTTGTCACCCCTAATGTCAATTGTACTCTTTAAATTGAAGAAGAAGTCTACACGCCTCCATCATTCTCAATTTCAACTACTTACTTTTTACCGGAACCACTTATGACATCAGACTACTCTACATTCTCTCTAGACAATGTACCTACCACAAAATTAAATATATATATATATATATATATATATATATATATATATATATATATATATATATATATATATATATATATATATATATATTGTTAGGGTGAACGCAAGAATAACACAAATTAATGCCGTATTTCACATTTAATGAAAACTATGAAAAGCAAATACAGCTCAAGATCAATCATGAAGTGGCAGACGTGGGAGCGGGCCTATTTGAGGCAGCACAAAAAGCCGTAGAACGATTCGGTCTCAGATTCGACCACAGGCGAAGAGGCAGGCAAGGTCACAAGCAATCACTGAATTGGAGCCGAATCGTCTGAAAATCCAAATCAAAGCTGCCGAACAGAGAAATCTGTTTAGGGAGCATGTCGAAAGCACCTATATAAAGCGCCTTCTATAACAACATTAAAGCATAGGGTTTATCTACGGCGATGACCCTCGCTTACTTAAGGTCAGCCGGGCTCAGATAGGAGATCGAAGACTTTATAGCGGCCTGCCAGGATGGTGTTATAAATACCTTGGTCTGCCGCAGCCCAGTGATGGATGTAAGGTACCTGATATCAAATGCAGGGCCTGCCACCAGGCGCCGAATCGCTGATGCACGTGCTATCGGCGTGCCCTGTATATGCGACTTCGGCCTGCATCCATCGGCATAACACGGCATTACGTATGCTATATTACTACCTAAGGCACTCGTATGGGGTGGACAAACCACCCGTGCTCCCGGATATATTGAGTCTGTTGTCGAAAATGAGAAGTGCCGCATATATGGAACTACTTGTTCCCGACCGTCAAGCCAATATAAGCTAATAAGCCTGATGTCGCCCTCCTTGACCATCAAACCAAGGTGATGTATGTTATCGAGTTCTCGGCTCCTGCCGAGAAAATATCACCTTGAAGAAGGAGGAGAAACGGACCAAGTACGTAGATCTCTGGTGTGAGCTGCGGACGCTGTACCCAGGCTACACTATCAAGATGGTGGTTCTGGTTATCGGTGTTCTCGGAAGGATGAAGCCTATGGTGCTTTCGGAACTGAGGTCATTCCGGCTTGCCAATCGCTAGAGTGGTTGGCAGGTCAAATGCAGAAAGCGGTCATCTTAGGTTCTCTGCGTTTACTTAGGGCACATGATTATGAATCAACGGTAACTAACTTCGCAAGTTAGTGATGCGTTGTTGTGGATAATACGCCGGCGTTTTTCTTACGATGTATCTCTGTTAAGCTGTCACGTTCAAATTATAAGTTAAGGCGACTTAATCTCCAATAACTATATCATTCCATTTATCTTTCCACAGTTTGTTGTACGTATTAAAAGAGCTCGAACAGTTTGCGGGAGAAGATTCACGTGAGTGAATTGTTCCCCCTATAATGTCTTTATCTAGATTATCTACGAAGAGCCTTTGTCTCTCTGGACGTTCTAAATAATAAATGAGTAGTAGTGAAGTTTATGTGGAGTATTTTATTTCGATGCTAACTCTCAAACGAGCAGGAGGTTGTTCGAGGTATGTTCACTGCAATGGAGGACTCAAAACTGGAAGTGTTATATTAATTTACTGATTAATAAAGACGAGATACATTTACCTGGGGGTTATCAATATTGTAGCCCTGACACAAAACTGCAAAAGAGACTGGCGCAAGAGGAGACGCAGCGCGCTGGTATAAACCCTCTGGAAATTGCCTACAAAAATCACAATATAGTTAACGCCAAGATTACCGACTTAAAATATTACACACGGCAGATTACGAGTTAGAACAACGTGCTTGGGAAAGTGTGAAGTATAAGGATGCAAGTTTTGCGGAAAGAGCTTCAGCTTGGTTCATCACGAATATCATGAAGGGCAATTAGTGTTTTGGAATGGGTTGTCAATCATACAAATCTAGAAAGAGGTGAGCAAAATTGAGGGGGAGGAAAAAAGAGCATAAAGATGCATTTAGAAGTGGAATAGTAATGTCCGTGATATATTGAGAAAGAGTGATTAGACACTCCATAGGGACACCCCATTACGAAGGACGTACATAAATCTATTAAGATTGCTGTGAACATAGCTCGCTTGTTGGTGATGCTATGGGTGTATCTAAAATTATTAGTGGTGTCAAGTTAGGTATGCATCGTCTAGCTGAAACTGACCGGCACGACAGAAATATGGAATCCATGGCCATAGGTAAAAATTTAAAACGGCTATATTTGTAATCACATCGTGGGTTTAATAATTTACCTAACGACATTTGTAAATTTGGATAGTGTAAACAGTGTAGGGACTCATTGGGTTGCATACAGAGAAAGCGGTAATTTAATAAAATATTATGATGGTTTCGGTGATTTATCCCCTATATTAACTTGATAGACCTATCAAGTTAATACGATGTTTTAGAAGTGGTAGGGTGGCTGTCAGGAAAATAAGTTATGCACGTCATCAGAAATTCAATACAGTCTGGTGTGGTCATTTGTGTATTAAGTTTCTCTCGTTCTTCTCAAGTCACAATGGGGAAAACTTGATATGGAGATAACACCGCAAATGATCGCTAGCAACTCAAAAGAATGGGACACATTTTTATAACGTTTTCACGATTACGCAGTTTAACAAAAATGAATCGACGACAACTAGCGGATATGCCCAAGGAAGTGATGATTGCGTGTGCCCCAAATGAAATTGCTTTAGTGTGGGATAAGTTACCGGAACATTTGAAAAACGATATTGATATACTAAAGTATCAGTACTGCACGGAGCATGTTAGCGATTGTACAAACCACATATATCAAGACGTCAATGATAACACCATCATCGAGAAAATTAATTTGTTGCTACTATAATATGAATGATGTAAATATTGCCACGAATAATAAAATAGAGATGTCTTCAGGATTAGCATCATTGTGTGAAACTGGACCGACACCCAAACGGTTACTTTTAAACTGTTATTCATGCAAGTGATAAACTAGTGTGCTAGTGTCGAACTCTGTCAGTCATGTCGCGTACATGCACTATATCTGGGTAGTTGAGTGTGTTATACGTGAAATTTAATGCACCTATTAAATTAGATCGTGGTCTGCCTTATGGACTGGGTTTGTTTGGGTTCTATTCATACAACCCGGTTTATAATATCAATGAAAGTAATAATATGCTAGTATATAGGAGAAAGAGCAGAGCTCATCGAGAAGTTATTGGAATTCCTCTTATAATACCTTGGAATAGGTCCTGGAATTGCAATGAAATTGAAAAAATCCATATAATGTAATCCAAGTAATATATAATTCTATGAAAGTTCTTAACAGCTCTGCAGTGACGAAGCGTCCATTAAGGCTGTAAGACGCAGCCTACCCTACATATTTTAGATGGTAGACCCCTTTTTTATATTGCCACTTGCCTTTGCCAGAATGATAAACATTTTCTATTCATATTATCATACATATTTCCAATTAAACTGAAGCGCCGGAAACCGGCAGTGCGCAAGCCTTAGCCGGCCGCTATCTGGGCTGTGGACAACCAGCCCAGACAGCGGCTTGGTTTTAACGGACTTATAGAGATCCGCGGTGCAGGGGAGGAGAGGGGAGTACGCGAAAAATGACATGCAATTTAGCTAGCCTAATCGATCGTTTGCGTAATACAGTGGCTATAATATTGACCTGTTGCTACTCGTAGTGATTAATGTTATTTTTAAGGATAGTGACGGCTCTAGACAGCGCCGATTTAGTAGGCTTAATAAGAGTGGTTATTTTAATAATTTAGCTTTAAAAGATAAACTGGAAATTGAAGACGCATATTTAATTATAAACTGAAATTATCAACTGAAAATGAAAGCGGCAAAACCTACCAATTTATTTCAAGAACTATAGATGCTCTTGCAGAAAAGAAAACGCGGCGAATGGAATTAATATACAAAAATATATAAGTAAGTTGTTTTCGCAATTCAACTATTCAATATCCATATATATTGCATTAAAAATGAGCAGCCCCCCTACCTCGCCTAATTCAGGACAGCCTACCCTCAGCTTGAATCGACGCTTCGCTACTGCAGCTCTGCTTCTCCGAAAAATAATGTTGAAAACATATTTTCTCTGCAAGCTAATAACACGTTAAAATGTGAACTTACTTCGAAATTGACTTCACACCTGCCAATTCTATTTTTTTGTGGAAATGTATTGGGTTTTGAACCGAAAGTTTTACAGCTAAATAAAATTCACCAATTCACCAATTGTAATATTATTGTGTAGATTGTAATATTACATCTGGTGCGTATCATAATGGTGAACCGACACATACATACTTTATTTGAATTTGATGTTAATGTTGAACCTGGTCACTCACCAACGAGCCACAAAATATTATTTATATGCCTGTTAAACCAGATAATCGTCAGTTTATAGATAATAGTACAGATCTAAGTACATTAGATGACGACGGTGACTTGATTGACGGAGAAAAGATTATTGTGAAACTGGAATTACATGGGTACACACTTTATGTGCAATTGATTGTAACAGAAACCCATGTTGGGTCTGATACAATGAATATGTCCAATCAATATGTCCAATTGCTTTCGATATGTTATAATAATGAGTCTACGGTAATAAACACATACAACAAAAGAGTTCAAAATAAAAAAATGAGAGAGAAGAAGCTCATTCGATGCAAGGGGACTATCAATCAACACTCCATTATTTGTATTTCGAAGAAAATCATTTATTTCGCCAGTCAATAGCCAACTAACAAAGCATAATGACAAACTAGACAGATGCGTATCTCAAGTGCAAGTGAAAAGTTGAAAGTTTTCGATGAACCAATATTTGACAATTCCCTACTTAGTTCACACGAGCATACTTACAAACCTTCCATAAATCAACCTTACATAGATCATCAGTCTATGGAAATTCCGATAAGGTACACATACCTGTCCATTTTCATGAACTTATTTTGGATATAGCTGATAGTTATATTTACATTGAAGGAAAATTTACCCCCGAGTGATCTTGCAGAATCATTTATTATTTATCTCAGCATTTCTTTTTGAGGAAGTATATTATAAATAATACGGTATAAATAATAGTAAAATTACGTCCATAAACGCAAAGTTTTCAGATGGTAAGTTTTACAAAATGTTATAAGGAGGCTTATACTCCAACCATCTGTAAGGACTTAAACATTAAGGATTAAATAAATTAAGCCACAACATCTATTCCCTCGGCTATATGCCGTTGGCGAGCGCTGAATTACGTGGCGAAATTTGCCGTATATTATTTTAAATAGGGCAAATAAACGGGGAAATAAAATACTGTTGACGAACGATTTCTTCTATGTTACGATTTATTTCTATGTTAGAATAATATACGGCAAATTTCGCCACGTAATTCAGCGCCCGACGACGGCATATAGCCGGGGGAATAGATGTTGTGGCTTAATTTATTTAATCCTTAATGTTTAAGGACTTACATATGGTTGGAGTATAAGCCTCCTTACGGTATCTTAATAGAAATACGCTATAATAATACGATGAAGAGCAAATAACAGTAGTTATAAAAGCTGGCACAACTACACCATTGAAATCTATGGCATCATTTGGTGAAATTCAATTACGAACACTATTAACTAGTGGATGGGGCGATCGAGGCAATAACATAATTTAATGCCAAATTAATGCTTAAATATCTTATGAGTTTTGCTGAAGATTATACCAAGGGTATATTAAACGTTAAACAAGAATTAATCCGCATCATCGCTCGCTCGTTCAAAAAATTTTTATATTGGAGAAGTGAATAATATTCACATAAATAATTTAGAGTGGAAAATCAAGCACAACATACTAGAAAATTGACAAAAAATTAAACCGTTGTCTTAAGAGACGCTTTACTATTTCCCCTATCTAGATGATAGGGGAAATAGTAAAGCGTCTCTTAAGATGGCTTACAGAATGTGGCACCTGTACCAATTGCCTACTTTACAAGAAACCTCTTTAGATGTGTGGGCAATCAAAATCAAGGTAATCAATGAAGTACAAGTTTTGAAAGGCCATCCTGTGTTCTTATCGGTTTTCAAAATACCACCCAGTTTGATAAAGCATGCGACACAGTTCTTTCACTAAATTAATAATAATTCTAATACATAAGAGAGTGCGACAGGGAAATGGTAAACCAAGCAAGATATCAAACAGAATGTATTAAACATAAAATAAAATTTTGTGCTTCCAAAGAATAAATATTAGGACTATACAACAAGAATAGTTAGTAACTTTCTAATTTTACAAAGCCAAATATGATTCATGATAATTTTACAATGAACAAGTATATTTCTGATATGTAAATAGAATGTTCCTAGTTAAATAATATATTTTTAATTAAACCTTTTATCGTTTTAAGGTAAAATTACATTACGTTAGCAACAACTTAACGTATTTACGTTGAACAACAAATGAAGGCAAATAAACGCGTATCCTTATGAGAAATAAACTGTTGCCTCAGTATTCGACGGATTGAGAGATAGATTGACGTATCGAAGGTAAACGCCATAGAATATAGAATGGATAGAATCTTGTTAGTTTTGTTGAATTTACAAAACTACATATTTTTCTGTATATCGTTTACTAAATACATACACATAATTTTAGCTGTAGATTTAAAATGCAAAATCACAGGTACGTTAAACTGGTGATATATATCAAAACGAGACATCATTTCACCAGTCTGAATGTAGGTGAATTTTACTTCGATCAAGATCGTTATAAACTGAAATCACATTTTTGTTTTCGTCTTTACCGTACATAACCCGTACATTTTTTATGTTGCTATTATTCCTGTCAATAGTATGCGAGATTTCGAAATATTCTGTGAATAGCAATTCTTAGTCCTTATCATTTATTTTCTACAACTGACTAATGGTCAGATGTAGAAAATTATGTTGTTTATCGACATATTTTAGTGTTGGTACATCCTGTTCTTATAAAAGTTATTATATTTTGAAACTATATGTGAAAGGGAAGGTTATACGTATAGACGAGAACAAATTATTAACCATGCTTAGGGAGAGGTTCCCAACTCTCCTCGTTGGGACTCGAACTCAAGCATACACCCTCAGTACTGAGCGCAGTCCACTGCTCCGGACCACAGTACGAATGACATTTAATGTCATTCATACTGTGGTCCGGTTTATTATGTAATGTATGTTTTTATTATACTATAACTACAGAATCAAGGGCGTAGCGTACATAGATGCAAGTAATGCGTCGCATCCCTTAAAAAATTGCCAAATTTTTGTTATTTAAAAGTTCAATCGATTTATTCAATTATTACAATTTTTTAATTATTTTAAACCGACCAAAAACATACATTATTTACTTTAAACGCTACCATGAACTTTTTTATTTCAAATCGGTCGTGAAGACGCCCTAAATTATTGGACTCCCGCGTTACTTGCTGCAGTGCTGAAATGCGATAATCCACGTTACATCCAAGTTACGCGTTGGATGGGCGAAAAGGACAGTGATCTTACGCAGTCAACAGTGGAACCTCGAGTGAGTATTGTCGTTATTTCCGGTCTCAGTTATACGATTATATGAACGCATTTTGACGACTGTCACTATAACATAAGGAAGATTTGGATGCGCTGTTTCAGGTAATTGTGGAAAATGAAAATGAGGAATGGGATCGAGAAACCGTTATTTGTGCTAGAGGCATTTTAACTTTATTGCAAGACTTTGATTTTAATTTTTTCTTCGCAGTGTTTTCCGCAATATTCCTACATTCCGAGAATCTGTTTAAAATTCTACAGACAAAAATATTAGATATTAGTTACAGCAATAGAAAGATCGCCGATTTTAAATCGCATATTCGAAAAATGAGAAACGAGTTTAGTGACATTTGAGACCGTATGGACAGATTTGTGTTAGAAAATCAACCATCAAGTAAAATAATGCGTTTGGATTTAATTTCTGAAGAAGATAAGAAAAGCACCTACGCACGACTATTTTATGAAATATTGGACGTTATTACTTTGAACATTAGTGAACGGCTTAGTGAAATTTCTAAACTGAAATTCTTAAATCTAGATTCCACACAATTTACTTCATTCGCGAAACGTTTTCCTGAAGAACTTTTTTCTTCCTTAGTAGGTATATATATAGAACATTCTTTGACAAAAATCGTTTAAAAAATGAATTTTCAGTGATTTATAGTGATTCCGATGTAAAAAAGAGCACTGTGTTTGAGCTTCATCAATATATTATGTCCCTTCAATTATCTTCTGTTTCCCGGAGTCATCAAAATTGTGTCGTTTAATTTTGACTATTCCTGCCACAAGCAGTTCCACGGAAATACCATTTTCATATTTAAGTAGAATAAAGACTTATTTGCGAAATTCAGAAAAGTAAGAAAGACTGTCAACTGTAGCATTAATTAACATTGAAAATGCCTTGTTAGAAGATATGAGATCGTCTCCAACATTTGAAGAAACAGTGATAGACGTTCTCGCTGGACAAACAAAAACCGAATAATTGATCTTCATTTTAAAAATTAGGATATACTCGTATACCTCGGCATAATCATTTTAGGTTAGGGTATTTTTTTATTTTTACTATTTTCATATGGCCTACCATAGATGTGACTATACCTCTTCCTCTTATAACATTTTCATCACATTCCTAGATTCTTTTCTCACGCTACGTCCCTGATATATATATATATATATATATATATATATATATATATATATATATATATATATATATATATATATATATATACTCGTGTACTTAAAATATTCTTGGCATATAATAATGTGTTTTATATATTCTTGCCATATAATATATCAAGGACGGTGTTATTGTGCGGTTATAAAATATAATTAAATATAATAATAATACGATATAATAATATACATTCATAATAATGAACATGTTCCACGGCTATATTATGAACACCGTGTCTCTCATAGAACTCGTAGAACACATTAATTAATAACGTAAAAATAAATTAATAGGTAGATATTTTTGTATGAAAAATATTACTTCTATTTTTCTTACCCTTTATTGGAATATACCATGAAGGTGTCATTCCCCAAAATTGTTAGACATTGTTTTTATAGTTTTAAAAGGCAAAATCATATTTCAATAATTTACTAATAAGAAGTTATTTGAAACATTCCTTTCATCCGCCGCCACTTAATTTTACACATACTCAGAGAAATTATATGTGACTAGATTAGATATGACGTAAAGCTTTGCCATTTTATCGAATGAAGAGATATGATCATACTTTCGTAAACCATGGCGATTCGCAGAGACAATTTTGAATTCTCCGCACACATTTTGTATATTTGTGGATATATTTGAAAGATTCTTACATTGAAAATTAAAGTAATCTTTACAACTTGACATTAAATGTATATTAATTAGCACCATATAACAATGTGTTTTAAATATTCTTGCCATATAATATACAATGGATTGTGTTATTTTTCGGTTATAAGATTTGTCGGAGACTGACGTTATTCTTCACAGATTCTGGACTTCAGTCATACAAATCATACATTACTTCATCCATTCTTTCCCATTAGTCCTGGAATAATTTTATATAAATACCTACTTTAGTCAAGTATCGTATGTAATACTGATAGAGATTCTGAATTTTACCACGTCAGTGATACAGCCTTGAAATTTATATAATGAACGTACTTTTATACCGCCATCAACCGTTATACGGGGTTAGTAAACGGTTTAGTAAAATTTCTAAACTGAAATTCTTAAATCTAGATTCCACACAATTTACTTCATTCGTGAAACTTTTTTCCTGACGAACTCTTTTCTTCTTTAGTAAATACATATGGAACATTCTTTGCCGCAAATTGTTTAAAAAACGAACTTTCAGTGATTTATAGTGATCCCGATATGAAAAGAGCTTCACGTGTTTGAGCTTCACCAATATATTATGTCCCTTCAATTATCTTCTGTTTTCCCGGAGTCATCAAAATTATGTCGTTTAATTTTGACTATTCCTGTCATTTCATTCAGAAAGATAATTTTCATGTTTAAAGAGAATAAAGACTTATCTGCGAAATTCTCAAGAGCAAGAAAGACTGTCAGCTTTAGCATTAATAAATATTGAAAGTGCCTTGTTAGAAGATATGAGATCATCTCAAACATTTGAAGAAGCCATGATAGACGTTTTCGCTGGACAAACAAAAACCGAAGAATTGATCTTCATTTTAAAAATTGGGATATATACCTCGGCATAATCATTTTAGGTTAGTGTCTTTTTTTTATTTTTATCATTTTCATATTGCCTACCATACATCTGACTATACCTCTTCCCCTTATAAAATTTTTATCACATCCCTAAATTCTTGTCGCACGCTGCGACCCTGTACAGAATCATTGTATAATAAAAGAACATGCCGAAGATGACATTAAAAACATGAAGAAGCCAAGCTTTAGAGCGATGAAACCTTAAAGAGGGCATCGAAATTCCCTCTCTTAAAATGAAACTGGAAAGTTACGACAGGCCGAATTTAGGAGGTGCCGAACTAGTTACGACAATCTAAAAAGAGATGAAAGTGACTGTTCTTTTCAATTTATCAAAAAAGTTTGCTATTCTCAAGAGGAGATGGAGAGATCACTCAGAAAATATTCTGCCATAATTGTACAGAATTCGGTCCACCCTGTAAAATTCGAAATTAGAAAAGATATATTTAAGTGAGGTTTGAATTACGCAAGTTAAAGTAGCTAGATTTCCATTTAGAACAAGCATATATTATTCATTTCATCGCTATTTGCCAAATAAAGAACTCTCTTATCTTGCCGATAAACGGAACAGTCTACCTGAGCCTAGCCATAAAAACAAGCCACGGTATGTTTTGAGATTTTTTATTTGTCAAATAGCGATGAATTAAACTATATACCTATTATTGAATATATACGTGATATTGCCAAGTGTGAACAATTAGGTACGTAGCGGGATAATTGAATGTTGATTATTGTCCCATATTAGCAAATAACTGTCTCGACAGCGCTACATACCAAATACAGTACGCACCCACCAATTAGTTATTTATTTGGGTTTTATAATAATTGCTAACACAGTGTTAGCCCGAGCTCTCATTTAAAATTACAATTTGCAAGATATATGTTAAAATTTATAAGAGGTATGATGCATATATCACAGTAACTCTAAAATGAGACATGAATTATTATAAAAAATTACATACATTTGTACTTTCCAAAATATAGGTTACAGTTTTGTAATGTATATTTATACAGTCTGTTAAGGTTTTATACATGATTTATAATTTTGTGATGAAAAAAATTGATGTTTGAAACACGTCAACTTTTTTTTTTAATAAATTGATTTAATTTTTTTTAAGATTTGTTTGAGTTGTGATGTGATTTATTTTAGTATAATAATATTATTCAAGTTGCAACCAATGTCCTCTTTTTTAACAAAGATTACTTAGTTGACGTTTTTACAACAGTATCCTATATTGCGGGTCTCAAAAGGGGTCGGTTAAACTTAAAATTATAAAATGCGGATATATTGAAAAAAAAAATTGTAATTACAAAGATATCTCGTGTCAGAGATCTGGTACTTATTTTGACTAAATATTAATGTTGTACCGTACATTAATTTTGTTTTCATACAGTAGTTTTATTTTTAAAATTAAAAAGGTATACCAAATTAATTTGTGAGTGAAAAAGGTAAATTAACAAGGGTCTATTAGAATAAGGTAAACACTCTAATAAAACACTTTTGCTCATACACAAAAAAGTAACAAATACTATTTTAATCAAAACTTGAAAATATATCACTAAACTAATTAATTTGTATGTTACTGTTATTGTCAAGTTGATTTGGTAAAGTAATTTTAAAATTACACTATAAATAAAAACTTTCACCCTTAGTTTCACCTTCACCTCATTGGATTCAGGTATTGCATAGTCAGCGTCAATCTAAACATGTGGGCTGAAAATATCCGTCTCTAGGGCCTTACTTGGATAAAGAAAATTTGATACATTTTAATACAAGGTGCTTAAAAGCATGTAGGCGTATGTCATATTGTTCATGGAGGATATAACATTTTTACCAAAAATAAAGTCATATATAAAAACATATGTAAAAAAACAGGGTGTTGCATTTAAAAATGATAATAACGCCATAGTTCAAACAAAATAATGAAGAATAAAATATTTGTCAACTGTATTTTTAAAAAGTAATAGCGGATTTCAGAATTCAACAAAAATCATTTGATAACTAATTTATGAATATTGTGCGAAATTATCACCACACTGTATATGGCAGGCTGATCCAAACTGCTACTTATTGTCGGTTAATTCTCTATGTACATAATCAAAGATAAACAAAAAAAAACAGTGAACTACATAATAATTGATATAGTAATAACTTTTTAGCATAAATAAATTGATCTTTCGAATTCTAGTACATCAAGACCATCGCTTCCTCTATGAATACAATTCTCTTTCGAGAAGCGAGGGATTTGAGATCTGATTGATACCTATTTAAATTATTTAAATGTAAAGTAGTATAGGTTGTGTGAATTCGAAAGAGGATAGAAGGTAAAATAGAACACAAGAAAGATCACAAACATCTATCTTGTCAGCGTAGAAGGAGAAGAGAATACTGTTCCGTCACTAACTATCAATAAATGGGTCTGATTCGATTTCGACCAAGCGGGTATATGGAAAAATGAGCTCCTTATTTCTGTCTTATTAATCAAACAGTTTAGTTTTACTTAAAACTTTACACCAGAAGTCTCGTTGAACAATAATACATTAGCCGCTTTCAATATTATTTTATCTTGAATTAATTCACTGGCATCCTTGTAATTAGTTCTTACCGGATTAATTAACAAAAAAGACATAATAATGTTTTACTCTAATACGAGTATTATACAGCGTCTAGGCTTTATTTGTAAGTATAAATCTAAGTATATATATATATATATATATATATATATATATATATATATATATATATATGATTTGGTAGTTTTCAGGCTGTATGGAAAACGCTTGAACAAGTCCATTTTGTTTTCCGCATTCTGTAAAAATTCATTTTTTTATTGACGTGTCAAGCATATGATGTCATCGACATTTTTCTTAAATGACAATATATAATGTATGATACATCATTTGAAAGCTCTTGTTTCGCTCAGTATGTTTCTAGATTCTTTTCCGATTCTGTCGCTCCGTTTCAAAATGGCGACCGTTCAATTGTGAAAATGATCTCAAATTAATTTCCAGTAAAAGAATAAGTTTTTCTTGTTTTATCAGAAACAAAGCGAACTATTGAACATAAGTTTTATTATCAATCAAACTAACAACGCGTAATATTAAATGAAACAAAACAAGAACACAACAAAGAACAATCAATTTTCGTGCTTATGCGGCACTTTAGATCATCAATATCTCTTGCTCTATTTAAAAAAAATTTGGATTTCAATTAACCCCACAAAAGAAGTCCAAAGAAGTCATATCCAACCAAATTTATGTACTGGGAAAATTGGGATTATTGTGGTCAGGATGAAGAGTGACTAAAGTTGGCAAAAGTTCAAACTGCAAGAAATTCAAGTAGGCTTCACCAATACGATTATCAAGAAAAAATGGTCCTAACACTATATCTTTCAATATGCCAGCCCATACATTAAGTTTCTGAGGTGATTGATAATGAGCTCCTTGAATCCAATGTGGATGTTTGGACCAATATCGACAATTTTGCCTATTTGCAGTACCGTTGAGGTAAAACGTTGCTTCATCTGAGAATAAAATATTTTCGGTAAAGTTTACATCTTGATTACAAGTTGGTTGCACGATTTCGCAGAATTGCAGTTTTCAGTTTAAATCATCCTCATTTAATTTTGTACTTTGTACGAGTGGTATTTTTCTTTGTGCCAAATTGTTTGCACAGACGTGTGACTTATTCCCACATCCAGTATTAGTTGCCGACTGGCACTATTCGGACTTTATTTAACAGCCAATAGAACGTCAACCTGAATATTTTCATCTACCATCGGCCTTCCATTTTTAGGTAAATTTTTAACATGGCCATGTTCTTCATATTTTCTTAAAATTTAGCTAAGAGTGGATTGTGAAATCGGCGTTCGGTCTGAATGAATTTGATTGAAAATTTCACGTACCTCGTTAGTAGCTGCGACGATCTCCGTAACCAACCATCATAAAAAAAATTTTATGATGGTTGATGGAAACGGCCTTTTTCACTGACCGATATTTTTGGTTTATAAAAAAGGAATATTTGAATTACAACGCAATGACAGTAAAATCTAAAAACCAATGTTCAACCTTACCATATACTTACTCGCTGCCCCGGGCTCAGACGGATTGAATATATGGTGGTGGAAACGGTTTCCGTCGACACACCGCCGTCTGGCCCGAGTTTTAAACTCATGGTTGAACGACGAGCAGCAGATTCCAGATTGGTTTGTCTAGGAACGAACTGTAATTATTCCCAAGAAAGGGAATCTGTCCGATCCGGAAAATTATAGGCCGATTACGTGCCTCAATTCCTGCTACAAGTTGTTTACACGCATATTGTATGTCAGGACGTTGGAGCACGTGAAACCAGTCCTTCAAGAGATATGGGAGCAACGCGGTGCAAAGAAGGGCCAGGTAGGTTGTAAAGAAAGCCTGCTGATAAACTGTTGTATTATGCAGGACTCTGTACAATACAAGCGGAATCTATTGATGGCCTGGATAGACTACCGCAAGGCATTTGATTCAACATCCCATGAGCAGTTGATTAACTTGCTCGGATGTCTTGCGGGACCAGCACCAAAGTGAGATACATGCAACACCTACTACCGCTCTGGAAGACTTGCTTCGCCATAACATGCGGTGAACGGCGAGTAACCACCGAGCTGGTAGTGTTTAGGAGAGGAGTGTTTCAGGGGAATTCCCTTAGCCCTCTCATATTTTATATCTCGCCATTACCCCTTAGGAAGAGATTTAGAAATCAAGTAAAATACTGTAAGAGTTATCCAGGAGCAGATGTAGACAGCTACCACAACTTGGTAGTCATGAAAGCTAGACTAAAGTTCAAAAATCTGAAAACCCGGAAGGATAAGAAACGTATAAATGTAGACATATTGAGAGATCAGAATATGAAAGATAAGTTCCAGGAGAAAACAGATCAATTAACAAATAAAGTGAGTAATGACGAAATCAAGAACGCAGAAACTGAGTGGGAGGGTATCAAGAATAGTCTAGATTCCGCAGCTACGGACGCTTTAGGATACGAGAGAAGGGAAGCTAGGAAGCCCTGGATAACGGCCGAAATCTTAAACTTAATACAAAAGAGACGAGGCTACAAAAACAGACGAGACGAGGAAGGACTGAAAACTTAAGTCAATTTTAAGGAAGGACTTTAAGTCAATAAAGTGGCAAATCATTAGAAAGTGTAGAAAATCGAAAGAACAATGGATAGAGGGTAAATGCAAAGAAGTAGAAGATAAGCTCCAAGGTGGTAAGACCGATGAGGCTTACAAAATAATTAAGAGGAACTTCAGGGATATAGGACCAATAAGTAGAAACGTTAGAAGTCAATTGGGGGACATGCTTATCGGAAGAGAGGAGAAAGCGGATAGATGGAAGCAGTACTTAGGAAATTTATACGATGGTCAGGAATTAGGAGAGATATTAGAGGAAGAATCTAGCATCGATGGGGAAGATGTAGAAAAACCTATATTGAGAGAGGAATTTGAAATAGCACTAAGGGGGCTAAAGAACAATAAAGCGCCGGGTGTAGATAAAATACAGGCGGAAATTTTGAAATGTGCGGGACAGAAAGTAGTAAATAGGATGTTTGAACTGGTAAAATACATATATGAAACGGGTGAGATGCCAGAGGATTACAAAAGGAACATTATCGTTATTATACCGAAAAAGAGAGGAGCCGACAAATGCGAGAACTTTAGAATGATTAGCATAACTTCCCACGCATCAAAAATCTTAACCAGAATAGTGCAGAAGAGGATGGAAAATAGAGCGGAGGAAATACTAGGAGAAGACCAATTCGGGTTTAGGCGAAATAGGGGAACTCGCGAAGCTATTCTGGCGCTAAGAGTAATGTTAGAGAAAACAATAGAAAAAGGAAAGAACGCTTATATACGATTTGTAGATCTAGAAAAAGCTTTTGATAATGTAAGATGGGAAAAAATGTTCGAGATACTAAAGAGCGCGGGAATGAAGTATAGAGATAGGAGAGTAGTACACAATCTATACAAAGAGCAAACTGCTGTTATAGAAGTAGAAGGGGAAAGAGGGGAAGTAGGTATTAGGAAAGGAGTAAGACACGGATGTACGATATCACCACTAATTTTTAATCTGTCCATTGAAGAGGCGAATAATGTCGTAAAAGATAGAGTGGATTTCGGGATTAAAGTACAGGGACAGAAACTAAAAATGCTGAGATTGGCAGATGATATAGCAGTATTAGCATCTAGTAAAGAGGAATTGGAATCAGTCTTGAACGAAATGGAAGCAGTGTTGACAGAAGAATACGGAATGGGGGTGAATAAAATCAAAACTAAAGTGTTAGTGTGCAGAGGGCGCGAGAGCAGAGCAAAAACGAAAGTACAAATTAATAATGAAAGATTGGAGGAAATTAAAGACTTCACTTATTTAGGAAGTAAAATAAATTGGGATGGAAGAAGCGATAAAGATATAAAACAAAGAATAGCGCAGGGTCGAGTAGCTTTTAACAAAATGAAAGCACTTTTATGCTCGGGTGTAATAAACTTAAAAAGAAAGAAGAGATTTTTGAAAACGTATGTATGGAGCACGGCACTTTACGATTGCGAAACCTGGACGGTAGGGGAAGCAAGTAGGAAGAAATTAGAAGCTTTTGAGATGTGGTGTTACCGAATAATGATGAAAATACCGTGGACTGATAGGGTTAGAAACGAAGAAGTATTAGAGAAAGTCGGCGAGAAAAGAAGTATGTGGAAAAACATAAAGAAGAGAAGAGATAGAATGGTAGGCCACTTGCTGAGACACGGCGGAATAGTCCGCGATATTTTGGAGGCAGAAATAGGAGTGAAAAAAGGCAGAGGTAGGCCTAGATTAGACTACTGCTCGCAAATAATAAGGGATGTGGGTTGTAGCACAATTAGCGAAATGCGTAGGTTAGCACAAGATAGGAGAAGCTGGAGGTTAGCGTCCAACCAGTCTTAGGACTGATGACCTCATGATGATGATGATATTACCCCAGTCACTTGGACATCGCCAAACTCGCGGGTACTATTGCGGACCACCCAATAATCGGAGGCATAAGGTCACCCATTCGTTTTACATGGATCACCTCAAGATCTATGCCTCTGGAGAGCAAGGCTTACAATACATCCTCAGGGTGGTGCAAGAGTACACGTGGGCAATTGGCATGGAATTCGGATTGGACAAGTGTGCAATCTTCCATTTCAAGAGGGGGCGATCTACGGGGATCCCTAAAGATGTGCAAATAGCACACGGAAGCATACTAAAACACTTGGATGCCGGGGAGACGTACGCATACCTAGGCGTAAATCAGAACTATATCCAGGATACGCAACACGTAAATTACGCTCTCCGTTGCAAGTATAGACATCGACTCTGAAATATTTGGTCATCAGATCTATCGGGGAAAAACAAGGTATCTGCAACAAATATGCTCGCCATTCCGGTAATGCTCTACTTCTTCGGAGTAGTGAAGTGGACTGTCGATGACCTGCGTAGGTTGGATAGAGAAACCCGAAAGATGATGTACATACATAGAAGCATTTATCCAAGATCGTCTGTTCCTCGGTTATATCTCCAGAGACAACAGGAAGGCCGAGGACTCATGAACCTGGAGTGTATGCATGACATATTAGTCCTGGGCATAGCATGTAACGTCGTCCGCAGCTCGAATCCACTCATGCGGCTAGGGAGAAGATCATGAAGTCACGGTGGTGGGCAGTGGGCCTATTTAAGGCAACACAAAATACCACAGAAAGATTCGGTCTGAGACTCGACCACAGACGAAGCGGCAAGCAAGGTTATGATATAAAGTCAAACACTGAACTGGAGCCGAATCGTCTGAAAACCCAAATCAAAGCTGCCGAAGAGAGAAATCTATTTAGGGAGCATGTCAATAAGTCCCTACATGGTACCTTCTATAACAACAATAAAACACAGAGTTTATCGACGGCGATAACCTTCGCTTACTTGAGGTCAGCCGGGCTCAGATCGGAGACCGAAGGCTTTATAGCGGCCTGCCAGGATGGTGTTATAAACACATTGGTCTAGCGAAGTCGAGTGATGGGTGTAGAGGTACCTGATATCAAATGCAGGGCCTGCCACCAAGCGCCGCAATCGCTGATGCACCTGCTATCGGCGTGCCCTGTATGTGCGACTTCGGCCTACATCTATCAGTATAACGCGGCATTACGTGTGCTATATTACTACCTAAGGTGGTGGACAAAACACCGGTGCTGCCTTACACTCCTGGAGATATTGAGTCTGTTGTGGGAAATAAGAAGGCCGCATATATTGGAACTACTTGTTCCCGACCGTCAGGCGAATACAAGCTAATAAGCCTGGCGTCGTCCACCTTGACCATCAAACCAAGGCGATGTGTGTCATCGAGTTCTCGGCGCTTGCCGAGAAAAACATCACCTTAAAGGGGAAGGAGAGATGGGCCAAATACGTAGATCTCCGGTGTGAGTTGCGGACGCTATACCCAGGCTACTCCGTCAAGACGGTGGTTCTGGTTATCGGTGTTCTCGGAACAATAAAGCCTACGGTGTTGTCGGAATTGAAGATCATTTCGGCTTGCCAAAAATCGGTAAAGTGGTTTGCAGTTCAAATGCAGAAAGCGGTCATCTTGGGTTCTCTGCATTTACTTAGAGCACATGATTATGGATCCGCGGTAACTAACTTCGCAAACTTGTGGGCCGTTGTTGTGGATAATACGCCGATGCTTCTCTTACGAGTATCGGAGTCGTAAGAAAACTGTCCGGCATCCGCAATCGGAATATATATATATATATATATATATATATATATATATATATATATATATATATATATATATATATATATATATATACAGGGTGAGCCACGGTGGATGGAGTATTAAAAGTATATGGAGAACGGATCTACCGATTGCTTCGAAATTTTAGTTACTAAAATAGTCGAGTATGATCTATGCAACTAAAATATTTTCGAAAGTGCGGTGTTGCCAATTATACGTAAAACCTCCAACATCTTCGTTTTTTTAAATAGAATTCCCTGTATATTCTTGCATTTTTTGGATTGTCGTCTCTTCCTGAGTACCTTTTGTTAATATTTCCCTATATCTATCTCAAGCCGTTATCCATTTAAAAATGTTAATATCCCCTATACCTAATGCGCACCGTTTTCGATTTATAGACACTTTTCTGTAATCCTTCCATGAATATTATATCTTTCGGTATGTTGGCATAACGGGTGGGCCATGAAATTTTTATTTTATCATTTTGTAATGACAACAGACATGCTATTTTTCTAAATAAATTTGACATTAGTAATATTTGCACTTAATATGAATAGCTGTAGCACAAATATGCAGAAAATAATTATACAAACGCAATTTTAACGGATTTGTTTATTATTCATGGACAGTGCAATAAGATAATCAACAGAACTTGTAGAATATTTAATGATAAGTATCCAAATTTGCCGCAGATGAACAACAGAAAGTTTCTACGAATTCAGAGAAATTTTATAAATTTTGGTTCGTCATTAAGAGAACAATAACAACAGTGTCAGTATTAAGAAAAAATAATACCTAAGTAGCAATAACAGTAATAAAGGCTATAAGTAGCAATAACGAATAATACCAATAACTAATAAAATTTATATAAATCTTAAAACTATTGTAATAATTGTTCGAAATGTTGACCGTTAACTTCCAGATACTTTTGTATACGACAATGGACAGCGTTTGTTGTAGCAGCTCTTATATCAGCGGGGTCCAAGTTTTCAATCTCTTGAATGACTCGACGTTCTAATTCTTCCCTGTTATGGACTGGAGTTTTTATAAACTCTATCTTTAAGAATACCCCAAAGATAAAAATGTAACGGGGTAAGGTCAGGGGACTTCGGAGGCCAATTCTGCGGTCCAAAAAGTCTAATCCAATGGTCATCGAAAATGCGGTCCAACTTCATACTAATTTCGTATGTACAATGTGGAGGAGCTCCGTTGAGTTGATACCAACAAGTTCTATATTTTTCAAGTGACAGATTATCAACGAAGTCTTCCACAATTGTTCTAATTACATTTAAATATTTTCTGGAATTCAATTTTTCGTCGTATATGTAATATTTTATTTTATCATCTATTAACACACAAAAAACATTGAAACTAAATTTAACGTGAAAACCAGCCTTTCTAGTAATGTGGGGGTTGTCTGTGACCCAATGGTGACGATTTCGTGTGTTACAAATCCCTTCCCTAGAAAATTTGGATTTATCAGTCCATATAATTTTCTTTAAAAAATTGGGGTCCTCTTGCATACGTACTAGCAACATTTCACAAAATTCTATTCTCCGTAGATAATCCTGAGGCATGAGAAATTGGACTCTTGTAAATTTATAATTATGCATTTTATGGTTTGCTAGCATTCTTCGAATGGATGAATATGGCAATCCTAAATCCTGTTCAGCACAACGTATGGAATACTGGGGATTTACATGAAAATATACTAGCCCATTGATTTCATTTACCTCGTCAGATGTCACAGGTTTCGGTAAATTTCTTGGTTCTCTTAATGACGAACCAAAATTTATAAAATTTCTCTGAATTCGTAGAAACTTTCTGTTGTTCATCTGCGGCAAATTCGGATACTTCTCATTAAATATTATACAAGTTTTGTTGATAATCTTATTGCACTGTCCACGAATAATAAACAAATCCATTAAAATTGCGTTTGTATAATTATTTTCTGCCATATTTGTGCTACACCTATTTAAATTAAGTGCAAATATTACTAATGTCAAAATTATTTAGAAAAATAGCATGTCTGTTGTCATTACAAAATGATAAAATAAAAATTTAATGCCCACCCGTTATGACAACATACCAAAAGATATAATATTCTTGGAAGGGTTACAGAAAAGTGCCTATAAATCGAAAACGGTGCGCATTAGGTATAGGGGACATTAACATTTTTAAATAGGTTAATGTATCACCTTTCCGAATTAGTAATAATATACTGGGCATTTCATTTAAAAAAATTGACTTTCGTGCATTTCTCTGTCACTTATAGAAAGCATTCTCTAACTCACCCTGTATGATATTGGAAACATTTGATTAATGAAGAAGATGTCCCCAGGCCTTGCCTAGCCACAACTGAAAAATTATCTTTTAATTGCTGTGTAGGTAGGAGAAAACACGATTTACTGAAAGTAAAATTTTTGGTAATAAATTCAGAAAAGAATTATTATCTCGATAACGGCTTGAGATAGATATAGTTACTCAGAAAGAGACGAAAATCCAAAAAATGCAAAAATATACAGGGTATTCTATTTAAAATAACGAAGATGTTGCCGGTTTTAGGTATAATTGGCAACACCGCACTTTTGAAAATATTTTAGTTGCATAGACCATACTCGACTATTTTGGTAACCAAAATTTCAAAGCAATCGGTATATCCGTTCTCCATATACTTTTAATACTCCATCCACCGTGGCTCACCCTATATATATATATATATATATATATATATATATATATATATATATATATATATATATATATATATATATATATATATATATATATATAGGTATATATATATATATATATACAGTGCTATTCAAAAGTCCCCTCCCCCCCTCTTATCTTTTTAACGATTATACATAAACTAGTGAAATTTGGTAACTGAATATTAAGGGTTGTAAACTTCCCTACCAGTGATGATAGATGACGTATGCGTCAAAGATGACGTCACACGGTCATTGTGACCAATAATTTTAAATGGAACCCTATGGCAAGCGACACCTCTTTTAAAAGGTATCGAAAAAACGTATTCAATGATACTAATATTGTTTGTGTTTATGGTAGTTTTGATGGATTAAATTAGTAATCAGTAAACTTCGATAATAATTTTAATTACAGATTCAAGAATCAGTACCTACTTATAGTAATTGTTCGAAGTGAGTTCCATTTACTTCCTGACAGTAAAATATCCTATTGCGAAACTCTTCTCGTACTTTTTCAAATGTGTCTGCGGAAATAGCCCTACATTCTGTAACAATACGTTGTCTTAAAACATCAATATTGTCAGGCTGAGTGGCGTAAACTTTCGATTTAAGATACCCCCACAGAAAAAAATTTAAAGGTGTGAGGTCCGGTGATCGAGGCGGCCATTCCATTGAACCTCGTCATCCAATCCATCTACCAGGATATTCTTCATCCAAATACCGTCTTACTACGTAATACTACCGTCTTACGTAATAGTGTGGAGGAGCACCATCCTGTTGGAATGTTATTTCCAAAATGTCGAATTCATCTTGATTATCTTCCAAAATTTCAAGGATTAACGGTTCTATTTCAATTTGCAACATCTGCAGATACACTTCACCGGTTAAGTTGGTATTTAAAAAACAGGCCCAAAGATGTGGTTTCCCAGTATACCTGCCCAAACATTGACCTTCTCGGGATACTGAGTATGTGTTTAACGAAACATGTTGCGTCACTCCAATATCTCAAGTTTTGTGTATTTACATTTCCATTTAGATAGAAAGTACTTTCGTCACTAAAACAAATTGTTTTGACATAGTCTGGCTGTTGGTTAATTTTAGTCTCCATATTTTCACAAAATTGCAGTCTTCGGTCTGGATCGTCGTCTGAGAGTTGATGAACCATTTTTAATTTGTATGGGTGAAATTTGTTTTTTTTTCAACACCCTGTGCACTGTACTTTGACTGACTTCACAGGTTGATGCAACTTGAGTTGTTGAAGAAGTAAGATTTACTATTACTTCTGTCAGTATATCAATTTTTTTCTCATCAGAAATTTGTGGTCTGCCAGATCGTTTTGCATCATTAATACTACCCGTTGTTTTAAACTTACGAAGAAGCTCTCTCAAAGAAGTCCTCGAAACTGGGCGATCGGGAAACCTTTCATTAAAAATGCGTTCTGCTGCGTGAATATTTTCTCCAGTTGCACCAAGTATTAGGATCGCTGCTACTTTATCACCTAAAACACGTACCATTTCTCTTCTTGAAGCACTTAAGCGTTCAGCTCACAACAGTTTAACAAATTATTGAATGTACAAATATTTTAAAATTACCACAAGGTACTAGAACAGTTAAACGTTCGATCAACAATACACAAATTATTAAATGTATAAAAACTTTGACAGCTAAAAAAACATAATATTGGGGAGACTTGCAAAAACATCAGATTATTTACTATCCAACTATCCAGTGGCGGAGCTTGAATTTTAAATTTTATTATTAGCTGATTTAATTCATCACAGCTTTGCGGTTTTTGAAAGCCAGTTGTCAAAACTGCCGTAAACAGACACAATATTAGTATCATTGAATAGGTTTTTTCGATACCTTTTAAAAGAGGTGTCGCTTGCCATAGGGTTCCATATAAAATTATTAGTCACAATGACCTTGTGACGTCATCTTTGACACATACGTCATCTATCATCACTAGTAGGGAAGTTTACAACCCTTAATATTCAGTTACCAAATTTCACTAGTTTATGTATAATCGTTCCAAAGATAAGAGGGGGGAGGGGACTTTTGAATAGCACTGTATATATATATATATATATATATATATATATATATATATATATATATATATATATATAAATATATATATATATATATATATATATATATATATATATATATATATATATATATGTATATAACACATAAAATGGAAAATTCATATATACAAATAAAATTGTTGCTGAGTAAACCTAAAATAAATGTGGGAGATCACACTACAAACCTCGCTGTCTTATCTACTCTTGTAGGCTGCCAAAATAGAGTGCTGGCACATTCAATTATTTATTCAAATATAATAATATCTACAGCCAAATATTTTAGATTAACTTAGTAATGTATAGTTTAGGAAATAAAAAAGGTTTACGAATAATGTCATATCATTATATGGTGACGTTCTTTCTATTTACATATTTGTTGAGTGAAAAAAACCTTTTCCATTTTTAACGGAAATGCATTTGGAAATAACTTTTCTATATTCAACCGGGTTTTGTAGAAAATAAAAACTTATTTGAAATGTAAAACAATGTTAATAAACACCATAAGGAATAAGTTTTAAATCCTCATTTATATAAATTTTGGTGGATTTTCAACGAGAAGTGGGATTATGAATAGCTAGAACTGGACTAACTAGAAACTAACAAATAAGCTACTAAGTACATAAACGCGAAACGTATGCGCCGATTTTATCGGATGCGCATCCAAGTTATCTAACATATTTATACTATATTATTATCCTACCCGGATTTTCTATAATTCTCGTTGTTGACCTAATTAGTTCTAATCTACAACGTTCACTTTGTCGTCCAACACTTTCCCATTAAAAATTAGTAATGGGTAATTTCACTTATCTGTTGACACATTTAATTGATCCCTTATGCGAACCTAAACCGCTACATCCATCGAATAGAATCTGGTAATGTGAACCCATAGAAATAGTTAAATGTGATTTCATTATAGCATGCAAAACAGCAGTTCGAACTAGGAAAGTATATACACTCAAAGTTAGTCGGTGAACGGTGATATTTTACTCTTGTGCGAAAATAGCGAGCTAAGCGACAGTCATATAACCTGAGAGAACCGTGCTGTTTACATGATCATTTACCCTTTGTAGCCTCTTTAAATGCATAACATTCCCACGTTGAATGTTCACTACCGTACTTTTGGGAATTACGTTTCCGTTTTAAAAAGAGAAACTTAAATCTATAATGCTAATATTAATTTATTGTCAACTGGGCATTTCAAATAAAAAAGTAATAAATAGGAATCTTGACAAAATTAACAAAATGCTATATATGTATATATATATATATATATATATATATATATATATATATATATATATATATATATATATATATGTATATATATATATATATATATATATATATATATATATATATATATATATATATATATATATATGTGTATGTGTGTGTGTGTGTATCCCAACAGTTGAAACTATTCTAACAGAAGATACCTTTTTTCATTCCATCATTAATCAGAATTTATATAAATGGGGATTTAAGAGGTAGTAAAACTTATGGTGCGTTGACATTCATTACAGTTCGTATTCGATTAACTAGAATTCGATCGCCACCGAGTACTGAAACGATATATTCAAGTAGAACTTACATTCACTCATACACCCTCATACAGTACAATAACACATGAATTCGATCAGTATCTTAATCATGTATGAATTTAATATTTTTTAGATATACTATTTAGTTTCTTTACTTCTTGGTTTCCTAGTAGTATATTGAGCACAGATTTTTTATTTTAATTTTTATCTTTGTATTTTCATTCATTAATTTGTCCGCTTACCCACTGTCTTTATTTACCCATTGCCTTGATAATTTATTTTAATGCAGTGTTACGCGCGTCTCTATCTTTATACTCTTTGAAGTTGGATTCCACAAACATAGATGTGCACTATATAATTCTATAAATTTAACATTGTCGTCTTCTGAAAATATTTTATTTTAAAGACCATTTTAAAGGCACAAAACGCAAATTTATGTCTTCGTATTCGAGAATCGTCACGTCTAAGAGAACGTCTAAGAGAATCTATATCTAACAGTCCATTTTTCTGGTTAGGTTAATATATGGTAAATATATGGTAAATAAAGTAAATAAAAGTAGTAATGATTCAGTTACTCAAGACAGATTATTATCTCGCGGCTTACTTACCAAGAAACAATGAATTAGGGGTTACATGGAGCGGTGGAATAAACAAGAACCGGTTGGCATGGAAAACCGATATGTTTGTTTTTATTTTGACAGTCACAGTTACAAGCGTGCAACACGTTTGTGTAGCTAGCGGTCTGTGAAGCTAGCACCTTCAAAGGTGGTAGCACCATTTAATTTACAGTGGGCCAGACAAACAGCGCCACGCTGCAACTACATACGTCCTCGCTGCCGCCGGATACCCGTTGGCCGTCGACGCGACTGACATAATTGCATATGTCGTTCTGTGTAATCAAATAAAATAGATTCGTAGTTTGATTTCGATTAATTAATAACCTACCTCCTTTAATTTATCCCACTTATTAAAGTATAAATTATTAACAGCATAACAGTAAAAAGTATTAATTTCATAAAGGAATAGTGTAATGTGTAATGTGTAATATGCAATATATGATATATGATATATGATATATGATATATGATATATGATATATGATATATGATATATGATATATGATATATGATATATGATATATGATATATGATATACGATATAAGATATACGATATAAGATATACGATATACGATTTAAGATATACGATATACGATTTAAGATATACGACATACGATATACGATATACGACATACGATATTCGACATACGACATACGACATACGACATACGACATATAACATATAACATATAACATATAACATATAACATATAACATATAACATATAACATATAACATATAACATATAACATATAACATATAACATATAACATATAACATATAACATATAACATATAACATATAACATATAACATATAACATATAACATATAACATATAACATATAACATATAACATATAACATATAACATATAACATATAACATATAACATATAACATATAACATATAACATATAACATATAACATATAACATATAACATATAACATATAACAACATATAACATAATATATAATATATTTTATTTGGATACACAGAAATTAGAACATCCTTCCCCAGAAAGCCTACAGACAGGTTTTGTGTAGGGCAAGGTTACACATATAAACGCGGACAAACACCCAGCCCTGAGGGAAGTGCCAAGTTCCCTCTGGTGAGAATCGAACTCACGCAGACAATGTGCCCAGTATTTGGCCCAGTTGCCACCCTGTTACCAAATACCAAGTCAGCACCACCGCGGCACCATGAGAATAAGACCATGCGTCACCCATCCAAGTCGCACCGTTCAATCCGTTGCTTGACTTCGAACAGCGCAGGTCCGACAATAAACGGAGTACGCTGCCTCATCCTCATCCTATATATATAATATATAATATATAATATATGATATATGATATACGATATACAATATACGATATACGATATACGATATACGATATACGATATACGATATACGATATACGATATACGATATACGATATACGATATACGATATACGATATACGATATACGATATACGATATACGATATACGATATACGATATACGATATACGATATACGATATACGATATACGATATACGATATACGATATACGATATACGATATACGACATACGACATACGACATACGATATATGATTTATGATATGGTATGTGGCGCCAATGAGGACAAAGGTGAAAATAGAAATATTTTCATGAATGAATAGTAATCGATCCACAAATTCTGTTTTTAAAAATGTTCCGCGTTTTAGATTTCTACCAACTTTTGTAGACGTACTCTGTATACTATTTTTACTATATAACACTATATGGCATGTGTCAAGAAAGATAAGGGTGAAAAAAAAATTCATAGATCCTCAAAATACAATTTTTTTTAAAAGGTGTTCCGCGTCCTAGATTTCAACAAGACATTATAGATATACGCTGTATACTATTCTTATTACATCAAACTATATGGCATGTATCGCTTATGAGGATAAGTGTGAAGAACGAAATATTTTCATAAACGAATAGTAATAAATCCAAAAAAAGTTTTCCGCATTCCGCATTCTAGATGTCAACCAAACTTTTTACATATACTCTGTATACCACCTTTATTATATTTCACTACATGCGATGTGGCGCCAATGAAGATAAGGGTGAGAAAAAGAATATTTTCGTAAACGAATGTTAATCCATTCACAAAATATTATTTTTTAAAGGGTGTACCAAATTTTGTAGATATACTCCATATACCATTATATACTTATTATATCCCACTATATGCGTTGTTGCGCTAATGACGTTAAGGGTGAATAATATATATCTTCGTAAAGGAATGGTAATGGGCCAACAAAATATTATTTTTTAGAAGATATTCCGTGTTCTACATTTCAACTAAAATTTGTAGATATACTCTGCATACCATTCTTATTATTTCCCACTATATAGGATGTGGCGCTAGTGGGGATAACGGTGAATAGAAAATATGTTCATAAACGAATTGTAATGAATCCACAAATTACTTTTTTAAAAGGTGTTTCGTCATTTCAACTAAGCTTTGTAGAAATACTCTTTATACATTATACCACATTATATAGGATGTAGGGCCAATGAATATAAGGGTGAATAAAACGAGTAGTAATAGATCCACAAAATGTTATTTTTACAAAAGGCGTTCCGCGTTCTAGATTTCAAACAAACTTTATAGGTATACCATGTATACTATTATACTACACTATAAACGACTACCATTCGTTGATTAATTTTTTTTTTCTCCCTTGTCCTCATTAGTGCCACATCCTATATAGTGTGGGATATAATAAGAATAGTAGAATAGTATACAGATATATGTATCTACAAAGCTTGGTTGAAATATATTACTACTCGTTTATATAAATATTTCTTTTATCACCCTTATTCTCATTGGCAACACACCCCATATAATTTGATATAATGAGACTGGTATACCGAGTATATGTACATAGTTTGATTAATATCGAGAACGCGAAACATATTTAAAAAAAATTATTTGTCGATCTATTACTATTCGTTTATGAAAATATTTCCTTTTTCACCCGTATCATCATTGACACCACATTTCATATGATGGGATATAATAAGAATAGTATACAGAGTATATGTTCAAAATTTTGTTGAAGTACAGAACACGGAACATTTTTAAAGAACATTATTTGTAGATCTTTACTACTCGTTTATGAAAATATTTATTTCTTTACCCTTACCTTTATTGGCACCACCTCCCATACAGTCGAATATAATAGAAATAGTATACAGAGTATATCTACAAAAGGTGGAAATCGCGGAACATTTAAAAAAAATTATCTGTATATATATATATATATATATATATATATATATATATATATATATATATATATATATATATATATATATATATATATCATACGATTTATTGCCGACTTGGTCTTCATAAAATAATTCTACTCTATATATATTTTATATATTACTATTCAGTTATAAAATTTCGTTTTTTCACTCTTATCTTCATTGACGCTACATAGTGCGATATAGTAAGAATAGTATACATAGTGTATCTACAAAGTTTGGTTGAAATCTAAAACGCGGAACACCTTTTAAAATAATAATTTGTGGCTCTTTGAAAAATTTCACCCTCACCCCCGTTAGCGCCACGTGCCATACAGTATGGTAGCATAAGAATAATGTAAGTACATAGTATTCCATAAATGTTTGGTTGATATCTATAACGCGAAACAACCTTCACAAACGAAGAATATTATTCATCTGTTATTCCTTTATGGTAATAATATATAGTTAATAGTTTATACCTTAATAAGTGAGATATGTCTAATTAAAAGAGGTAAGTTATAGTTATTAATCGAAATAAAACTACGAATCTATTTTATTTGATTACACAGAACGACATATGCAATTATGTTAGTCGCGTCGACGGCCGTTGAGTATCCGGAGGTAGAGGGGTCGTAGTTGCAGCGCCGCCGGCGTGGCGCTGTTTGTCTGTTCCACTGTAAATTCAATGGCGCTAGCACCTTTGAAGGTGTTAGTTTCACAAACGTTAGTGCAACAGGATATGAAACATAAAGAAATAAGGGAATATTAGTTACTTGTATACTTGTAATTTTATTTATTCTGTCAATTTGTAAATCTTGCAGTGAGATAAAAATTAACAGTTTATTTGGTTCTTTAAATTATATCGACAAACAGGCGTAGAAGCAGATGTAAATTTCCTTGATTCTCCCAAAAATAGAAATCCTAAAAAGCTGTTACCAATCATTATCATTAGAAATTTAATCTCGGACCAATTGAATAACCTTTTCGGGCATCAGGAACAAACATTATTCTATTCAATATAATAGTCTTCTCGAATGCGCACTTTGTCTTCAAATCAATTTCCATTTATGGTTGTTTATGACTTTTATAAGTTTCTCATACTCATTAATATAATAATTACTAAAGTAATCATTATGCTTATATATATATATATATATATATATATATATATATATATATATATATATATATATATATATATATATATATATATATATATACAATAGTATTCTGTTCATATTTTGATTCACAGTGTCAAATCAATTATGAACCATTTTAGAGAATGTTTCGTGGACACAGTCTAAGTATATAAAACATACGAAGGAAACAGGATACAATTTCGTCCACTGCTCCCTCGTGAGATATACACATATAGGTCTCATTCGTATAACACCAAAATAATTCCTGAAATCTGTATCTGAGTATCTGGGAGAAGCAGAACGTATCTCCGTGAGTCAATGATTATTGGGTCAACAACGTTACGTGGGTCAATGACCACCATTATATCTTTCTTGAATACCTCTCTAGCTTTGTTATATATTACAAACGGAGTTCTGACTGAGGAGCTGACTGAATTATACAATGCTAGCTTTAACACAATGTCATGCTCGCCTCATCCTGTAAATAATGTTTTATTTTTGCCTATGAAAAGCCTCGAACATTAATCAAGGCCAATGTAGCCCTTTTTTCATGACTCTATTTCATTGCAATATGCCAATGTACATTAACATAATGCAATGAAATATTGTTATTATAATCTGTGTTACATTTCAATATAATCCTATTGAAACAAAACGTATACCTAACGTAACTTTACGTTCTTTTAAACTGATATATTATATCATTTCGGTTATTCGCTATCTCAGTTGGTCATAGAAATTAAGCTATTCAATCGGCATACAAAATAACTGAAATGAAATAAGATATCAGATAAAAGAAACAGCCTAATATCCGGTAAGTAGTTAGTTAAGTAAAATCTTTATAGCTCAATTTACATGTGATTACAACAAATCATTTAAGGTTATAACCGGAAAAGGTTACATATTTGACTCCTCTTTTTTTAGATTACAACGCGGTATTGATTTATATAACAAATACATTAATTATTAATTAATTCTCCCATAGTTTTAACAATTCTTGCAAATATCCACAAAAACGAAAGATAGGCAAAAGATAATGTCCACAATACAGAAATGATTTCGTGAAATATAAAGGTTAATGTAGGATATTTAATTAAAATCAATACACTTCAGATGGGAAATGGAAACTACTTTATAGGGTTAAATTTACATTTTAATCAATGCATCTCAATCTCAAATAAAGATGCGAAGTCGATTTTGCAGTTCCTCCGATGGGGCATTCTAAACTGAAAGTTTTTAGTGAAGTTTAAGTATATTCGTCCATGTTTTGTTAAATGCTTTTATCCGAATCTTTGGGTCTGTGATAGAATTTTTTAACTTTTGATCGTAATAATTTCTTTTTAGTGGCACCCAGGTATTTCTTCGTAAATAGTTTTATACATTTTATTATACATATTACCTTATATATTTTATATAAATCCTAATAGCTTATAATTATAAACTATTAGGATTATGGAAACTGGACCCTTGGAGAATAAGGACCAAGAACTACTTATATGTAAAAAGAAAGACAATTCATTGATATACATATGCCTGGATTAAATCAAGTAAAATAAAAACGAGTCATTTAACAACATATAATAAAAAACGCCAATAAAAAAACTCCCGAGACCTCTACTCAGAATTTCATATCTCAGTTGTTTTATGCAACAGAAAGGATGCAGTTGAAAGATTATTAAGAGAATGTAGCAAAAAATCTACCTAAGAAATATTGAGAGTTTTCACATCGTGGACAATACAGAAGTCTTTTGCACTAAAAGAGGCATGTCAAAAGTAGCTTGTCGAATTTAGCTGTTTATCTTTTACACTTTGATATAATAATTCTCCTTTGATTATATATGTCTTGCTGATACAAATTTATTCTGCCAGTTATCCTGCTTTAACCACTTACGTATATTTAAAGAACTTTTGGGACTATTGAGGTATCTCAATATTTTGAGTATTGATGAAATTGTGAAATTCCGTATAATATCTACATAAGTACAGATATCATAGGCCATCTAAAGCTAATGTATCTGAAGCTTTTAATTCTTCGGATGTTCTTTTTCGGGTGTGAATCTAATCAATTTCATAAATGTAACCGCCTCAAATGGTATTTCTAATTATTATATAGTGTCACATTTATTTAAATTACATTAAGTATCAAATAATTTTTACAAACATATTTTTATTAATCCCAATTTATGAATATTTGATATTAACAAATTGGGATTATATTTGTATCTTTCAGGATGTATAGTATTTTGAATTTTGAAAATTTTTAATAAGCTTTTCCGTGAGTTACGGAAACAATTAATTTAAGATATTGGTTTTGTCGTAAGGAAATTAAAAATTACACTGCATTATTATGCATTAGTAGAGAAAAATACATATTTGGAGTACACACTGAAAAATAAAAATACATGGAATGCCTCAAGATCAGTATTATCAGTAATTAATTCTAGGCCATGTATTCCTGATACTCTGAAAGATCCCAGTGTTATCATTTACATTTTAATAATGTACCAGCTATTGTATCTTCATCTGATCAGAAAGAGCTACTACTAAAAATACTACTTTGTGCTATTAATACTGTGATTATTGCAGTAAATATGATTAAAGCGTATCACTACGATTAAGAGCCACACTTAAGAGAGTGTATTTGCTTGACCCTGTTTAACTTAATCACGTGTTATTTATTACACCATATTACTTTTAGAATTATATTGTTATTATTATTATACTATTTAGTATAATAGTATTTAGTATTATACTTAACATCCAATGCTGGAAAAGTACTAATATCATTCTTTCTCCAAAAATATGTAATACATTTGAAACCTTACATGTTATCCCAACCTACTATTACCATTACCCTAACTCTAAAAAGTTTTGGAATTGAAAAACGTAAATATTGTCATATATCATGGGGAAAGGCTGGAACGTTCAATGTAACCATAAAAGCAGGAAAGCAGTTTTCCACGAATACCGAAAATTTATACGTTAGTCGTCGGGCGCGACGTCGTTCCAGCAACCAAATTGGCATCATCAGGCGATCACTTAAACACTTTTAAATTACCTCTGTTCTGGTCACATCTATTAATAGCATCATTCACCATATCAATAAAAATAACTGCCTAAAAATAACACACAAGCCAGAATGATCCTTACGTCTAATTGTCTCGCAAATTAGCTTGTCGAAATGATTAACAAAAGCGTTCGAAAACTTACCCATACTCACACAGAGGTTTATTAATTTTAAAATGTTCTAAAATATTCTATAATGCAAAGCTTAATAGCTTTTTAACCCGGGAATAGTCGCGTAAAAAAATTACCTTAAAGGTCGCGTGTTAGATTTGACCTAACATTTACTGTTTTTAAATAAAACTAAAGTGACTTACAAATATTTTATTTTTACTTTAAATAATTAAACTGACCAATACAGTAGCTTACTTAAATTAATATTTATTCATCGGAATGTTCTCCATGGGCGGCGAAAGAGGTGCACGTCGATATGGATGTCATGGATGTCCTCTTTGCAAATAGGAGATTTACATGTTCCACAGCGTTGCATAGTAAAGCGGTTTTTTTAATGCGGTAATACCTGCATCGCATTTTAGGCTGTTCATTTTGTGGCACTGTGGCAATGTTTGTTTAACACCAGTGACGGCGAATATTTTTCTTCGAAGCGGCAGGGTACTCTATGTTGTCTAATTACAGGTACGGGCGCATCTAAGTCAGAAACAGGGAGTTTCATTACCCTCCGAGTCCGTTTGTTCTGTATGTGTATTATGTTCATTGTACTCAGAACGAACGTCACTGTTTTGATGTTCACTATTAGTAGTCTCTATCTCGTCGTCGAATTTTAACTCTTCATACCATTTTAATTGCTGTTTTTCTTGTTTGGGATATATTTTGACACTACACTTTGTAATATCTTCATAAACAGTTAGAAAAAACACACCTTTTTGAACTTTACACAAAAAAAGGACATACACAAATGGTCGCATCGTTAGATTCAGACTAACAAGTGTCTGTAAGACAAATAAACCTGATAACCTGAACCCTTCCTCATCCACCTACACTAATACTTGACAGGGGTAGCTGCCTAAGGCATTCCCAGGCTACAGCCAAAATCGAACGGCTAATACGCTCACCGGCTAATAATTAATTATTTGTTTAATTTTCACCTAACATATTTTGTTTTTGCCTATAAAATATTAATATTCTGTAGACAAAAAACTTATATTAGGTGAAATCTAACAATGCGAATGTTCCTGGGTTAAGTACTACTTCTCACATCTACTTGTATAAAGCGTGTCCACGTGTTTGAAGTAAACTTGTAATTAAATACCTAAAAACTATATTTTTTATATCTTCAATTATTCCCATTGCAATATGCACTAAAGCTCGTTCACCTTTTCATCACTCTTCTACGAAAACTTAAGCATATTTCGTTAAAATAATTTTATGACACCCACTTTTGATATAAAACTGTATATAAAATAAAAAAAAAAGAAAAAACCATCAAATCGTGTATTACTTTCATAATATTGTTATATTTTTATAACATTATTATTCAGATATTGTATATGTAAAACGATTTATATAAGATTTTCACATATGTTTGTCATTTATTCAGAAACATTTACATATTGTCAGTACATCTATAAGAATGTAACTTCGTTGTGTATGGTTATATTTGAACATTTGTTTAATTAAAATGTGGAGGATTATAGCTGTAGATACTAGTTTTTTATTTTCTTACAATTATACACTTGTGTACTTACCAGTATTTCTTCATCATCATCATGAGGTCATCAGTCTTAAGACTGGTTGGACGCTAACCTCCAGCTTCTCCTATCTTGTGCTAACCTACGCATTTCGCTAATTGTGCTACAACCTACATCGCTTACTATTTGTGAGCAGTAGTCTAATCTAGGCCTACCTCTCCTTTCTTCACTCCTATTTCTGCCTCCAAAATATCGCGGACTATTCCCCCATGTCTCAGCAAGTGGCCTACCATTCTATCTCTTCTCTTCTTTATATTTTTTCACATACTTCTTTTCTCGCCGACTTTCTCTAATACTTCTTCGTTTCTAACCCTATCAGTCCACGGTATTTTCATTATTCTTCGGTAACACCAAAAGCTCAAAAGCTTCTAATTTCTTCCTACTTGCTTCCCCTACCGTCCAGGTTTCGCAACCGTATAGCGCCGTGCTCCATACATACGTTTTCAAAAATCTCTACCTTGTTTCTAAGTTTATTACCCCCGAGCATAAAAGTGCTTTCTTTTTGTTAAAAGCTACTCGACCCTGCGCTATTCTTTGTTTTATATCTTTATCGCTTCTTCCATCCCAATTTATTTTACTTCCTAAATAAGTGAAGTCTTTAACTTCCTCCAATCTTTCATTATTAATTTGTACTTTCGTTTTTGCTCTGCTCTCGCACCCTCTGCATACTAACACTTTAGTTTTGTTTTTATTTATAAGTATTTCTTATGGGTATATTTATTACTTTCCTCTATATATTTCCAGATACTAAAATACATTTCATCACATTAAGTTTTTCTCATACAGGTTTTCAAGATTTCTTCCTTTTGAAACGTGTATCAAATGTAATTTTATTATCTTATATTTGAATTATTACAAGCTATAAGAATAGTTATATTTACGTTATGGAGACGAGGTGTTATTTATTAACTGATTTATTTACTGATCTGGAATGCAGAATGATATTTTTTCTATATTCCTCGAAATATTGTTTTATAAGAAACAGATATAATTTTAAATTTTCTAGTTTTGCAAGTATTTCTACATTATTTTCATTTACTTAATTAAATACTGAAAAGGAAAACTAATGTAATACAAGTTTTCCTAGCCTACTACGTTGTAATAGGCTGTGCATGATTAATTGTTGACATCATTCAACACTATTGAATTTATTTTCTTATATGAAAAGTTGCCTTTGGTAGCCCACTTCCCAAGATTACTATCCACAAACATTTTCATCCCTTCGAATTATCAGTATTTTTTCCATTATTTACAAACGATATGAATAAATCTTGTACCAATTTTTCTTAGTTTTTTGTATCAAATAATTTACTCCCAAATAACCAATTCGACTTTACATCTACAGCTTTAATTAGTTCATCGATAATATTGATAGCGAGTGTTCGATTCGTTCTTGGACATTTTAAAACCATCTAGTATAGTATACATTATTATGTATTTAGACATAATAATAACATACATTATTATGTATTTAGATAATTTTGATTTTCAGATGGATTTAAGTCTAATATCTTAGCGTAAGGATATTACATGTAGTCTCTTAATAGTAGAGTTGACAGACCAATGTTCGTACTTAACTACAACACATTAGACAATTAGCCTTTGATTATTTTGTAACAAAACTAAGGTTGAGAAATTTAAACCCGAATTAAAAATTTTATTTGATAGTATTAAATTAGATTTTATATTAATTACTTTTTATACTATTAATTAGATCAACGAATAAACTCGACTCTCTAAAATTTTCCTCCCAATAGAAATTTTTGAATCTGTTTCACCACGTGATGGAGCAGAAATATGATGCTGTTTTCCAGAATCTGAGTTTATTAAGAAAGTATCCACGATATTTAGAGCAGACATGGACGGTGGATGAGAGTTATAGTTGCTTTGATGATTTAAAACTTTAATTAAGTGGTAATGTAATCAGCTCAAACTCACAGAAATGTAAGTTTGAGCGGTGGAAAACTGTGACGGTATGAAAACGGTGAGTCTTGAAGATGTACATATATTCCTACCAGCGGTGTATTTAAGCACATGAAACATTACTATGTAGTTTTTTTTAAATAATGTTTTTTTTGTAAATATTGTCTTAACACACCGTCACATGTTGATTACCGCTTGTCAAGCATGCCAACTGTCGTTAATATTCTATCCTAGAAATGCGCTGTTGTCAGTCTGTCGTCAATTTCTCACAAATTGGAGACTATATCTAACCTACAGATTTTTATTTTTAGAATACCAAAAATACATTTTTAATTTCTTTAAAATTCTATTTTAACTGGTAAATTAAAATCAACTAGTTTCCGCACCAGCATTTAGGTATTGCATTGCTGCGTTACTTTTTCGATACGTAGGTTTTTCGCTTGTAACCCTATGATCTCACTATGAATTTTCATAAATGCGAAAACAACAAATGATATTTGAAAAACAAGCAATTATTATTACAAAGAAATGCTGACATACTAATAAAGTAAAAACATTTTCAAGGAATAAATGTTAATATACACTCACCTGACTAGGAACTAATTGACATTCCACTTTACATTTCACTCCACTTCCCCTAATTTCACGTCACTTCACTTATCTGTACGTTACTTCACCTCACTTACAATCCATCCAATAAGATTACTTCACATGACTTCATTTTATAACATTATTTTTTCTTGAGCATATTCCCCAACCATAATAAAATCACAAGAACTGTTCAAAATGGCCACCATTATTCTGTATTTTTCTGACCAGCGGTTCACGAACATTTTGAGACAGCTGTGGATCATTTTTTGTTATATTAGCTGCGTTCTTAATCCGTTCCTGCAATTCAATTGTACTAACTGGTACAGCATAAACTAGTTGATTCATGTGGCCCTATTGAATCGGTACATGACGTTCTATCCATTTATTACCATAGTTTGTATTTAACCAATCTACGACATTTCTAGCAGTATGTAGGGGAGCACCATATCGAATCCATATCAGTTTTCTTGTTTCTGGAGGCAATAAATCATCCAAATGATCTTCTAAAGTTTCACTCAATAGATTGAGATGCATTCCTCCATTCAGACGTCTCGGTAGTATGTACAGTCCAATAAAAAAAAAAAAAAAAAAAAATATATATATATATATATATATATATATATATATATATATATATATATATATATATATATATATATATATATATATACACACACATATATGTGTGTGTGTGTGTCAATAAATGATGTCCGATGGACTATGGATGTTGTTTTTGACAATTAAACAGATTGATTCGATTGATTAATACTCATCTACGCCAGGCGATATACAATCTACGGCAAAATAGGCCCAATCAACTTCATCTTATAATTTAGTGTTTTTATAATTCGTTAATCATAACTATAGTATAAGTTCCCGTACACACTTTTCATATTAGAACTTCTAAAATTTGATGTCGGATGAAGTATGTATCTTGGATATATAAATAAAAAAGCTTCATATGCTCCTTGTGAAATCATGTGTAAAAACAACGCATTGCATTCATTAGTTGAAAACATATCACTTTTTGCTAAAGATATATTTAGTTCACCCTATCAAATATCAATTTATCTCTATCAAAACTTAAAAATACAGAAACCTACAAAATACATAATTCAATACCCTCTTTCAAATAAACTTTCTTAGAATTTTCTGCCTGTGAGATCAATATTCCCGAACGTAATTATTGTTCCAGTTCCTCCAATGCTGTGGATTCCTCATCAGCTTGTAGGAGCTCCGCTAGCCTACTCCGTAACTTTGGAGTGTTTCACTGAGGCACATCCGGGCTCTCTCAACTATTGGACTCGAGAGGACGGCCAGATGATCCACGAGTCCGCAAAATATCATGCAGAAAATATAATTGGCAATCCAACCTACAAAACTCACATGCGACTCACTATTAACAACATTCAGCAAAATGACTATGGGACCTACAAGTGCGTTGCGAAAAACCCTCGGGGGGAGACTGATGGAACCATCCGACTATATAGTAAGTATAATAATATAGTGTTTAATTTAACATCAGAATGATATTTTGAATGCGGTGGTCACATGCATATACCAGGGCGTTTTCAGAAGGACTCTTCTCGAAGGAAGTTTCATTCAAAACTAATTATTATTTAAATTAATTTTGTTTAGTAGCATTGTCCCAGAACTGATATAGTTTTCGTCCATGCTTGTGACATATCTTTGGTTTTCATATAATAATACTAAATTAAACAACCCTAAAAACTTACAACCCTTCAAAAATAATATTTTTGAACATATAATAATTTTGAAAGTATAATTTCATCACAGGTAAACAATTAAGTGACTAATATTTTTGAACATATGTGGATATAATATAATCACAGGTATATTACTAAGAGTAATTTATCATAAAACTCATCACACAATTAAGCTTTTACACTATATTATCAACATCTTATATTCAGATGAATAGCTCAAACACCTATTTTTGAGGTTAAAAATTATGCGACTATTTAAATGAGTATCACATAATCTTCTATGTGCCAGATAAGCTCTTTAACATCTTCGCCCTTCCAATGTATATTCATTTGGTGCTCGAGTAACAATTTTTAAATATTTGTTTATTTGAATATATACTCATCTACCTCATTCACTACAGATATGTGGCGCATAATAAATTAACTTTAAATAGTGGTGGTGGAAACATTATATATAGTAAAAAATATAATCTGTTTAAAGCTGAAGGTAAGAAATCTCATTAAAACAAAAATACACATCTGTTCTACCACACAAACGGTGTTTATAACAATTAGTAATCAATAAATAACTTAAAAAGCTGTTTAATTGAAAAGTTAATAAAAGTCATTCATATAAATAATAATTATAATGTTCAACAGAACTTGAAGCACAAAATTCTTGACAGTCAAATGGTATTAAGCTTGGTTAAGGTGTCTCCGAAAAATTTGTATTTAGTAATAATTGTCAGTAACATAGAAGTCGGAAATCGAGAAAGGAACCGCCAAGCCGCCAAGCGGCTATCAAAGTAGTTCCCGAATAGCAAAGCTATTACATAATCGCTCTAGGAAACAACTATTCCTCGGGCTAAAGCCCCGCCAGGCATTGAATTATACCCAGAAGCGATCCTCGACCCCTTTCTCGTGTTTCTGCACGATCAGATAAGGTTTCAAAAAATAAAAATAATAGTAATAATTGATTGCTTATTTTTGAGCCGCTTATATCAGTATGCAGTAAGTAATAAAGGTGAATATTGAGAAAAACTCACTAGTTCGTAATAAACTATGAAATTTTGATGTATCTCGATATCTACAATTTTAACTTTGGTTGAAACTTTTTCAAGTTTCATCGGTATTCAAATTAAAAATCAGAAATATTCGAAACTTAAGAGTATGCGAGTTTCATTCAAAACCACAGAATAAATTATTCCTCTAAACAAATTTGATACTATAAATATATATTTTAACTAAATTCGTTCCTTTTAAATTCTATAAAGAGCTTTTGTAAATATGTTAAAAAATTAATAAACGTGTTACTGTTATTAGCAAATATGTTCCAATGTTACTTTATTTTTCCATTGTTATTTTATTCGACAAATGCTAAGTGGATAATAAGGGGGTTACATTGCATACGATGCCCTGGACCACAAACCTGGTCAGAGTGGACAGTGAAGTTCAAGCAGCGCTTCCAGAAGGGGCCGACATCCGGCACATAAATGGTGCCGTGTATACTGCTGCCGAAAGCTTCTCCCGATTGGAGAGGGCGAAACACCAAAATTACGGCGAATAGCCGCCAATTTAAGACGCATCCCTCACACATTCAATGAGGTAGTGCTGCGTCCCACCAAGCAGCACTGCCTTGATAGGATACGAATTCTAGTGACGTGCAAAAAGTCACCAGTGACGCGGGCACGAAGGCTGGCAGAAAATAATTTGTGCCAAAAACCTTTGCGTCTATTCAAATCGCCTCAAAGAACTACCGACCTGCTTAAGCGCATGTTACAAGGTGTTTACACACATCTTGTACATGCGAGTACTCCTAGCAGTTGAGTCGGTTTACTTGGGGTTATACGAACAACGAGGGTCTAAGAATGGTGTTTCGCTGGCTGCAAGGAGAGTGTGTTAATTGACAGATGTATCACGCAGGACTTCGTGCAGTACAAACGAAACATTTCCATGGCCTGGATCGACTACTGCAAGGCATTCGACATGACATCGAATGAGCTAATAACTCACTTAGTCCAATTCCTTATGGTGTCCGGTCCTGTAGTGAGATGTATTCAAGAACTGATGCCGCTCTGTAGGACTCGGTTTACCATATCTTCGGGTGACACTAGAGTCCGTACAGAGCGATCGTTCAGAAGGGGCGTGTTTCAGGGAGACTCCCTTAGCCCGCTTCTGTTTTGTATCTCACTGCTGCCGTTGTCCGTGTCCCTTAGGAAAACCCGTGGCTATAACTACAGCATGCCCACCGATCGGAAGCATAAGGTCACCCATCTATTTTACATGGATGACCTATAACTTCGTGCCTTCGTAGAAAGGGAATTACGCCAGTCCTTAAGGGTGGTGTAGTAGTACACGCAGGCCATTGGGATGAAGTTAATAGACGGAAGCATCTTACACCACTTAGATGCTGGAGAGTCGTACACCTATTTGGGTGTTGAACAACGCTCCATCCGAGTAGTAGGTGTCATAAAGAACGCTCTCCTTGACAAGTATTTGAACCACCTACAACAGATCTGGTCTTCAGAACTGTCGGGGAAGAACAAGGTGTCTGCAACTAACATGTTTGCCATTTCGATCCTTGTCTACCCCTTCGGATAAGTCAAATGGATACAGGAGGAGTTGCGACAACTCAATGTAGTAACCCGGAAAAAGACGCATCTCAGTCGGAGTTTGTATCGCAAATTCGCGAGTTTGTATCGCTTAAGATTAGAGTCTCTTCATAACAGGATGAGTCCTGGATAAAAACTGTAATGTCAACAGGAGTTCGGATCCCCTTCTCTGCATGGTTCGAGATCACGAACATGATAGAAGCATTTATATTTAAGGCAGCACGTAGAGCAGCCGATGATCTCGCTCTCGTCTTCGATACGGAACGGGCTAATCACAACTATGCCACCGAGTTGAAACCCGTTCGGTTAAAGGTCCATGTAAAAGCTGCAAACTATTTAAGAGCTCCGCAGCTTCATAAAGATGACCCATGCGTGGGGTCTTCTTTAGAAATATGGAAGCCCTGGGCTTATCCCAAAAGCTGATTTTTGCTTTCTTAAGGTCAACCGGACTAAATTCTGAGACCAAGGGATTCATCATAGCTTGCCAAGATGGTGTATTTAACACGCTTGTCTGTCGGAGTCGTGTCATGGGTGTGGAGGTCCCTGATGTCAGCAGTACGGCCTGCCGCAGGGCGCCGGAGACATTGATGCATTTACTGTCGGCATGTCCGGTATATACAGTCTCGGCCTATAGCCATAGACACAACCCAGTGTTACGAGTACTTTATTATTATCATTTAAGGCACTCATATCTGTGCTGCCACCTGTGCTGCCTTATGCTCCGGATGATATTAAGTCTATAATGGAAAACGAGAAGTGCCTAATATATTGGAGCTAATGATTTTGAGATTAATATATTATGATTCACTTTGTTAAAGACCTTCGAAAAATCAGTATACACTACATCGACATGACCTTTATTATCTATATGATTTGCAATTATCTGGGTGAATTCTGCTAAATTTGTAACGGTTGAGCGTTTTGCTACGAACCCATGTTGATGAAGTGATAAAACAGATTGCACAACAAGATAAATGTGGGTCTATAATGACATTTCGAAAACCTTTGACAGCCATTTTTGACAGAATAGTAATTGGGCGACAATTTGTTCTGTTAGATGGATTGCCACATTTTAATATAGGGCAGATCCTTGCTACTTTCCAAACCACAGGAAACGTGTGAGTAGACAGATTAAACAATATGAAAAGAGGCTCTGTTAAGGCCCCTGAGCAATCTTTAACAAGAAACCTCGGGATCTGATCATCTGCACTGGTCATTTTGTTCTCTTAAGTTTAGATAAAAAATGATGAATGTCCGCTTCTGTACATTGTACTACATTAATACAGGTTGAGTGACTTTCAGAACTAGAGTTTATAACCTGCACACCATCAATAGAAAAAACTTAAAAATATCTAACGAACTCATTAATAATTTTGATTGTAACATCAAATGGTTCCTCATCGAATAAAACCGTTGATGGAATACGCGGCGAACTATTCTTACTCTGAACATAAGACCAAGAACTTTTGGGATCTCTTAAAATTCTACTGAATGTATATTAAATAATTATTGTAAGCATCAACTGTTTGTGCTTTAATAATGCCTCGTAATATTTTCAATTCAGTAAGATCAGTTATGTGGTGCCTTTTCTTAAATTTGCTATGATGGAAGCTTTCAATATTATTAATTAGTTCAGCAATATACCACGCTGGATATTTACGCTTTACGCTTAAATTTTTTTATATACGAGAACAAATTGATCAAATAAACTATAAATTTTTAAGTAAATTGCCTCACATGCAGAATTGATATCCGTATAAGTTTTTATAAGAAATGCCAGTTGCTATGCAGTAAAGAATAATATAGCCCAAGAAAAATGGCTTTCTTAAAATTTTTGTTTTATTGTTACAATGAGAAGGAAAGTTACTAGATTCAGATGTACGACATAACTACCTAACTAACTGGAAGAGCTAGAGAAATATATCTTTAACCCTGTTATTAGAGATTTAAGTATTAAAGGTATATTGTTTTTACGTCGCCATTGAGTAAGAAAGTGAAGTGTTTAAGCTATGGAGTTAAATTATGACAATTTATAAAACATCTGTCCGTGTTTTATCTAATCTGTTTAATTGTCAAAAATAATTAATACATCATTTATGTATAAACCAAAATATTGTTTTAATTCTAATCCTAAAGGCGTGTTATAACATTTGTAACATCATTTGTTTGATTTTAATATATTTATTAGTTATACGTAATTCATTTAAGGGTTATTACACACTGAATTACTAGGACACGTACGATACTACGTGTAATAGATAACTACGTATAAATAAAATCACAAAGATAAGGATATAATTTGATTTTTCCGAAAACAATAATTCCTGCTTATATTCGATGGTAATTAATACAAAAAAAAAACAGTATTTCCTATTGATTATTTACATCAAACAGAGCCATTTTTCTACTCTTTCAAAAAATACAAAACAGGTTTATATAACTACTATACTCGTATAGTAGTTCTATACAGGTTTGCATAGTAATATAAGATAATATATGTATATTATGTAATATAAAATAATACAGTTTAAGTCCAGAAGAAAATAATTTAAATTCAACATTACTAATATAGATATAATTAGTGTGGTGGATAAAATGCTTTATATTTCAATAGAAGAAACTTAGTTATGCTGAAACTTTACATTCTATTGTTTTAAACATGAGTAATTTCGTATGATTATATGAGGCAAAGACAAATAAGGAAGCACCTATAACTACTATTTAAATCCAATTCACTATGGATTACATTACAAAAAATATTTTAGATGTTAAAAAGTTAGATCCATTAAAAAGTTATAAAATATAATAACCATCAAAATAATAAAATTAAATAATGTAATTAATATAAGTTAAAACTATAATATAAGTATTAAACGAGTTGGTATATGATGGAATTATACCACGGATTTGTTTCGACATTTGTCCTAGATCGGTGTACCGTGTACGGCACTAATGAGTACTAATAAAATCGAAACAGCTGTCTGTCGTTCATATTACGTCCGGAACAAATGTCGAATCCTACCCGTGGCGGGGTCCCTCTTCAAAAAAAAGCTTTGGTCGTGCAGAAACACGAGAAAGGGGTCGAGGATCGCTGTTAGGTATACTTCAATGCCTGGCGGGGCTTTAGCCCAAGTAGTTGTTTCCTACAGCGATTATGTAATAGCCTTGCTATTCGGGAATAACTTTGGTGGTTCCTTTCTCGATTCCCAACTTGTAAGTTACAGACATAGATCTTATCGATTTAGATGAAAACGCCCCCGATGTATTTCGGCATTTGTCCTGGATTGGCGTACCGTGTACGGCACGAATGAAAACTAATAAGTTCGAAACAGCTGTCTGTCGTTCGGATTCCATCCGATACAAATGTCGAATCCTACCCGTGGCGAGGTCCCTTAAAAAAAAGCTCTGGTCGTGCAGAAACACGAGAAAGGGGTCGAGGATCGCTATTAGGTATACTTCAATGCCTGGCGAGGCTTTAGCCCGAGTAGTTGTTTCCTACAGCGATTATGTAATAGCCTTACTATTCGGGAACCACTTAATAACCGTTTTGCGGTTTGGTGATTCCTTTCTTGATTCCCGACTTGTAAGTTACTTACATAGATGAAGTTTAAAAAATTATCTTGTTGAAGTTAACAATGAAATGACAATGAAACAATGAAATTAATTAATGATTAATAAACTAGTTGTACTATTGGTAGAAGTAGGATGCAGTAGTAGTTTTAAAATTTAGCTGTAACTTGGAAAGGAAGCTCATTTGGATATTTTTACACTGACATTTCATATATATATATATATATATATATATATATATATATATATATATATATATATATATATATATGAAAAGATATATTTTTTTCATTTTATCTATTATTTTATGCTTATTGTTACAATATTTATTATTAAAATATGCATAATAAAAAAATCAGTTCAGGTTTTATTTGATTTTTAGTAAGAGGACGAGCGAATTTTAGAAAGTGGCAACATTTTCTTTATTTTACACCGTACTCCGTGTTGAATCTTCTCGAATTCGACTTAGATAATAAAAGACGCGATTCTGGCGCGAGGTTCGGCAATTAAACTACGTAAACTAATTAAGATTAGACAGTGCAGTTTGATATCAGTAACATCTTAATATTTGGTTCTGAATGGAATAAATTATTAGTGCGGCGGTAAGCAGGCCGTTGGAAGTTATAAATTATCCTGTTAAAAAGTAATTTGCCATAAAAGTGGAATCGCTGGACAGTATCGCTGCGTATATATCTGATATCCACCAGGAAGAAATGTATTTCGCGAAAGTTGTACACAACAATAAGCGTAACAGACGTGCCATCGTATTTCATTTCAAGAATGTTGATAGTTGGTTTAGGAAATACTGAAATGTAGAGAGGGCAGATGTGACGAGATAACAAGTTGAAAGCGTTTGCTTTCGAAAAGAAGGCATCAGAAAATTAAATCTAGTTATTATTTGCTCTTAGGAATTAATAAAAGCTCGTTTTCGAATTTCGTTTTACTCTTAATTCAGTGTTTTTCTTTTTGAATCAAAATTATTTATTTTAATTATTAATAAACATTAATAAACGAAGTCAACATCTTATATTATATTAAAGAGAGAGCCATTAAAGAGAGTTCCAAGATATTGCCAGGATGATCAAGTACACCAAGATTTAAGTATTATAATACAAAATTATAGCTTTGCTTGATTCTACCTGTATTTGAAGTTTGGAAGACTAGTACTTTTTAAAGTTAACTCAAAATAGTAATAACGTAATGACGTCCTGGCAACTCTGGATTCGAATGTTTTCGGACAAAATAAGTCTCACTAAAATGGAAATGTTTAACACTTTAAACATTTCCACTTTACATAAAACTCTTGAATATAACAAACTATTTAATGTAAGCTTTTACATAAGACCGAATTATCCGAATGTTATATTGATAAATATTTTCATTTTACAAATATTGCATGACTTATAAGAATTATAAGTCATATTAATATAAGAATTATAAGTATATTTTCGAAATATACCTATCTAATATTTTTGTCATAATATATAGAAATTCAATTGAAAAATGTAATGAAAACATTTCTACGATGCAGTTGTGATCTGTTCTTTGTACCATTAGCATTTGACCAGACATAGGAACACTTTATTTTTTAGTGAAAAAGTATGTATTAGCAAATTTGAAGTGTTACATATATTTAGATGCATCCAGTGGTGGCCTCGCATGTAATCAACTCTATATGTTGTAATAATTTATAATTATATTATTATTATATAAATGTAGTAATACATATTAATATATTACTACATTTATATACACACATAGGCGATCACGCTCAAATCTACGAGACAGTATTTCAGCTGCGACGAAGTTAGCACTGGTACCACTGGTACAGCTCTCTCTCTCTCTCATGGTGGACAGCTTTAAAATGAATAGAGCGCTTTAAACTTCATTTCTTTTAGGGGTGTTCAGTCATTGCTTTAATATCTTATTCAGAATGGTAGTTTCTTCTTTGTGACTGATGAAGAAATAGGAAATAAAATGCCATTCATTATACCATTTACCTCATGTTTTATTATATACACTGTTATGAATTATGTTTTGCAATTTTGCAGAATTTGGACCAAGAATCAGAAGATGACTATAATAATAACGTGAACTCAGTCGTCAAAGCACTGTTCATAGTTGTCATATTTTTTGACATATCAACATTATATCCATATTTTGCATATAGCAAAAGATCGTCTCACATATTTGCATATAAAACAATTCGCCCGTATTAAAAATCATTTTATTATTAGATATAAGCTGTTTATGTTTTTATAAATTGACGCTGATCTGAGCCAGGAGAATGTTGCATTTGTTTACGATAATTTAGGGTTCTTCTAATAATACATATTTTCAAATCTTTTCACATCACTAAGTCGAAAATTTGCAATTATTTTATTATTATTATTATTATTATTATTATTATTATTTATCATTCATGTACTTCTACAATTTCTGATTTTTGAATCTGGTTGATAACTTAGGATTTATGTCTGTTTAGCTGTCAAATAAATTTCTTTATGAAAAAAATATATAACTACCGTTAAGCATATCTTCCAATGTGTCAAAATAGTTACAAATAGCAATTGAATATTTGTTAATCGTAACTGATATATTAAATCACGCCTGTGTTGTGTTCTAGTTGAGCACCATATCAATACTATTATGGATAACATTATTAAATTTTCTATAAAATATAAATAACTCACTAGCACATTTTTATGAACAAAGCAATTCAGAAGTTAAACTAAATAGATATATCACTATAATTTAAAGGAACATTCTGTTTACACGTCATTAAAAAACAGGTATTTATTTATATATACGTTCATACTTGAATAGGAGAAACCGTCGGCAAAATGAAAAAATACATGAAAATATAAGTATTAGTCTAATACATATCAACTTACTCGTATATTTACAGTGTATTAAACTGATTAATTTCATTCGATTGTTTATTTCAAATCTTTGTGGAATAATTTATTTAAAATTAGGATATTAATAATAAATGCGGAATTCATCAAACATTGAATGGAACAGTATATGAAATCTTTAAATAAACGCTAAGAGTGTTTTTCATGCGGTAGATAATATATACATAATATTTACATAATGTTAACATTAATGTAACAATGTTTTACATAATATAATTTATTTTTGTTATATCGTATTTAATTATAATCCTTTTAAAAATGTAATAAAAACAGATGGTTTGATACGACGCCGACGGTTTGCATCATTTCTAAAATAACTTCATATCTTTCTGCTGAAAACAATGCAACCTGCGCAATGGAAACCGTAAAGTAATTTTTGAGTACGTCTATAGAGCATAATAGGATTTCTGTTATTCTCGAAATCTGGCGAGGTTCTGTGACAGTCTAACAGAAGATAGTCATCTCGCAATCTCGGAATCATGATGGCGCTCACGACTGAATCATTCAAATTACTAAATACCCTGCCGGGACATACACGAGAGTTCCATTTGTCAAGTCTGTCCCTTTCGTCCGTCTTTCGTCTCTGATGTCTTGTAGCCTGGACGTTACCGTGTCCGTCACAGAAATCGACTCTCACTCAAATAAATCCTCATTCTCATCTAAACTGCTCTCAACTCAAGGTGAAGCTTAACGCCTACGATTTATGATTTTTTTTATCTGAATTGTATAAAAAGTTTCTAAAAAATAAGACAAATGCCTGCTTAGCTTTTGCAGCAAAAGCCAGCAAAGAAAGAGATAATTCGATAAAAACCTGTAAAATACTGGACTGAACAGAAGTTGTTACACAAAAAATGAATTGGTATTTTTTACAATACAACAAATGAAATCTAATTAGGATTATATTACACATGTAGAAATATTTATCATGTCCCAGGTGATATAAATATTATAGTGATCTATAAATATTGTAACTACCAAATGATTGTCTGATAATTACAATTTCCTATCTATATTTACTAAACGGCTGTTTTCGTGTGTATGTCACGAAATTTTTATGTCGATGAACGAAACGCTTTTCGTTCGAATTTCGGCATTTTGACAAAATCAATACAGTAAATCGGCCCTTGCAACCAACGTGGTAACCTTTTTTTTTTTGATCGGAGCCTCTAGAGGCATGCTGCGGAGGTACCTTCGATATGAGCGAGGGGGCGGCGCAATTTTATTGCGATTTGCTTACTCGTTCTTTATTATAACGGACATGTTTTTAAGCAGCACCAGGTGTTCGCGTAGCATTATTAGCCTAAACATTATAGTGTTTATTATAAACATTTGTTCAAATGAAATAATTGAAACACGCAAGAAAATCGCCTAAATATGACTGATTTTCTATATTTAGGATTTATTGACAAGTTGTGTCTTTATGACTTAATTTTAATAATTTCAAGTTCAAAATTGGCTAAAACAAAAGATAATATTTGTCCGCGTCTGCTTTAAATGATTTAAAAGTTAATATGATGGGTGCTCTATCTACGAACTATTTCCAAAATCATTAATCTTTATTTTTGATGATTTCCAATGGAATTTGTTTCTAGGGGAAGGTTTTGCAAAACATCCATGGCTACGGCTGTCGCTTAACGTACGATTTGCCAACCACGTTGGCATCGTCAGGCAATTTACTCAATTAAAGCTAAATTTTAATTGACGCAATGTGTGTCGAGTATTGTGGAACACTAGTCTCTTGTTAATGAAATATAACTGGAAGAATCATGTTATTGAAAATCAGGTGAACAGACGAGGTCTACCAAAACTTTCATTATTGAAATTGAGTCATTCCCAAATAAGTATATCTTTAACATTTTTTAAATATGCCTGTTTAAGCTTTGCTCCGTAAGTCGAGAACTTGTCAATTGGCGTTTGGCAACGCAGCGGTATGCATTTTACCAGTCGCCACTTATGTTATTACTGCACATTCATCATAAGCAATATGTAAAATTTAATTTAGTCCTAAACGACTTTCCTTTTTTATTTTTTCAAGTAAAAGACGTTTTCATTCAAGACGTTTTCATTCACATTTTAAATTTTTGCCAAGCTCGCTCAATTCAACAATACGTCGTTCAATGCTTAGGTTAGTTACTCTGTTTATTTTTCGCAAGATGCTTTTTTGCAATACAATTTAAACGTTTCTGTATTACTTTCCGTTTTGTAAATTTTCCTTTATTATCCCGCAACTGATCGCGATAAAAATTCATTTTTAATTTTTCCAAGAAGTTTCTTTCACGCTCCGAAAAAGTTTACAAAGTTAGGTTAAGTCTAAGACATACACAATCGTAGATTAAAATTCATTAAAAACAGATTAAAATACGACACAACGCAACGTTGCCATGTCTTAAGTTTCAATGAATAAACATGTAATTAATTATATGTATATGTACACATGCAGTGTCTGGATAGAGTACAGTCTCTGAACAAAAATAACGAACACTAGACTATTAATATTCCATATATTTTATGTTTACACGCACATTTATTTTTGGATTGGACGGTACCAGAGAAACTATCTTAAAGAGCTCTGATAGTGCAAGATAACAGAAGTTCGACATTCTCATTAATATTTGCCCGATATTCCCATGCAGTATGGACAAATTGTGTAAAATATGCAAAACAAATGATCAAAGCTATAGGGAAAAATGTTATCTTGTAGATGTTACTATAAAAACCCTTAATAATTTACATCGAAGAGATTGAAAATAACTATTATTTCTGATTCAGTTTCTATTCAGTTATCTGAAGAAGGCGATGAAGGTACGGAGGGTAATTTTAAGTACTTTAGTTTTGATAGTTTGAAGTTATACGGTAGGTTATACGGTTACTTTTCTGTAGTGTAATTATATAGAGATTATATTATAGGTACCTTAAGATACGTATTATCAATTTTAATAGTACATAGATACCAGTTATAGGTATGGTATATCTATTTTCATTTCTGTTCTGTATTTAATTTCGTCATAAGAACGTTATTAACACAAATGTCTGTATATCAAAGATATTATTTTTCAGATAAATATGTTCTATATTCCCAGTCAATAATAATAATAATTACAAATTACTGACTACTAATATAAAGGTAGTTTCGAAGCGTTAATAATGTGACTCATCATTAATGTGTTAGTCAAGTTTGACTCAAGTATATGAAAGGCCCTCTAGACGTCCCGTATGTGAAAATATTTAAGATTTATTATTAACAGTAATGAAATTATTTGTGATTTACTTTTTAATAACTAGAAAACTTTTCAAAAAAGGCGCTTCTTTTTAAAAACAATCACATACATAAAGGAAGGGTAATTTAATAATTCAATAAAATAAGTAAGATATAGTAAATCTAATGGGATATAATATATATATATATATATATATATATATATATATATATATATATATATATATATATATATAATTATTAAATTATCTACAATATCTCTATCTTGAACAACCCAATATAAGATATATAGACTTTAAGGTCGAAATGTCATTAAGTGATGTTACTAATCATAAAACTAACGATTTTATATGCATTATGAGTCATAGGAGTCAAAATACACATTAAGATTCTCATTATTTTCAAAACGTATTAAAACTGTACCACCACGAGAATAGTCATATATTAGTGGTAGCTTCTTTAAGGTATATGAGCAAACTTTACATTTATCTATGTTTATTAAAAATGTATTCTCTAAATACCATGACAAAACAAGCTTGATGAATTTTTTCAACCTCAAATGATCATCTAAGCAGGTTATATTTAAAAATAATTTTGTTATCGGCAAAAAGATGATGTGACATGAGCATTAGAGATAAATCGTTAATAAATAATATAAAAAATAATGGCTCCAACTTTCAGTCTTGAGGTACTGCAGAGGACGCTAAGAAGGTTACGGATTTAAAGTCATATATGAAGTAAATAATATAACGAAAAATCTACACAGTTACATCGCATTCACTGGATCTTTATTATCTGTATTAACTTTTATTATGTTTATTAGGAGATAAAGCGGGTTGCACACCAAGATAAATGTGGATGTATTTCGAAATATTTCAAAAGCCTTTGCAAGATTTTACAGAATACTGATTGGTCGATAATTTTTTGTCAAATTCATGGGCTCTTTTTAATATAGGGCTGATCTTTGCTACTTCCCAAACCTAGGAAAAGAGCGGATAGAGTATCAGATTAAACAATGAGACATGGGCTCTATTAAGGCCTTTGAGTCAAAAAAACTCGGGATCTGATCATCCTCTCAGGTTGCATGCACGTTGCCCTCGCAGGTATATTGTTTTTAAATTTTGACAAGCTTTATAATGTTTTGTTTGTATGTACCAATTATGATCGATTGTGCAGTTGTTGTATATATATATATATATATATATATATATATATATATATATATATATATATATATATATATATATATATATATATATATATATATATATATATATTTATATTAAATAATACTTCTTAGCTTAAAATACTGATCCAATTCTGAGATATAGTAATATCAGAAGCAACTTTGATGTTATTACATATACCACTTAGTAGTTTCATTAGCTCTATTTCATTACATTACTTCCTTCATTTAAGTATAATTAGTTTTGTATTACAACAGGCTGTTATTTTGTGATGATAAATGTAGCAATAACAGCAGACGTATTGATTTTAAATATTTCTATTTCGAAATAAAAGAAGAATAGAATGCTTGTGTTCAATGCGCAAACAATATTTACAAGGTATTTGATAGATAGGCCATTTTCCTTCATTTAAAAAAATTAGTCACACCTTGGCAAAAGAAATGAGAATTTGCAGAAGTGAATATCAAATATAATTTATCCTATATATGAAAATGGTTCCCACCCTGTATTTATACAAGTTGAAATTCTAATTTTTACTTGAATATCCAAATTCGTTGTAGAGGACAATTTTAATGTGTCTACGTCATTTGTACTGAACGTAATATGCAATTTGTGTTAATCTGTAATTTAATATCTATTTTCGGCATATAGTTAGAAAAGTAGTTATGTATTTGAATTTGTGTCCATATGAATATGTGTAAATTCATATTCAGATAGTCTTAAGTTGTAAAAATGTTTTTTTATTTTTGCAACTTGTTGACTAAGTTTTATTTTAATGTGTAACGTTTTAGGCTCCACAATTAAAATAATTTAAATATAAAATCTAGAGGGTTCATTAAAAACTAAAAACTATATCATTCGCATATGATCATATTCGATTATATGAACTTAACAATCAATAATTTTTTATTTATAATGTTATTTATAATCTATTTATATGTTATATAATTATTCCTTATGAGGCTTCATTGAAACACAAAAGAAAAGTAATGTATAAAATTTAAATATGTGGATAACAAAAACTCTATAACAAAACTCAAAATAACAAACACTATAAGCATTTTACCGACCCTTGTGTATATGTATTATATACCTACAATAAGAAAATAAATTATATTTTGTGTTCGTTATATACCAAAAGAAAGTCGATATCGATTCGATGTTGACATATAATCAGCTCTCCAAACTTACTATCTAATCAACATATTTCGCTAAGAATACATATATTCACATTCATCTTTTACATGTAAAAACTGAAAAGTTTAATACCTATAATACAAGCGAAAGTAATAATCTTACAAAATAACGCGTTCCTTAGTTCCTTCATGCATATTTAGACAAGGAAAACTTTTATATGAAATTAGACGACTGAAACAAAAAATCGAACAAGTCAACAAAAGCGATAAATCAAATTTGTGTTTCTACTTAACTTTTTAGAAGGGGGAAGTTCAACAAGCAGGGCAAGTGGATCTAGAGAAGCGAGTGGGGCTTAAAGCCATTGTGACAGATGTTACATAATGCATGTTGTCCGTCAGCCACCGACTGTCAACATTCGACCGCTGCCCCTCCAGCAAATTATTCGTGTTGCATTCATGTGCTTATTATGAACGTCAATCGTGTCACTGTGATGGTCACAAGTCCACGACATTAACAATTAGTACGTGGTGGTTCTATTTAAACGAAACATATTACTTCCTTACTTTCCTTAGCTTCTTTACTCGTGGTCAACAAGTAAACTTAAATGTTAAATTAAAAGTTTATTTAATCGTATTTTTTTTACTTTTGATAAAAAAACTATGAGAAGTTTTCCATCAAAACCGAAAAATTACACGTTACTCGGCATGCGCATTGCCAACCTAGTTGGCATCATCAGAATGTAATTAGTTTAGTTTTAATCATCTCCTGATTATGTTACGCACGTCGAGTAACGTGCAATCTTTTGGTGGTCGTGGAAAACTGGTCTCCTGTTTTTTATTGCTACATCGAAAGTTCTAACCCCTTCCCAGAATTAAAATTTGACAAAAAATATTAATACGGCTTTCACTTGGATGAGTTTGAGTAGATCACATCATCCTTTGAAAATAAAATAGAACTGAAAAGTATATAATTTAAATTTGTGAATCAATTACATAAACGCTATAAGTATTTCAGCAGAATGTGATTGGCTCGCTCAACTTGACCCCATGCTTATTATTGTCCCATTTATTATCACAAAATATCATCCTGTTGCAATACAAATCCAATTATATTTAACATCAAGAAATAAATGCAACCCAAGGAGCACGAAATATGACCCAAGTAGTCAAATTGAACCAATCAAACTATGTCAGTGGTATGTAATAATTTCAAAGTATGCTGCTAATATCATTTGACCTCAGAAATTGAGTCAACTTTAAGCTAAGAAGTATCATTTTGTGCATGCATACCCAACTCCACAATCGATCATCGTAGGTATATTATAACAAACAAAATATCAAAATTTAAAAACATGATAACCTGTGATTAACGATTTCTCAGGGGCCTTAATAAGTTCTCATATTGTTTAATCTGATAGACCACTTTTTTCCTGAGGTTTGGAAAGTAGCAAAGATCTGCCCTATATATATATATATATATATATATATATATATATATATATATATATATATATATATATATATATATATATATATATATATATATATATATATATAAAAATTGGCTAGTCATCTGACAAGAATTATCGACCAATTCTGTTAAATTTTGCAAAGGTTTTCAAAATGTTTCGAAATACCCCACATTTATCTTGGTGTGGAACCCGTTTTATCTCCTAATCAACATAGATAATAAAGGTCAAGTAGATGTGGTGTATACTGTTTTTATTACATTATTTGCTTCATATATCGCTTTAAATCCAGAACCTTCTTAACGTCCTTCGCAGTACCTCAAGGCTCAAATTTGGGACCATTATTCTTTATATTATTTATTAATGATTTATTCCTGATGCTTATGTCACGTCATTTTCTTTTTGCCGATAACAAAATAATTTTTAAATATAACCTGCTTAAATGATCACTTGGAGGTTGAAATAATTCAGCGATAGATAAATGTAAAGTTTGCTCGTATACCTTAAAGAAACAACCACTAATATATGACTATTCTTTACGTAGTACAGTTTTAAAACGTTTTGAAAGTTTTCAGGATTTTGCTGTGTACTTTGATAATAACCAATTATCCTCTAGGCGCATCAATTAAGTGGCTCATAATGCATATAAAATCCTTGATTTTATGATTAAGAAACATCATTTAATAACATTATAACATTGTAATATCCGCGGGTATCCAACAATAAATCAACGGCATCTCTTAAAGTGTTTATCATTTCGCATAGAATAATTATTATCCAGTAGAAAGTCATGCTTTGCTTCTGTAAATATTTTAAATGCATTCATTAACACTAGAAGGGTGCTTACTAGCCTCCATTTATATTTGAACTGTTCCATAATTGTATAGATGCACCCGTATTACTAAGCATGTTTAGTATACGGGACCAGGCTCTCAAGAAGAAAGTATGTTTTATTGCCAAACTGTAAGGTCTAATTTATTGCAATGCAATGCAGATTTTAATACAATATGAATTTATGTGATTTGAACAATTGTACTCATAATGAGTTTAGGGAAACGAAACAACTAATTTTTACTATCGTGTGTTACTGAAGTATTCCATTGTTAATTAATGTCAAGAAATAACTTTGACATTAATAAATATATTTAACCTTAGGACAAATAATCTCATTACTGTTAATGTTAATAATAAACTTCAAATATTTTCATATACGGGACGTCTAGGGGGCCATTCATTTAATGAGTCTGACTAACACATTAATGATCAGTCACATTAAGGCTTCGAAACTACCTTGATATTATTGCAGTAGATTTGTAATTATTATTATTATTGACTGGGAATACAGAACATATTTATCTGAAAAAGAATATCCCTTATATACAGAAGCTTGTGTTAACACTGTTCTTATAAGAAAAATAAATACAGAACAGAAATGAGAATAGAAATACCTATACTACTCGTATCTCTGTACTATTAAATATGATAATATATAAACGTAAAATATCATATATAGAATATCAATAGTTTAGTATTCATTATTTTTGATCAGAGATTGTACTCTATCCAGACACTGCATGTATACGTATACACACAATTACATGTTTATTCATTGAAACTAAAGACATGGCAACATTGCATTCTGTCGTATTTTAATCTTTTGCGATTATGTATGTTTTATATATATTTGTAAACATTTTCGGAGCGTGAAAAAAATTTATAGAGGAATTAAAAATGATCAGTTGTCGGACTACAGAGGAAAATTTGCAAAGCGGAAAGTAATACAGAAGCGTTTAAATTGTATTGCAAAAATGCATCTTGCGAAAAGATGTAACAGAGTAACTAACCTAAGTATTGATTATGAACGATGTATTGTTGAATTGAGCGAGCTTAGCAAAAATTGAAGATATGATTTTAGAAACGTTCTTTCACTTGAAGAAATAAAAAAGGGGAGTCGTTAGGATTAAATTCGATTTTATATATTGTTTGTGACGAATGTGTAGTAATAACGTAAGTGCCGCTGCGTTGCCAAACGCTAATTGACAAGTTCTCGACTTTCGAAGCAAAGTTTAAACTGCCATATTTTAAAAATGTTTATCTTTTCAACAAATCGGACAATAATCGATATTTTTAATTCAGAATATTCGTAATAAACTAATGTATAGATGTTGTTTTTGGAAAAAATGTATAGAAAAATTTTGTTTAGAAAAGTTATGATGTAAAATGTGTAACTTTTAGTTAACTGGTACGTTCAAACCAAAAATTTCCAACTTTGATGGTGAATATCTCCTTTATTGTACGAGCAAAAATTTTTCATTTTAGCAACTTCCTTCGGGCATCTAAAATTTGATGAAATTCTATAGAAATAATTTCTGAATAACTTACAATTGAATCCTTTATTGTATATTTTTAATTAACCAATCATGATTATATAAATAAATATTATTCTGCTAATACAGTAGTGGCACTAGTTGTATATTTAACAATTAATATAATAGTTACGGTTTCTCTTCTCTTACAGTTGGTGTAACTTGATATACTTTATATGTATATGTACTTAACACTAAATTATTCGAAGTCACATTTATGAAATTATAAAAATATAGGTATGGCTCGTATAAAAATATGAATTTCAATATAATTTTTAAATTATTCACAGTTGATACGTGTATGCACGGTACCGAGCAGATTAGTAATCGAGGTGTACTGTTAATTTACTTTTAGCACATATGCGTCTAGTCTGCTGCTATCTACTCTTCCCCGCCGTTTTACTCAATTGTTTCGAGTGACTGTCTGTTTAGCATCGCCGTCTCATTCTAGGATCCGCCACGACATACAGCTTGTCTTCTTCTGCGTTTCCCAAAGGTCCCTTTTCATCTCATAACGTGACAAGATTCGCAAAATAACATCGTGCTCAACACGTGTCGTTTCTATAGCAACAGTTTGGCTCAACGTCCCGTTGTACTTGCTGACTTCTCCCGGAATCGTTCTACTGATTATTCCATAATAATCCCGCAAATGTGCGTTTTTCACTCGAAAAGTAGGCGAATTATAGATATAAGATTTCCTTGGCCATTCCCGTAAAATCCCCTTTTAAAACGGTTCTAACATAAAGGATATGCTTTTCTCATAATAAACCTAGCGTCACCGATGTCGCCGTCTGTTCTAAATACTACGCTTAGACATCGGTCGTTCAATGAAAAAGCTTCGACTTAAATCTGGAATCCGTAAAGGGTGTCTTAATCGTATTGAATAGGACCATAAAATGTGATAGTATTAATTTACGAGGGTCAACTCGGAAGTAGTTCCTTTCCGCCGATATATGGAATCTAGACATGTAATGTTTTATATTTATTAATCTGAATATTTTGTAATCTTTAGTTTTATTATATTTATATGATTCTATTTTTATTATTTACACGGTTCAATACAAAGGCTCACGCATATCTTCAAATGTATATACAGACACTAAATACTTATTTTTTTTTTGTCTTTTATAAAATATTTCCAGCTAGCAATTTTTAAAGAAATAATGAAAGGTATAATATGTTATAGGTTGTACTATATAGGTACTATATTGAAGGTTGTACGCATATGGTACTTAATAATATATTTTATTCAATATCTAAATACTTCAGAATTACAATGACACTACCACCATTACTATAAAATTTCTTATTACCCATTCTACCTATGTAAATATGTGGATTTATCGCCCAGTTAACGATTTTTAAAGTTATGGTGAAGGTACCACTGTAATTTAAATGTCATGTGTTTAGATATAATAAACAATTATTTAAAATTTAAAATTTGTTTAGGCATTGCTTTAAACTATTATATCCTTATTATATAATTTATTATTATTATAGAGCGGTAACCCTGTATTAGCGGTATATGTTATAATGACGGAATAAAAAGAAAGGATGGAAAAAACATATTTAAAATTATAGGTAGCATATTTAACCTTATGACATAAAACTTACGAGTACGAATACATGCACCTTCGCCATTTCTTTAAAATAATACTAGTTTTAAAAAAACAAAATATTCTTATATATAAATAAAATATTGATTCAAACAGGCCTTCAGATGTCACCAATAACTTGAGTATTTACAATCTAAAAATATTTTACACACTGAAGAATTCAGTATTTTGAAAATGTCCTATCTATCCTACTCATACTGTCTGGAGTCTAATGATTTTATACGACTAGACTTTTGATCAGATTTCAACTAGGGAAATTCCAAGATCCATTTATTTACAAAAAACTAAAATTATCGTGAGCAGGAAATTTATTATAAGTTATTTCGGATCTTATGCAACCAGTTTATACTAATTTCAAATATATAAAAAAGTGATTACTGGTTATAGGCCAAATTCAGTTGAGAAATTTATCTACTGAGAAAAGTTATCATCTTTTGTAATAACTCCCATTCCATATATATCAATAGTACTACCAATAACTGCATAACCGCATTTCTCTTCCACTATACATTAAAAAAATTTCGTAGAGATATTGTTTAAAGATTATTATTAAAGAAAGGTAATGCATTATATCATTTTGAAAGCATATTTTTCGCAAAAACATAAATATCACCGAAATGACTTAAAGAAGTCGTTTCGTCAAAAATGACTATCATCAAAAACAAAATACCATAAAAAGTGATGATATTTTGTTCCCCGTGAGGTTAATATGGTTTTTTATATTAACCTCACAGGATTTCTTTTTATACCGTCATCTTAATATACATAATACAGGGTTACCGCTCCATAATAATTAGAGGTTAGAAAATAAGGATACATATACCTTGGTATATAAGAAATGAAGATCTTCACCGAGATCTTGGAATAGAAAACGTTGAAATAGAGATTCAAGAATTTGCAAGAAGCCACAAAGGAAGACTTCTACAACACGAGAATATCAAGGCCATTCTTGATAACTCCAACCAAAAAAGGAGACTCAAGAGGATCAAACCCCACGAGTTGTGTAGTGGTTTGAGTGAAATTAAAAACATATTCAAATTTGTATAGTGCACAAGAAAGAGTGCCATACTTGTTTGTCAGAAATGGCTAAGAAGACATCAATGGGTGACTCTTAAGTAATTGAGTATAATAGGATTAGAAATAAGTTACTCTTAGACTAGCCTTAGACTAGATCGTAATAATAGTGTTTATATATAAAAATCCGTTTATATGTAGGCCTGTCAACTATATTTAACGGGGTATGACGGTGTAATACCACTAAAACGCTTTTTTGTTAACAAAACAAAAATGAATTTGGAGAAAGTTTTATATAATCCCTTTAGGCTGAGGTTTCCTAATCTACCTGTTCGTGTCACGTACTAAATGTAATTAAGGTACACGCGTAGTATATATGTTTATCATTTTCCATGTTTGTTACAAGCCTAAAGCAGCAAGCATTATATAATCGCGTTATATAATCTCGATGTCACTTAATTTCTTCAATATAGATAGTCGCGTTAATGATTCAGTTTACTATAATATAATTCTAAGAACTTATTCATAACTAAATGAGCAAGACAAGCTATATTAAGTACACCTGAGAAGCTCTAGATATTTATAGATATAACTTTATTTAGAGGACTCTGATCTTAGGTTTCAGATTCATTACTGCAGCAAATTGCAGCACACGCCGGTTTCATTGCAGGGACATAACACAGAAGATAATATTTATTCATATTTACTACTTATTACAGAATGTATTTAGGGTAGAATGTATCAGGTTCGCTTTCAACAAAGATAATAATTTTCGAAAAAGAGAAATGTACAGTCATAAATAACCTAAATTGCCAAAAAGTCCATAACGCTCTTTCGAATTACAATGAGTTGCCATTATTAACTTGCATCTTCAATATTTCATTTTAAAGACCGAATACCTAATACCGAACTAATAACATAAAGCCTAATAGCAATTTATTAATTTGATGTTGCGTCATAAAAATATCTCAATTTATTTATGATTGATGAATGTTCTTTGATAAATAATATTCAAGTTAAAAAACAGAAGACTAGTTTTCCACTAGCACCGAAATATTTGACATTTGTCGACAACGTTTCGCTAACCAAGTTGACATAATCGGGAGATTATTAAAACTAAGTTTGAGTTTTAAACCTCTCAATGATGCCAACTTGGTTGATGAAACCTGCGTCGAGGAACTTGTAATCTTTCGGTGTTTGTGGAAAGTTGATACTATTAATCTGTTTTTGTTGCCACATCTCAGAAAATTCCAGCCCCTTCCGAGGCATATTCAGTGTCAATATAAAAATCAGCGAACGAAATTATTAATGGAATTATATTACTATTTAAATCTTATCAATGGAATTTAACTTAAAAGAGAGCAAATTGTTATTAAAGCCCAACAAAATATTTTTATCCACTGGAATAACAATTATGTCTGTAATATCATTTAGTAGCGTTACTCTAGTGTAACGCTACTGAATAATTATACCGAGAGAACAATTTATTTATTGTTAGTAAATTACTGTTGACAAATAAATGTTGATTTTGGATATGGTAAAACAAATATGTATAATAAATTTTGTCGTCTAAATGTTTCTAGTTAGGAAAAATCATCGAGAAATATGTTTAACAGGAACTCCTGTCCTTGATAGTATTTGAACCTTGGAGTTTGTTTTTTTTTTTAGTTTAACAAAATACATTTGACTGTGCATTTGACTGTGCTTTGACGGTGCATTAAAATCACTTATGACATAATTGATAATTGACATAATTAATGATTGGCAATAAAATCATTTATTTTATGCCTTACGACAATAAATGCGACAAATAAATTGTGACCTACGACAATAAATACTAGAAATGCCTCTAACCAGAAGAATATTTTCTTACTATACGCGTAAGTAAAATGCGCAATCTCCCAAATATATACCTGAATGAATTTAAAAGCAACATAGAGTTAATCCATATAATATGCAATTTTAAACTTTTAATTTAATTAAATGGTATGCTTCTGCACAGTCGTGTCTATACCAATTAGGCTGCCTTACGTCACGACAATTGAAACACCGCCCGTCATAGCACATTTCAATTATTTGGTATCAATTATTTGGATACACAGGGCAATGGGTACTCTGGTACCTTTCATATATTAAAATAAACGAGCATTTTAATATACAAAAAAGGGATACAGATGAATAGTAAAACCAAATTAGTATCAAACATAATTTGTTAAATGTAAACTGTTCTCTTAATCTCTCGGTGAAACTGAATGAGAAACTGTTTTAACAATATACATTTAAGGCTTTCCGTGATAATTAACAATGTACACATTTCAGTTTGATATCCATAGTAGACAAAATATTATTTTTAAATGTAATTACATCTACTTTTCAGTTCATTACATGATACGTTACCAAAATGCGTAAAACGTATGTTTTATAAATAACTGGAGAGTTATATATGTTAGATCACTAGTTTGGATTTAAACTTTTTAAAAACAATTTATTTTATTTAACGGACGAACAAGAATTTAGATGTGTGAGTATAACAATAATACCAATACTAAAATTATACTAAAGCTATATTAAAATTATACTGCTCATGCAACGGGTTTGCTGTGACTTTATAAGTTTCGTTATGTTGAAAGTAAAGTTAAAATATAATTGGCAAAAGATTAATTTAAAGAAAGAACATTATAAGGTTTCAGCAAATCATCATAAACGTTGGTTACAATGTATATAGTTATATGATAAAACACGTAGCAGTATTGAGTTACGTCTGGCTTTCAGATAACATACTGAAGGTTTTATGTTACCTGATAATAAAGTTATAGAAGTGTGAGAACTACTTTGAATAATGAATGCAATACAATATATTTTATATAACAACTCCCCTTTTTAACAAAAAGTTGGTGTTATACAGCAACTTTTCAAAAATAAGTAAAATTGAAATTAATAATTAGGAATTTAACGATTATTGAAGTTATATAATAATAATAAAGTTAATTGAGAATATGAAGCCTTAAGTCAAGTTTAAATTATACAATTAATATTTTTTTAATATAAAATTTACAAAATTAAAATATATAGAGTCTTTGAAACCGATTTATAACTGAGAAACATTAGTTCAGTTCGATTTCTTCCTCTGGGGTTTCATCTTTGGATCTGATCGATGGTCTTCTTCTGGGCAGCATGCTCCTGAAGGATTCTCTTAAGCGTTTAGAAGGTCCAGGTGGAGGTGGTGGTGAATTTGTTGTGAGGGCGATTGCTAATCTGTTTCTCTTTCGGCATTTACATAAAATATATAACAAAATGAGAGTTACTATTAGTGTAATGATAAAATAAGTGAACCAAGAGATGTGTTTGGTGACAAATGGTTCATTGATCAAATCGTCTAACGTTCGAGAATACTCGTCCAATTTGTGTTTGGCAATCTCGAGGTCTTCCACATTTAAGTTATTCAATTTTAATGGTTCTAATTTTGGGATTTGGATGTCATCGAGGATTCCTTGACAACAATTAAAGGGAATTAAAATAGGGTGATCACTAACACTGATTTCTGAAAAGTTCTTAGAGTTTGCTTGTATTTTTGTCACTCCTATGAAAGCACTACATCCAGGTTGCAATTTAAAAATGGAATTTTTATAAATGATCTCTGTCTTGGTGTTTATTTGTTTGCAATTTACAGTAATTTGAAGTGGTTCTGAAGTAATTGTTAGCCATGATGAGTCCGTTAGTTGTTGGACATTGTATCCTTTTGCAAATATTATTGAAGTTTGGCAGCTCTCAGGTAAAGTTTTTAAGTGTTTCAGGATTTGGGCTTCACATATAGCATTGTCGTCGATGGGGTATGCAAATAGATTGGAACATATATTTGTGCCAAAGAAAAGTGGTTTACAGTCTTTTAGATTTTTGATAGGTATGTACATCAAAGAATCGACGTCACGCGCTAAGTATTTTTGTGATGAAGATAAAACATGATATAGACCAGTTCTATTATTTAGGATAGGGATTGGATATAATCTAAAAAGGGTGTATCTTTGTTGGTCTATTAGAGGGATTTTTAATGCAAATACCAAGTCTGAATCAGTTTAGTATGCTTCTAATTCCATAATATCCAAATATTTGGCAATATTGGAAGATTTTATAATGAGTGGTAAATTGTTTTGGTGTAAATTTTGTGAAATTTCCTGAAGCGAGGTTATCAAATTTTCAGGATTGATTATCGACGTATGAATAATTTTTAATCGAGCGAAAGTTATTGAATTTAGAATATCATTTAATTGATTCTCGATATACAGGTAACTTTCCATGAGAAGTTCACATTTTTCTAAAAATCTTAATTTTGCTTCAATTACTTTAATTTTATCTGCTGTCCTATAAATTGTGTCTGATATTATTTTTATATCTCTATTGAAGGTGGCTTCATCAATTTGCAACTTTTGTATGGTAGCGTTAAAATTCTTTATGACGGATGTTGTTACTGAGATTTGATTTTCATTAAATTTTCTAATTGATGCTCGTCATTAGTTAATTTATTGATGCAATTCATGTAGTATTCGCCATCTTCGGAATCTAAATTTCCTGTAATTGACTTAAATATTGTACCAATGCCATTGAGAATTCCACGTTTGTAACGTTTAGTATCAAAATAAATTTCGCTTAATTTTTCTTGAATTGAATTTGAAATTTGGGTTAATAAGCTGATGTGTGTTTTTACTTCACCTCGAAAAAGGTTCATGTTTTCAAATGTGGGGTTAATAGCGTGTAAGAGAATTTCAAGCATTTTCTCGTTATGTTCAAAAGTGTTCTTTATTGATGAAATGCTTTTGTGAACCAGAAGAGTTCATTGTTTATTTGTTACAACGATTTCGCTGTCTCGATGGTAATATATTCCAACGGTGTTGTTTATTGGAGTAATGGTGTATTGGGATACTGCTGCTCCAATCAGCAGAAGAAACCTGAAAATAATTTAATTCTCAAAATATGGTTTCATCCTGTCGAAATTGACTTTTGTCGTTTGTGACGTTTCGAGATTTAATAAAATTGCAGACTTTTGAAAGATTTTTATTATTTCGAAAGGACCGTTAAATTTATTATGTAATTTATCTTTAATTTGAGATTCCTTAACATAGACTTTATCGCCTATTTTAAATTGTATAGGATGTTCTGGAACGTTTCTATCGAATCTTAATTTAGCCTTTTCTTTTTGAAGCTCAGTTTTTGTGCGTGCAATTTTATAATAGTATGAAATTCTATTATTTAGGTCTCGTATATATTTTGATATCAATTCTTTTTGGTTATACAAAGTTTCAGGTGGGCGACTGGACGTATGTCCAAATACTAGCTCGTATGAAGAGAAACCGTGTGTTTAATTCGTCGAGTTATTATAACAAATAACAGCGTAAGGAATTACGTTTAGTGGATGTTCATTAGGGTTTTCAGCCTGATTAGTACGAATCATCTCTAAAAGTGTGGAGTGAAATCTTTCCACAGATCCGTTTGATTGAGGGTGGCTAACGCTAGAAAATGTTAATTTTATGTCGTATAAGGTATATAGGTCTTTGAGTAGTACGTTGTCGAATTCTTTACCGTAATCCGAATGTATACGAAGCGGAGTACCAAAATACTGAAAGTAAAGAAGTAGTGTATTTACTGTTGATTTAGCGGATTTATCCTCTAATGGGTACGCTTGAGTAAATTTGGTTAGTTCATCCCTAATAGTTAAGACATAATTTCTTTTTGGAATTTCTAGTATATCGATATTTATTCTTTCAAATGGTGTTCTTGGTGTTTCAGTTATCACCAAGGGATTGTTTAAGTTTTTCCGTAAAGTCTTTGTTTTCTGGCATATTTCACAATTTTGAATGAATTTAGTTACGTCTTTAGTTAAACCGGGCCAGTTATATTTAATTTGTTGATTTAAATACTTTAAATCAACAGGCGATTTTATGTCTTGGCAATAATTTCTCTTTCATTGGGTTTTGTACATGTAATGTAGATTATTTATTGTTGTCGATGGATGTCCTGTATATGGTGTATTACTATTGTTGCTGAAGGTGTAATAACATTGTAGAGTATCTCAGATTTCGAGGAAAGTAAATATTTTTAGGAAGATCCCCTGATGTTGAAATAATCTATTTTATGTATGCGTAAGGAAATGTACAAGGCTACGTCGCCAAGAAATGGATTAATACTTCACTTTCCATCAATTTTATTGACAACATCAACAATACATTATCACGGGGAATAGTATACAATCATATCCAAGTACAAGTCAACACCAAGGAGCAACAATAAGTGCCAGAACAACCTAAAGCAATCCCTAAACTGAAGGAGAAGGAAGTAACTGCATGTAAGGTGACTGACACAGTTAAGTGGTTCAACGTTAAAAGTGGTTATTGCTTCATTAACCGAGTCAGCAACAAGGGACCAAGTACATGTTATTCCATATTGCGACAACAGAATTTGATAAATCTAGATCAGTGGCAAAAAGAGCTTTAGAAGCAACAGACATAACATTAGCCGACGAAAGATTTAATATATGGATGGCGCTTCTTAATCTGGAAAATATGTTAGGATTCATTCTCAAAATTCGTTGTAGTTGTATTCAATACATGTACCATCATGAAACAATGTAGCAATTGAGATGAAGCAATTTTGATGTGGCAATGCCCTTAAAGTATATGTAGTAATGAATTATCGTTGGACTTAATTATGCTTTTAATTTCAAAATGATCCTCCGTTAACCAAGATCATAATTGTTGGCTCTAAAATATAAATTTATTACTGCCTATATTTCAGAAAAACGTATCAAAAAGTGTCATTACATTGTTTCTCAAGTGGTACATTATCACATATAGCTTATAGATGAAAAAGAGTTGACCAAAGATACTGAGTGGATCTGGGTAAAAAATAGGAAGAAAAGAGAAATGAATACTTCATTGACACCACCGCAACTATCACAGCAACATCAACATCCGCAGCTATCTCAGCAGCAACAACAATATAATAGCGGTACAGTAGAAAAAACTGTAAACATAAAGGCACCTCCATCTATCGTGTACAACGTCAAAAACTTTAATAAACTCCATAGATTGATGACCCAACTCTCAAACGTCTAGATTAAAATCATCAACGACAGTAATGTTAAAATTAGCACACATACAAGTACAGAGTTTAGAGTGTTTACTGCAGAGCTCTTACGAGAGTAAACTGAACAGACCATTCAAAGTAATAGCCTACAAACTGCACGACTCTTGCGAACTAGAAGATTAAGATATTTAAGGAAACGTAACTATAAGATTATCGCAGCGACTCCAAAGCTAAAGTATAAAACTAAACGGCTGCTTAACATGTTCATACTTATATTTGAATATGATGAAAGAGTTGAAGACATAGGGGATCAAAAAATCATGGCAATCGATGTAGAAATAGCACCTATCAGAAAATCCAAACTAGACCTCAATGTAAAAGGTGTCAAGCATAGGAGCATACTCAAAGATACCGTGCTAAAGAGCCTTGCTGTGTAAGATGTACGGGGAAACACTTAACAGTGGAATGTGAAAAGCCGAAAGGCGTCCAACCTAAATGTGTACATTGCGGCAAAGGGCATCCTGTTGGCTACAGAGGATGTGAAGTAGCCAAGGAGATACAAAAAATTAAAAACAATAACACAATTAAAAAGCAAAGCCTACCTAAACAGCATCAGAGGGTAGCTCAATATATCCCAGAAATTAAAATAAATACAATCGACAAATCTATATCTTTTAGTCAAGTAACATCTGGCAAATAGGCAACTAAAACAAATAAAAATCAAGATTCGTCGATTCCTCGTATTCGAATACACTCCCGCAAAAACTGGAAAAAGTGAACAAAACGGATGAACATATCATCAAGTTATAATTTAGCACCAAAGGAGCTATACCTAAGAGAGAAGTTAATATGTAATAAAATAAGAATAATGGAGTGGAATGTTAATGGACTGCTGCAGCACCAACAAGAATTGGAAGCAGTCCTAGACATAGAAAACATAAATATGTGCCTTATTTCAGAGACTCGCTTCACCAATGAGCCTTTTGTTAGATTTAAGGGATGTAACGTGTACCATACCATTCATCCCCAAAATGCAGTCAAAGGAGGCAATGCAGTGATAATTAAGTGAATTATGAGAAGTGATTATACATCATCAAGAGGCAGAATATCAGACCGAGGAGTTCGATGCTACTTCGGTAAGTGTCAAGTCTACAACTTATGATGTTATGATCACTTCCATATATTGTCCTCCAAGACATATCATTCAGAAGACTTCCTAAATAGACAAGGTCATAAATTTATAATTGGAGCGACTTCAATGCAAAGCACACCCATTGATGAGCCAACTAAATGTGAGTCGCATTCAACTGGCAAGCCAACTTATTGGCCCACAGATATGAATAAAATTTTAGATTTAATAGACTTCTTTATAATAAAAACTATCTCAGCAAATTATATTCAGATTGAGGAGGCATGGAGCCTGACCTCAGATCACTCTCCCATTCTTCTCACTCTTAGCGATACCATAATCTAAAAAGAAAATGCTCCTAGATTAACAAACAATCGAACAGATTGGCAAAGTTTCAGACTGAACCTAAAAAATGCAGTCAATTTATCAGTCCCGTTAAGAATAAAACAAACGGGTTAGATGAAAATGTAGAACTATTCGTTTGCAACATGCAACAGGCAACACGGAGTAATACCCCTCACATCAACCAAAAAACAAAGGGAAACAATTATCCTGAGGAAATAAGTGACTTCATCTCTAAAAAAAAAAAAAATAAAGGAAACTCAGAAAAAAATGCCACCAGTCAATAGCTCCAGAAGATAAACTAACCTTAATAATGCCACACAATAGCTGAAAAGAGAAATTGAATAATTAAAATGAACCTATTAGTGAATACCTGAGAGAGCTGACAAATTATAAAAACACCGACTACTCACTCTGAAAAGCCACTAAAAGATTAAAAAGGCCAATTGTGCAACGTCCTTCAATCAGAAATGCAGATGGCAGCTGGACCAGAAATAATATGTAGAAATTCTAAAAGCTAATTGATTCACAGAACACCTTGGAAAGACCTTCCAACTAAATGAAGGCGACTATGAACTATTGAACTGGGAAGTCCATGACAGAGAAAGTATAAACATTAGACCAACCTCTCCTAAGAAATTGCTAGTAAATAAAAACAAATATTGATCCTAAGAAAGCTCCTGAGTTTTATCCAATAACTGGAGAAATGCTAATAAACAACTTATTAAGAAAGCAATAATGAAACTCCAACATCTTATTAATGTCGCACTCAGAATAAAGTATGTTCTTGAGATGTGGATTCACGAACCAGGCAAAGCCCCCAATGATGTTTCATCATCTAGGCTAATTTCTCTACTACCTCTTATCGAAACTGTTTGAAAGAATACTTCTAAATAGGTTGAAACACCATTATTGAAGAAAGGAACTTAATTTCAAATAATCAATTTGGCTTTAGAAGGGGCCACTTTACCAACAAAGAATAGATATACTATAGCTGGAACAAGACAACATAGCTACCTTTGCAGATGACACTGCCATTCAGCGGTAGGTAAAAACCATGAAGAAGCTGCAAAAAACTATAAACATCAGTTAATCAGATCAATAACTGGACTGGCGTATTAAACTGAACGAAACCAAATTAGTCCACATAAATCTCAGAAATAAAAGCGAAGAACAAATTTCAGTCAGCAAAAATAATACCCAAGTCATTTATGCCAACTCGGCGAAATATCTGGGTATCACACTGACGCAAGACTTCGCTGGATAGTCCATGTTAAAAAGAAAAAAAACGCTGAATATAAGATTCAAGAAACTGTACTGGTTACTTGCTAATTACTCCAGCCTATCAACATACAACAAAGTACTTCTGTATAAGCAAGTCCTCAAACCAGTATGGACTAATGGCATACAACTATGGAGTTGTGTCAGCAAAAGTAAAATCTTCTAAAGAAATATTCTGGAAGCCAGAGGTTCCAGAATAAAGTACTGAGGAACATTATCAATTCGCCTTGATATGCAGAAACAATGACCTCCATCGTGACTCTCAGATGGATTCTATGAGCTAAATAATTACCAACTTTGCAAGGAATCATGAACGCCGACTCCACCAACACGGGAACATCGAGGCTATCTAACTCCTTAATAACTTCAATATCACAAGGAAACTCAAGAGAGTAAAGCCTTTTGAGTTGGCCAAGTGATTATTAGTTACTGAAAAGCAGCGTATTGTGCGGCTATGATACACGTTAATATTAGTGTAGTTAACTTACTAGAAATTAAGGAACATTAGTGAATAAGTCCTTAGATCTAAGTTTTCAAAGTACCAATTTAAGTTACAACCAAATTACTCATTTATCGACTCAACGATCAGATTGTTATATAAGTGAATGCCCCATAAGAGGTGTTTTTATATAATATATATATATATATATATATATATATATTCATATATCCGGTGTAATGCATGCAAGACACGTAACATGAATAATAAGGCAATTATTTCTATTAAACGTTGTTCTGTCTTCATCATTTGTGTTTCTACGTCCATTATTCATATTAGCATATTTTATTTTGATCATTCATACGGAATCATTATTACTTCGTTAGTTATTCATGTGATTTAAATTACTTTTTCATATAAAACCAAGTAACTAAAAAACGTAAAAAAGTCCTCTATCGTATGAGCGGTTAATAGGAAACTATGTACTTCTAAGTTACCATTGTACTCGAAAAATTTCATTTCTGTTAAAGCAGGAGATTGCAGTGTGGAAAAGATTATAATAATGGCATAGCTCAAACATAAAATGTAAATAGAAATATTTTACGTCAATTTTTTATTTAAAAAAGAAGGGTGGTTTCAAAGTTTTAAGAAAAATCGTTTAATGACAAAACTGATTATTGTTCCAAATTTTACCACCATATTATAATAATATGGTATATATAATTTCAATATTTTGTTAGTAATATGTACACATTGAGGAATAATATGTGCACATTGCCAATTTTACGCCATGAAATATGGAAATTATTTAATCATTTTATTAATTTTTTTATAAATAAAAAATTAAATTTAAGTGTCTAAACTAAGTGACATAATCAATGATCAATGATCAAATCAATGTCTAAAATACTGGCTATGTTCGCCAAAGTAATTCACACTTAATAGCAATAGAATCACTACTATTAAAAATCTCAAATATAAACATCATTGAAATATTTATTGATCCCATGTTAAGTTATGATGCTAAGACACCCTGAAGACACCTTGTTAATAATTTATTTACTGAAGAATAATTTAACTTACTAATGACTTTTAACAATACTTACTGGAATGTCATTGATTAATAATATTCATTGACTCAATAATAATGAAGTGAATAATGAAGAATAATGTTTCACTAGTTTATTAGGTGAATTTTAACCAACATAAAACGTTCGCACTAAAACTTATTTTTATAATTGGCCACTTGGCTCTACTTATAGGTGTCTATGCATAATACAATTTAACCTTTACATAGCTGTAGGAGACTTCACATAGGTACATTTAAGTCATATTACTTTAAACATTTGCGCAGCGTGGTATAACTATCATCTTTTCCATCTACAATTTCATAAAAGGTATGTACATCATGTTTTACAGCTATATTTTTAGTATTACACCTTCCTATTTTTTATTCTTTCAGCCTCCTAAAGTGTATTTATCGAAACGCATTCCATAATTTTAATAAGTACTGAATAATTCACCTTCTTGTGGATTATTGAATTTTCATTACGCACTTTCAATAATAATAGAAGATAAATATATGTAAATATTCGTACACTATTATGAACAAAATTATCCATAATCGCACATAGATACCGTATAATGATAGCAAAAAACATTACATAAAATATTCTCCCGAAATTTCGGTACCATTTCCTTTAGATAAGAGGATCTCTACTATACCATATTTTGAATATTGTGGTACATACGCGAGTGATAAATAAAGTTTCAAAAAAGTGACATCTAACATATAATCCCTTTGAGGTGCTGAATAGATGACAATGGCGACATACAGTAAGGGATGGAGTATCGACACATAGGGGTGGAGGACAAATTTTGTGGCACTCAACTTACTCGTTCAACACCGTATCTAATCGAGTTGTACCATTCAATCAGTGTCACTGTTCAAATCCAGCAATTCATCAACGATAAAATGAAAATGAATATGTCGCCCTGCGGAGGCAGATTGTCACATCGCGGCAACGACCAGGTTGGCGCAATGCAATAAGCTTAGGGGAAATATTTGCCACCATCATATTCCTCTCGCTCTATTTAAGAATATGTTATATGGTATTTTTAATGGCATCTTCAGATTGAAGGGAATCAGGAATCACGAATTTCATGAAAGTCTCTGTTATACGAATACATCTTTCATTTTCATCTTTATTTACAAAGCAATATTTAAAATATATACAATGTGTTTATATATACCGGGTACTTCACGGTGAGTGGCCTATCAGACGTTTTCGATAAACAACAAATATTTTGGAATTAAGAATTTGTATATGGGGGATTTTAGCGGTGCTCTAATGAAGATAATTCCAAGTATGTGACACTTTTGGTTATACTAGAAGTCGGTAACAGCTTCCTTATTTTAAATAACATACCATATTTTGTATGCCAGATTCGAATTTACTCATTATTTTTAGCTAACTTTCAATACCATTTTCTGTCCTAAAACTAATAGTTTCTTAGATATTTCGATTATAATAAAATATTATGCGAAAAATGACCCGTGCATAACATTCGCTAAGGAACATAAGTTTCATTAACCAATTATTTTCAAATATATTAAAAAGATACGGAGCTTATATAAGTATAAATTACAAATGCTCCAAAATACAAAGGGTGTGCAAAACAGAGGGTCAAACTTTGACAACTTCGACCTCAATAAGTACCTTATTTCAAATAAAACATATTGTATTTTATAACCTCATTCGCTTCCTTTTTTGATTGTCTCTCGACCTATGTGGACATGTTATACATCTAAATTATATGATCTTTGAGTTAAGTAGTATAGCAAAGCCGGTTCTGGCGCACTCTCGGATTTGTCCGCGGACATTTGATGCGGATGGCATGTGGTCATTGTTGGTCTGAAGAACTCTGAGTACAGGTATAGAACAGGTCTGTACAGGTGTAAAACAGGTCTGTACCGGTTTAAAACAGGTATGGTAACCTGTTTAATGACATCTTGTTTTTTTCCTAATATCACCATACCTGTTTTTTATAATAATCATATTTATTGCGACTTGCGAAACTCTAGAAAACACTTCATGGAACTTTTCTGCCGCCTCAGCATCAGAAGGGTTTTAAATACAGAAATATTCAAATAAGCATTAAGTAATTTCAGTCGTCTCTGACATACCTTGAAGCAATCATAGAACAGGAATCCTCGAATCAGTACAATTAGTAATATCCGAGATATAATAAGTAATTCTCAAGTAATCATCAAGTAAGTCTTCAAGTTTTAAAATATAAAAACAGATTACTCCTTTTTCGACATAAACAAACGACATAAATCGTAAAGTGAAATAAAAATAGTTTTTAAAAAATTAATCAAATAAAAAGTGATACTAGCTGGCCCGGTAGACTTTGTTCTATCTTATCGGGTAGGTGTGTTAACAATATGCAAAATAAGTTAACAATAAACATTATAAACATTTTTATTGATGTACGAAATATTAAGTACACTATAGTACAATAAATGTTGATGAATGTTGTTGTGTTTATCTTAATGCTAAATTATGAACAATATTTTATTCCATCCATGTTAGTCCATCTAGTACATAAAGAAAAATGTTTGATGGTTTTTTAACACGTGAATACGCAACATATAATTCCGTGAGGAAAACATGGATTTTCTAGATTCAATCCGCCTAAGGCCATTGTTTATTCTTGCGACTTGTTTAGGGTCGTCACAAATGCCAAACGTATAGGAAATTATAGATGTTTGAACTGAATTGGTGCATCGGTGGGTATAATTGGAATGCGTGGTAATAAAACATTATCTCCTCTGAACTCTAATATGGTCTCTTCAATGGATAATGCAGTTGAAGGGCTTGGTGTAAAAACCGGTCAGCTCCATTTTTTTAAATTTCACAGTATCAACATTAAACTGTTTTTCAAAATAGTAGAAAATTTAAAAAAATTAAAAGTTACTTTTCCATAAAGCAACAACATATAATAACAAGACTCAACAAAGACAACAAGTGTATGACAAAAAACTTATTTCACAAGTAACTCGAAAAAAGTACAAACATAAGTTCAAAACATCTAAACTTCTACATCCTCATCATCGCTATTGGAGTTTTCTTGAGATATTTCAGGACCAACAGCATTGAAAACAATATCGTAAAACCACTGATCATTCTTAGGTACATACTTTTCCGCCAGGGGCTTAACATTCTCAAGTTTCTTTTGATTTATAAGTAGAGGACAGTTATTATAAAGTTTTTTTGAAGGCAACGAATATGGTGCAGATGATTTTTTGAAAGCAAATTCAGAAAAAAATGTTATTCCTGTTGTTATACTGCACTTCACTGCATTAGTTTTTTCATACTTGAAAACACGATATTTCGAAATATAGAGCTTTTCTTTTTCAGCATTTGTAATAGTCTTTTTCATAAAACTTTTAAAGTGTACAGAGAAGTTTAGAATGATATCCTGACGCACTTCTACTATAGTGAATTTTCTAGATATGTTCTTGACCGAATCTCTCCAACCTTTAGATGTATAAACTACTTCTTTTTTCGTTTTTCTTTTTCGATTAAGCTGAATGATCGATCACAGGGCAGTAATGATTTGCAGTAAAAAACAGACAATTCCGGAGTTGGCTGGTTCTTGACACAAAATGATATTCCATAAAGTGTTATATTTGCTATTATAAATCATGGAGCTGTCGAATTTTTATTCCAAATGATTCCCAAGTATACTTGGGAATCATTTGGAATATAAATTCATTGAAAAAGTGATTTTCGAAAAAAATGGAGCTGGCCGGTTTTTGCACCAAGCCCTTCAATCTCCCATAATTTTTCTAATAACTAATATCGTTCCATTGCAAAATCTCGGTGCATTTAAGTTTCGAAGCAAAATTATAGGTGAACCAATTTTCAAACGTAAGTTATGTGGTGCAAGTCTTGATAAATCGAGTGAATTTAAGAATTCAACGGGATATTTACAATTTCATTTTCATCTATCACTGTGTCAATTGATTTAAACGAAATTAATTCACCAGGCAATATTTCTTTTATTTTGAAGTTTATTTCGTCATCACCGACATATTTAGCAAGCAAAATCGCTTATTCATAGAGCCCATTGATGGTTACAATAATTGTCGCGGAAATATGCTTTCTATTAATGCATTTTTCGAATCAGCAATGTTGCAAAAATTTTCAGGCAATTTAATTAACTGTGTATTTTCATGAAAATCAGTTTTTCCATTACCCATCCAGCAATTGTTTGGAAGATACTTCAACGGATAAATTGTTTTGTAGTGTAACACGCATGTTTATTGTGAGTTGCAATGTACGGTCACTTCACCACAAAATAGATGATTTTAAATATGCGTTGGTTTCTCACAAAATCACCGGACAATAAAATTAGAGTGCCACTAAAATGTCTTTCGTTTCCATTATAATCTTTTAGGGTTCCATCTAATGCTTTCAGTGAATGTTTAGGGGCCATTGTACATTCATACCAGACAATATTGTGACATTTTTCTATACTTTAACCATGCCTGAGTGTTTGTTGATGTTACATACTGCATTTTCAGTGGTCTGTTTAATGGTAGCTTTAGAGCCGAATGGGCTGTTCTTCCACCATCCAACAAAGTTGCAGCGATGCCAGATGAAGCAACTGCTAATGAGATGTTACCTTCAGATCTAACTTTGGCAAGAATGAGTGAAATTAAAAACATTTTACTAATTCCACCTGGCACGTCCAAAAATAAAAAACCGCTTTCTTTTGCCGCAATCACAAACATAACTCTATCATAAATGGCCTTTTGTTCGTTTTATAATAATTGTTCATTTGTCGTAACAAATGAAGCCGAATTGTTAGTATTAAATTATTGTTCACGTTGCATGTCATTATTAACCAAGTCGGTTGCCGGTCGATTAGGTCTTTACTTAATCATAAATTTGGGAAGGCATTCCCCAATTCATGAGTGATTCATTCGAGATGAGTATGAACCTATGCAATCATAACCAATGCTTCGTTATACATTTCTAGTGTGAATTGTTGATTTGCGTCTTCATTTGTTGTTCGAATTCTGTACAGTATATCTTCACTCATTGAATCTTTATATTTTACCCATAATTCAGTTGGATTTATAGAAAAACATATTTTCAACAAAATGGCGAATGATTGAAGAATTTTATGTGAAGAAGAACTAAGTGTTACATCGCCTGTTATGTCACAATGATTGTCACCTTCAATCAATTGAAGTTCTCGCCGAGCTTCATGACTTCTATACATATGACGAGCATGATTTATAGCGTATAATTGACCATTAATTGTTCTAAAACATTTGTATACGTTGGTCCACGTACATTTATTAATAGCAATTGTACATAAAAACACTCATGTTGCTTTAGAGGAACGCTGTATAATCGGATTAATGTATTTGCTACAAATATTCCTTCATGAGCAGTAACAGTAATACCTCGTTTGAGTAGCTCTCTCATTTTTTTGATGGTTCATATGAAATATATTGGAACTTCAGAATAAAGTAATGTTCTTGTGAATTGACCGTACATATTATGTTGTTTACATAATTCAAAGAACTCAGTTAATGTTGTTTTTAGTGCTGTTATTGCTCTTTCCATTGCATTTCGTTCATTGAAATAAACACATTGACCATTTTCAAGATGTATAGCCAAATGCGTGACTGCTGGATCTCATTCATATATGGGAAAGCCTAGAACTTAGCCTAGAACCTACATTTTAAACTGAAAATTCTTCTATATCACTGCTTTTATGAACCTATTTTCAGATGTATTTTATTGATTTTACAGAACTGCAAAACTACATTTATGTGCGCTTTATATGTTTCGGATAATAAAGACGAATGTGACACCACCCATCTATTACAACTTTATTTTCACTATTTCTCATTTTCAATAAAACTGTGTGTCCTCCATTTTCTTGTTTTCTACGACGCTACAATGGGTAACCATACAACTACAGTAATTGTATTCAAAAAAAAAAAATCTTTTGGAAATTGTTTCGTGCATTTCGCCATGTACGGCGATGTCATATTTAAATTTCCACAAAGGCCATGGATTATTTCCACATACTTGTTATCACAATTTTAAATAGTTTTTGATGAATAGTTGGATCTGATATTTCTGCAGAAATTGTGTTATCAATTTCTTCGGGTCTGATTCTTTTAATCAACGAAATTAAAATGAGCACATGTGGCAAACCTCGTTTTTGCCATTCAACAGAATACATCCAACAACGTATTTCTCCAAATACATGGTATTTTGCTATTAAATCAATCAAAAATTTTTATTTTTATTTAAACACACGTGCAGTAATATTGTGGCGACGAATTGTTATTTGTCCAGGTAGTAACAATTTTTGTTATTTTGTTATTGTTTGTTTAATTTTGTTTGTTAATATTCTGGTCATTCATAAGTATGTACGAAAGTCCTTGCTTCTTGTATATATTCTTGCATATGACGTGGGTTGTCAGTATATGCAGATGGGAGTATAAACACATTTCCGATATCATTGATATTCAAATTTCACTCTACATATATTATTATTAACAGCATCGCGTAAATATATATATATATATATATATATATATATATATATATATATATATATATATATATATATATATATATATATATATATATATATATATATATATATATATATATATACTCTTCTGCACCTAGTTTCACTTAATTAAATCTAATATATCGCAATTTTTCGCTTTATATTTCTGCATACATATCCACAACGTATTTATGAAATAATTGACGACACTTTATAATATTATTGTCTTCATTTCGTCGGATAATTCATTGCGTTTGCATTTTTGTTTGTTTTTTCACCTGTAATTCTTTTTATTCAATTTTTGTTATTTAAATTGTAATGTATATATTTGGAATATATAATAATATTGAACAATATATATCTGTTGATGGATGTCGTTGTTTAATATTATTTTATATCCATCTTCACCCTCCCAAAATATTAGTGGATATTGTAAAGCATTGTATGAACGATGAGTGTCTGGAATCGTTTGTAATGTGTTATCTCTACGCATTATTTAAATGTTTCGTTGCTCGAAGTGATCATCAACCATTATAATAGCGACTACATTCACTATTGGGACGTTAAATCGTATGGCGTGTACTCCAACTGGTACTTTGTCTGCATTGATGACGACCATGTAATTATCATTTTGTAATCAGTTTGACACGCGTTTGAACAATTTTATTAACTGTTTTAAATTAATTTAAAAATGTTTCCATAGATGCCACTATTGCTTTTTGTTGATTTTCTTCAATGTGATTGTAGTTGCATCTTGTATTTACTTGTTCTTCTTCGTCGCCTATAACATAAATTTGAAGAAATATATCTTCATCAGGCATTGGTAGTAAGAAACCCATTTGATGGTAAATTTGACCTTCAATTTTGTACGCTATTTGAACATTGCGACCATCATTATCTGTATTTTGACTATGTTCGTTTCTCCAAAAGATTTCATTTGAAAGCATTATATTTTCGAATTTTTGTCAAAAACAATTTTGATTCTGTAGTAATACCAGATACAAACAGTTTTAATAGTTCAGGTGGTGGATTAAATGTAGGCAATATAATTTTTCCTGATGCGCAACACATTTCAGCTGATTCATTTTAAGTTTGAATGCGTGGCAATATTGATGTTCTTTATCCATTTTGCCGCCAATAATTTTAGAATGTGATGAATATTCTAACTCTGGATTTTATTCCAATACAAGATGACTGAACGATGATCTCGTTAATACACGAGTCAAATTTTGAGCCGAGCGGGTTTGATTTTTAAAAACAATTTTTATTTTACAAACTTTTTTGATACCCGAAATTTAACATGAGAACATAATTAAATTACAAAGGTATGATGAAGTAAACTTAACAGTAGCAAGCACATCTATTTATAGATTATACACGCAAGGCTTGCATTTATATTATAAGGAATATACACAGTGGTCTAACATAACTCCTCCAGTCCTAAATGAGAACTCGGGGTTTCTTCACAAAGGGTCGATGTTCAGATTGTCCTCTCTCTGAGGGCCAGCTTCTTGACGAGATCTGATATATGTTGTTAATATATTGGTTCACCTTGCTTTATATATTTGAAAATTTTCCAAAGACAATATAGAATAATAATTATTATAATAATGATTAGAGCATATAATATCCATGGGGAAATGGCTAATTCGGAAAATTCTTCTAAATTTATATCGTCCATTGTAGGGATGCTTAATTGATTTTTGGCAATAGATAATTCATTTTTAAATTGAATGAAGGGAACTTCTGTGGGTTCAAATTTAGATTTGATGAAAGTTTATAATTATCAACTATACTATGACATTTTTTTTTTTTTTGGTATATAGTCAATATATAGTTTCCTGTGATCTGTTGTCTTTTTATTCCTTCACATTTTGATTCTATTGTGATGGTTGATGTACTTCCAAGAATTTTAATCTTCAATCCTTTATATTTTTGGGTTATTGTTATTAATTTGGATAAATGGACAATTGTTTTGACTGTTGGTGTAATTCGAATGATGGTGTAGTTGAATTCCGCATGGTTCCTCAGATGCTCTTTTCATAATTGAATTATGTAGACATAAAAATATTTATTTTTTCGTTTCAGCACATGGTGTATCCGAATATGAATACCGTTCTGGTTTCATAAGTAAATATTTTCTTCTGGGTATAACTGTAAAGTATGATGAATTTACTTTCTTTGGTAAAGGGTACAATTTATAATATTCATATGGTCTTGTCTCTATTACTGGTATTTTTATGATGAAATATGTGAGGAAATTTTTCTGATACACTTGTGTTTTACACATGTTTTCGTATTTGATAATATTTTCCAATCTAAGGTCGGACGGTAGTCTTTGTTCTTTAATATTATGTTGAATTTTTGTTAATTCTACGATAAGTTCATTTGTTTTATTATTGTTTCATGCATTTGCAGGTGCACAAATGATATCGCTATTGATACTTCTTCTAAAAGGTTGTTGATAAGAGACAATGAATGTGATAGCTGATCAGGTGTGCTTTGTATTGCAAATAAATGAATGCAGAAACCCATTTTCTGGATCTTATTGTCCATTGTTATAAGTGTTGAGTTTATTTTTCGTTGATTCTCTGCCAGTGCCGTAATCGTACGATTTGTTGTTTTAATTAAATTGGTAGTAATAGATAATTGTTTTTTTATGTCTATTTTTAGCATTTGTTCATTGTTAAATAATTTTTTGAAATTCTCTTCGTATCTTTCACCATCATTGGCATCGAGGGTGCCAGTAATTGATTTTTCAAATGTTCCAATAAAATTAAATAGTCTTCTAGTTCTTCTAATATGAGTAGGTGATCAAAAATACTTAATCAAAAAGTTCTGAAGTTTTTCCTATTTCATATAATAATGTTCTATTAATGTTGAATAGTAATAAATTAACCATAGGTATGTGTGCTTCCAACATATTACAGGATGTTTTTTGTTCCAGGTTCATATTCAGTTTATTTAAAATTTTTATAATTTCATCTTTTTCTTTCATGAATGTTCATATAATTGTTCCAAGTCTATGACGTTAATAATTTCCCATTCTGATATGATATTTTCGATAGTTCCTAATCCTAATCGAATAGGCAAGAGTACAGGGTGTTCTTGAAGTGATTTTATTTAGATGTTGTTGGCTCCTACAAGTCTAATTTTTGCGAGGGTTGACCATCTGTAAGGGTAGATTTAATATTAGAGAGGTGAACTTTACGTTCTTTTTTATCAGTTATTTTTACTGTGCATATACTATCATAATTAATTTTTAATATTTTATAGGGTCCATTAAATTTGGGAACGGTTTTAGAACCTCGTTTTTTGGGTGCTTTTATAAAAATTTGTCCAATTTTGTATTTTTCTTTTGGATTGATTTTATCTTCATTGATTTTTTCTACTGTTCATTGTTTTTTAGTTTCTGTTCGTTGGTGTATATTTTCTTATCATTCTGATAATAATTTTCTATATTCATCCAATAAGTAATCGAAAACAATTTGATTGGTTTTTGTGTCAAAAATATTTTTATTGATGGAATGGCCAAATATTATATCAAATCCAGTAGTAGAATTGACTGTGTCATTATATTAAATTACTGCCACTTTCATTAGTTTTTCGTCCTTTATATTTTTTAATTCGTCATTTAATCTGAATATTCCGAGGTGTTCTATGAGTGTAGAATGAGATCTTTCAACAATTCCATTTGATTCCGGATGGAATGGTATTATGAAGTGTATGTTTATGTTGTGGAACGCTAATAAATTTTTTACTTGGATGTTGATGAATTCACGACCATTATCTGTTGTTATAGCGACAGGTGTACAGGTGTTCAAAATATTCAATTAAAGGTCTTGATATTACGCATGCTTCTTTGCATTTAATTGGTATGGTTCGTCCAAATTTTGAAAATGAATCGACGAGGGTTACATAAATTTTTTGTTCTAAGGTGAAGGTATCCATGAATATTATTACGAAAGGTTTTTGTTGTGTAGGTGTATGATTTATCGGTATTTTTGGTGGATGTCTGCCGTATTTGCTTTTTTGGCAAATATTACAATTGTTAATCTAATCTTGAATTGTTGATAGCATATTGTTCCAATAATATTTCTGTCTTAATTTTTCTAATGTTTCTTGTGAACCTCTGTGATTAGTTTTCTGTGAATACCCTTTCTTTAGTACATCTTATCAATTTGGGTCCATTATCATTTAAATATTGATTGCAAATTTTACAAAAATCTTGGTACATTTTATCGGTATCAAAATGTATGTAGAATGTGGTGTTTTCTACTGTGTAATCTCTCAATAAGTTTATAATCTGATCTTCATTATCTCATGTACTATTTCACTGTATATTATAGTTTTATTGTCTGTTTTAAGGGTGTTAGTTCTTTTTGGGTTCATCGGTACGGATTTTACAAATATCTGTCGTGGTTTTGTATTTATGATTTCATCTAATATTTGGATAGTGTTTTGTGGTTCATCATTTTTATTTGAGTGGATTATGGAATGTATAGATTGGATATCTAGTATTGATTCATTATCGGAATCTCTCCTTGGTATGATTGCTGGTGGATTTAAATTAGCTTGAACTTCTTCGAGTGTAGGTGTTCTTATTTCTATACTTCTTTCTAAATTTCTCATAATTTCTTCGAGTTCTGGATCATCCATATTTACAATCATTGATTCGTTATCTAAGGGATGTAATTCGATTCTAGATAGGGCATCAGCATTCATATTTAATTTTCCTTTTTTGAATTCAAGTTCAAAATCGTAATCTTGTAATTTTGTTTTCCTTCCATCGAATGAATTTGGAATTTTGTGGATCTTTTAAAGAAAATAACCATCGCAAGTCTATGATCCGTCTATACAGTGAATGTTCTCCCATATAGGTATAGTCTAAAATACTGGGTGGACCAAACTAAACTTAAAAGCTCTTTTTCTATTATGGGATAATTCTTTTCTGTGTCATTTAAAGTTCTAGATACGTAAGTAATTGGTTTATCGTTTCCGATTGTTCCTTGTGATAATACGGCTCCTAATGCAAATTTTGAAGCATCGGTGGTTAAGATAAATGGCTTTGAAAAATCTGGATGTTTTAAAAGTGGGCTGTTGGTTAATATTTTCTTGCATGTTTCAAAGGTTTCAATAAATTCTTTTGTGTGTTCAATTTTTGCTCCTTTCTTTAGACAGAATGTTAATGGTTTTGTCAGTTCTGCACAATCTTTTATGAACTTTCTATAATATCCAATCAATCTTAGAAGTGACTGAATTTCTCTCTTTGTAGATGGAATTGGGAATTTTATAATGGCATCTATTTTGTCAGGGTTCGGTAATATACCTTCAGGTTTGATAATGTGTCCAAAAAATTGCACTATTTGTTTGAGAAATTCTGATTTGTCCAAATGAAGTTTAAAATTGTTTTTTCTGAATCTGTCGAACACTAATTTAATGTTTTCTATGTGTTCTTGGAATAAAGTTGAGAATATGAGAACGTCAGCCATATATACTAGGTATTTGTCTTCAAGTCCTGTTAGTACATTGTTTATAGTTCGTTGAAATATTGATGGGGCATTTAGAAGTCCAAAAGGCATTCGTAAAAATTCATAATGTCCGTTACCTGTAGAAAAAGCTGTTTTTTCGATGTCTTTAGAAATCATTTCCATTTAGTGATATCTACTTGCAAAATCTAATGTGGGAAAGTATCGACTGCGTCCCAATTTGTCTAATACATCTATAATATTGGGAATTGGAAATTTATCTGGAATTGGTTTTTCATTTAATTTTCTGTAATCTATTACAATTCTGAATTTTCTTTTTCCAGTGTTGTCCATTTTTTTTGGGAACTATTCATATCGGTGAATTCCATGGTGATGATGATGTTCTTATTATATTTTGTTCTAACACTTGTTGCATTTTTTTTTAACCTCTGATTTGTATATATGTGGAAATTGATATGACTTTGTATATACTGGTATGTTTAATTTCATGTTTAACTTGATTTGTGAAAGTTAACGGAATGTTTTCACAATAAAATATGTCTTTTTTATTTTATAAGCACAATTTTCTTATTGCGTCATATTCTTCTTGATTGCAGTGTCAGAGGTCTAGATTTTCTTTTTTAAGTCGTCATAGTTTATATCTGTATCATAATTTTCGTCTTCGTCTATGTCCATGAGTTCTGAATTCAAGTTGTTAAATTCAATACTTGACAAGCAGAGTAATTTATCATTGACGAAAAATGTTTTTCTTCTTCCGTATTATTTATCATTAATACTGTGGCTTCATTTTTTTTTATGTTGATAATACCTGCTGGAATTTCTATTTTGTTTTCAAATATAATTGAATTAATTAAAGCTTCACCTTTATTTTGTTGTGTTTCTGTTGGAATTTTGGTAATTATATCGGCTTTTAGATGAAGAGTGTACGAGTATTTATACTTCTTGTGATTTTTGTGTTTGGTTGGAATCTGTTTTTCGTCAATAATTAGAATTTTTGCGTTATCTGTTATTAAAAATCCATTTCGAAATCTATAATTGCTCCAATTTTTTGTAGAAAGTCTAATTTAAATGGTCCGTCGAAATTTTCGTTGAAATTGAAGATATAATGTGTGTGAACTGTTCCCAGTGGTTTTTGAAAGATTTTTAAAATTGGAATATATATATATATATATATATATATATATATATATATATATATATATATATATATATATATATATATATAATTGGAAAATATATATATATATATATATATATATATATATATATATATATATATATATATATATAGATTATGTGGTGTTCTAATTTGGAAAGGGTCTTCTTTTATTTTGTCCATATAATATATTTCTACGAGTTGTTCTGTTATTAATGTTTCTGTTGATCCTGTGTCTTTCATGAATTTTTATTGAAGTTCCGGGATTATAATTCGACACTACCTTATAGTGTCGAATTCTCCTACATTTATTTCGATCTCTTGTTAAGGGATTATTTCTTCGAAGGCGTTTTCATTTCCTAGGCTGGTATAGTAAAATTTTCGTCTTCTTCATAATATTCATATTTATCTTGATAATCGTCTGGATAGTATTCTTCTTCTTGTTTTTGTTCGAATACGGGGTCTTCATAATATTCGTCATCAATTGGTGTATTTGAATCTTCTTGCATGTATAGTCCTTGTGCTCCCATCTTGGGGGAGCATTTTATTTTTGGTTTCTATATATGGTTCTTCTTGTGTTTCCTGAAGAGGTATCCATAGTTTGAGGGTATGTTCGGTGACATTGGGAATTTTGAGGGGTTAAAGTATTTTAGAAATTTTAAAGAGGAATATTTTGTGGGGTTGAGAGATTTTGATATATAAAATTATAAGGTCGTGGGAAGTTTTAAGGATTTTGGAATGGTCTCATTTAAATAGTTAGTTGTTGAAAAGGGTTATTTTGATTAAAATAGTTTGTAGGTCGATGAGGAATTATTGGTGGATGAAATGTTGGGGGATTTTTTCTAGATGGTTGTATAAGGGTTCGAAGATAGCTTATTGATGGACTTTGTGTTGTTCTTAATTGTAAAGTATTTTTCTGGGGAGTTTGTCAATGACCAATTTTTGTTGTCTATTGTAGTTCATATTTTTTCTTTTGTGACCATATTTATTGCCTCTTCTAGCATTTGTGGTCCCTTGCATCGAAATAGATGACTTAAATGAAAATTGAGTCCTTATAAAAATGTTCTTAAGGCCATTTTGTTATATAATTGATATTTTTCTAAACGTAAAGCTGGTGTTATGTTAGCCATTTGAATTTTTGTTAATAATAAACTTCGTTGTGTAATACATCTATCCGCAAATTGATTTGGTGATTCATTATGTTGTTGTGTCAGCATCATTAGATCATTTAATAGGGATTCTTAATTTCTTTGATCGCCAAAAGTACTGAGTAAAAGTTATTTTATTTCGGGGAAGGTTACAACTTCTCGGGCTGCCAGTACTTCTGCAGCTTTTCCAACTATTTTATTCCAAAAATGTAACATTAAAAATTGAATTCTCGAGGTATTATTATCTGTTACGAGAATGGACAAAACTTTTTCGCATGTGTCGAAAAAATTTGGGAGTTTGGTAGTATCTTCATCAAATTTAGGAATTAGATCTAAATAATCGCGAACTGAGATTCTAATCTTGCCATGGTTTCGTTTCATATATTGATTTGATTTATTGAATTTAAAGTTAATTGATTGATATTTAGGTTATTAGAACATAATCTAGCTAAAGTTTCGTTGTCAAAGTCTGTCATAAATTTACTTACATGGAAAATATAAAAATTGTGAAAATCATTAGAGGAGGGCAGTTGTCTTGTCTGTCAATGTCTTGTCAGGTACCTAAATGACAAGTGCCGCATATACTTTAACTACTAGTTCCCGACCGTCAAGCGAATACAAGTTAATAAGCCTGAAGTCGTCCTCCATGACCATCAAACCAAGGTGATGTGTGTCATGGAGTTCTCGGCTCCTGCCGAGAAAAACATCACCTTGAAGGGGAGGAGAAACGGACCAAATACGTATATCTCCCGTGTGAGCTGCAGACACTATTTCAACTAAGTCCCATCCTACACCTTCATAACACTCTTTTATATGATAAGAAGAAATATATTGAAACTAGAAACCGGTGTTTTTTATCGAGTAACTTAAAAAGTTGGCCATTTTGAGGCCACCATTTTGCTTCTGAAGAAAATTACCAGACTCGTTCTCGGCGACCTTTAAAACCCCTGTATTAACATGTTTCAACGTAAAAACAGTGTTTTTATAGAAAAAGTCGGCCACTTTGAATCCGCTATTTGTTCTTTAGAAAAAATTCCGAATTCGTTCTCAGCGACCTCGAAAATCTCTATGTGAATATTTTTCAACGTAAAAATAATGTCTTTTATACAAGTAGTCTGCCATTTTGAGGCTGCCATTTAATTTTTTAAAGAAAAATTTCCGGATTCGTTCTTAGCAACCTCAAAAACCTCTAGGAATATTTTCAAACGTAAAAACAGCGTTTTTTATAGAAATAGTTGACCATTTTTAGGCCGCCATTTTCAAAAACAAATATTGGATTCGTGATCAGCAATGTTGAAAATCCCTATATACCAATTTTCAATAAATTACACAGAATATTTGAATTTTGAGTATGAAATCCTGCCTTCCTACCTGTGCGTGCAATCCGACCACTGTGGGGCGTTCCAAAATGTTTGAAATAGACTAAGAGGGTGTTTGCGACCGATTTTCTAGTTTTGTTGGAAAAAGGTCACAATGTTTTTGTTGGTTTTATCTAGCAGTTGTCCATTTGAAAATTCGATTTTCAAATAGTCGATGAGTGATTTTGTTTTATACAAATTTATAAAGGTTTTGAATTCCTTTATGGCGTCATTTTCGTTTGTGTCTGTCGTGTCACTTTGGCTATCGGAATCAGGTCATTTTGAAGTCGAGAGTCTTTGAATGGGACACGCTAGCAGTTTAAGTTTTACTTCAAAGGTTTGCTTGAAAGAGAAAATAGTCCTGAAGATAATGTACCTTTGTACGAGAAAGAGAGTCCGCATTTTTGCTAATGCGACCGGGTTTATACTAGATTTCGTACTCGTACTCTTCGAGTTTTAATCACCAGCGTGCTAGGCGGCTACCGGGATATTTTATAGAAAAGAGCCATTTTAGGGGTCTGTGATCGGTAATTAGCTTGAATTTTCGACCAAATATGCACGGACGGAATGTTTCATGGCCCAAATAATGGCTAAGAGTTGACGCTCTATGGTTGAATATTTAGTTTCAGCTTTACAGAGTATCCTTGAAGCGAAAGCGATTGATAAATCTTTATCAATGGGGGGCCTCGTGAGAGCACAGCTCCAATGACAAAGGCACTTGCGTCAGTGGTGAGTAGAAAAGTTTCGTCGAGATTCGGATAGATGAAAACTGGGGCCAGATACGCGATTTCCTCATTTAGAAACTCGCACTTATCTAGTTGAATCTTTAGATTTGCATCTCGAAGACGTTTGAACACTTTTGTGAGACGAGAGAAGTGTTCGTGTACGGTTGGGGGGTATATAATGATGTCATTTATGTATACGGGACATCTTTCATTCTGAATTCCTAAAAGGATATTGTCCATCACCCTTTGAAGAGGGTGAAAGGAGCGTTCTCAATTCTGAATGATAATGTCCGTTGTCCACACTGAAAGCACTTATCGAGATATCTTTTAGGTCTATTTCGATCGGGTGAAACCCAGATGCCATGTCCAGTGTCGTAAAATATTGACACTTGCCTAGTTGATCTAGGAGATCTGAAATATTTGGTAAGGGGTACTTGTCTTCTATAATTAACTCATTAAGTTTTCTGTAGTTTAAAACTACACCCCATTTCTGCTTATCGGAAGCATCGAGCTTCTTGGGGGCAACTCATACTGGGGAGGACCAAGGGGAATTTTAATGACGAATAATATTTTGCTCTAAAATTTTGGACACCTGCGTTTTAACTTCCTCCTTGTGTATTTGGGGATACCGATACGATTTTGTGAATATCGGTTTCACGTCGTTGGTATCTATTGCATGCTTAATCTCATTGGTAAACATTAGTTGGTCGCTTTCAAGACATATCCGAGAACTCTAAACAAAGTTGAGTGATTAGTTCACTTTCTTCTTCATTCAGATGATCTAGGCGGAGCTAGGATTTTATTTCGTGATGTCTGTCCACGTAAGTTTGAGAATATCCTTCGTTGTTATTGTTTAGTAAGAAATTTTGAATTGGTTCTAAGTTTATGTCCGAAAAGTTAATGGTTTTGGGTAGTGCATTTGAAATTATTATAGATGTAAAGAATTCACCTTTATCATTTACTTGAACTATCGCGTTGGAGAGTCTTACCTTGTATATTTCTGTAGATAGCAATATAGCTTCAGTGTTAGTCAAATGGCATTTAAATTTCGAAATTTGTTCCGTACGCGGTTCTATTGAAATTATGTTTGAAATGGTATGAGTTTTTTTGAGAACGTTTGGTTTTGAATAATTTTGTATGTCAGTAGAGAGAGGCTGGTCTGTGACTTTGTGCATTGAAATCGTTTTAAAATTAGTTATTATAAGTTTTTTTATTTTTTATGTCAACTATACACTTATATTGTTCCAAAAAGTCAGAACCAAGGAGACCTTCGAATTCTATGTCAATATCGCAAATATAAATTTTAAATGAGTCATTGGGGTCAAACGGGGTATAGACAGCTTCATTAACATTAACAATTATTTTTTGATCGGTTATGCCTTGGATCGTTACATTTTCAGGGCGTCTCAGACTATAATTTTGACAAATTTTAGAATTAAATATAAATGGACCTGCGCCTGTGTCGATCAGTAGTCTATGCGTATTGGTAGCGTCGTAGATGTAGTATTTTTTTTTGATTTAACGGATAATAAGGGACTTACAGAAATTGTTGTTCTGGGAAATGAGATTCTGGTTGAACTATGGTTCATGTTGCTGAATTGGGTTTGTAATACCGTCATATATATATATATATATATATATATATATATATATATATATATATATATATATATATATATATATATATATATATACTGCTTAGCTATGCACTTCACCATAATTGCAGAAATAAACTGAAATTAATTCCATTTAAAATGGAATTTTATTTTCAAAACTTTTATTTTATTTCTTTTAAAATCCGCATAGATATACATCATTCGGATGTAAGTTGTACTACCTCATATCAGGTTAAAACAATACCTTGATATAATCTATGTTTTTGTAAATCATAACCAAATGCACAACAGATATACAGTACTATAAAACTTCTATTATTATAAAAATAATTCATATTTAAAAGGAAACAAAACCAAATTTAACAATCAAAATATTGCTTTTAAAGCAGGGGTATTAAATTATAGAGAATGCTGTTTTAATATAAAAACATAAAATTTTACTACCAAGATTAGGTGCATACAATTCAGACTATCAGAATAAACTTTTTAATAATTATAACTTGCTTTAAATTACAACAGCTTGCAACAATGCTTTAAATTATTAATACCTATATAATAATAAAACTGTTTATTAAACAACTTACACTCGAAGAGAATAAAGTTTCATGTATATTCCATATGTTAACAAGCGGCAAGAATTTTTCGGCAAGAACGTTCCATTTAAAAATTACATTTTGTTTAAGCTATTCCTGGTAGTCTAGTACAAATCCAAATGGAGTGTATTTTACTAACCTCTTATTCTTTACTGTGAATCATATAAGTATATTTTTGGAGTTATTAAAGTTAGTGATTTGCTACAGTTGAGGCAAATTGATGCATATTTTTGTCGTAGCTTCATCACCTCCAACTACATCTCCGAGACCTACCACTACGGAAACACCTACCCACTTGAAGGATATGTGGGGCAGTAGCGACCTCAACAATTCTGTCTATGGGAATCCCTCTTCTCTCACAATCCATCGAGCAGATAAAGGTATCGATCGCATTTGTAGAAACTAGAGTTTTTCTTTTCTGCCATGGGCTGTTGCTTGTTTTAAATATAGGTCAACGCATAAGTACTAAGATAATTCCACTACTACAACTTGTTTCTAAATCGTTGTTAAAAGTATTCTGTAATAAGTATACAAAATGTATTTGGTGAAATAAAAAAATAACATCCAACTTACACATAATCGGTAGGTATAAAAAGATATATTTTCACAAAGAGTGTTCAACATAGTTCATTTTGAATTATGAGGGAACATTAAAAAATTGCATTAAAAAACGAAAAAATAAATAGAAATTTTGCCACCAGCTAAGGTATTACGTAGCGGTGATAAATTATATAGATATTAGAATAGCGATTCTGATATTCATTGAACCATATGTCATTCAATCCGTAACTGAACAAAATGACAGTGTCCATGACATAATTATTTACAGCATAAGGTCTAATAAGAGACATTCGTTTATTATGAACTTTAATGTATCGAACGAAAGAAATTTTCTAAACCTTCAATAATAACAAGGTATTCGTTTTGTTTTTGAATTTAAAGTTATTTTTTACCTGAAATACAAAATTCATATTAACGGCATATTAACATTTTCATCAAGATATACATAAAAATATATAGAAATATGCCTTACCTTGCCTTACTAAGAAAGTAAAATATTAGCGAATAGTTATGCCATATATTTTCTGAAAAGCTTCATCCGGACAAAAACTCTAATCTAAACCCATACTACCACATTTTCTATCACACAATTTGTAATATACATAATACAGAAGATTAAAAAATACTTAAGTAGTGGACAAGAAATGGACATGGATGCTTTAGATTTCATTTCTGATTTGTAAAGTATATATTTTTTGCCCATATTTTATCATTATTGTAATTATAATAGTAAGTTTAACTGTAACAGTAACTGCAGTAATATATAATAAGCCAATTGAATACTAAATTCCGACAATTCGACTTCTACTATAGAAAGTATCCTGTGGCCTATATAACCTTAGTGTCATTATTCTTCTTTTGGAAGGCATTAACTACATTGTTTATAAATATTAATGACTAGTGAAGCTGAGCAAATAATACTAAATTTGTTGCTTCAGATCGAGCACAAAGAATTTCAGACGCAATTACAACTACAGCCATATATCTAAAAATAACAAACACCATTCTTACAAACTAATATTTTTATTGAAACTACATTGAAATCTCTAGACATTTGCGATACATGAAACACATACATATAAATATGTGTTTCATAAATATGAGTTAAAGTTGCTCAAGTAAACTTGAACAACGGGAGTTTTATTCAGCTGTTGTGTTTATCAGTTAAAGTTGCTCAGTAAACTTGAGCAACTTTAACTGATAAACACAAAAGATGAATAAAACTCCCGTTTCGGCCAGTATTCTAATTTTACTTATATAGTACGAGAAAATTAGCTTATTATTTTGCGCACCAAAAATTATAAATATACATTGTTTTAATAAATTCCACCCGTAAAACTAACGAAACACCTAATTTCCAAGACTTGATACTTCTAAATGATTACGATCATATATATTATTGCCAATACATTGCATATGAATGCAATAGCATTTCGAATAATCAATAGTAAAACAATTTATATAGTATGTGTAGGGTGAAAGGCCAAATAATCAAGAATGCAGGATATACTTAGTATAATATTAGGGATATTAATTAATTGGTTATTACAACCAACAAAGCATTTGGAAAATAACCATTATAATTGAAACAGTGTTAATATAGTAGAAACGTAATGAATCCAATTATTAGATATATTGTTTAATAATTGAGTATATCCTTGATAACATTGATGTATCATTATTTTTAGTCAGTGCACAATAATAATGGCATATATAAAATATCACTTAACTACTTACTGAATAAAATACTCCATTTGTCAAGATGTAATATTTTTTTCAGACATCTAGTATATATTAGTTTTAATAAACTTGGCATGACAATGACAATGTTTGCATCGTAAAACATCATTTGGGCAAAAGTTGATTATTTAAAAAATATAAATAGGTACATCGGGGAATAAATATTGAAAATATCTCAATTCTCTTGTCATATATATGATATAAATATATTCATTACTCATTAGCATACAGAAATTCCCAGCCGGACATCGCGAGATAGACGCTACTGGCAAGCTGAATGACGAAGAATATAAACTTACTCAGTACTTTCTAGTGCTATCACTAAAAAGAATTTGTTAGCATCGAGATAGACCGAATAGATAATTGATCGACCCCGGTTGATTCCACCAGAGAATTATGTTTCCCGTGTTTCCTGTGCTCTTCACGGGAAAAAGTGACAAAAGAAAACTTCAGGGTACCCAGGAGGACTTCCGAGAGGGAGAACACACCGGAGCCGGGGGATATAAGTTAGAGTCGCTCTCCCATCCGGGAGTGCGAAGTAAAACTATGGACAGAGAGCGAGGCCCTCAAGAAACAACTGGCGCAGATGGCGGAGATCTGCGAGAGACAACAAAAGAAGATTGCCGGTCTAACGCGACGCATGGAGCAGCAATATGAAAAATTCATGGCCCAGTTCGCGAAGATCAGCGAACGTCTCGCCTCCCGGGAGGAAATGGACACAGTGGAGCCCTCCACTGACAAACAGCGCCCCCCGAAAGGAGAACCGAAGCCGGCGAGAAAATAAGTGCCGCAAGATGGGACCTCCCCGGCCAAGTGGTGAATTCCAATAATGGTGGTGAATTCCAGTTAAGCTAAGCTAAGTTGGAACAGCCGGCGTCAGGACAGCCGTCACCGCCACCAACACGCCGCAGGCTACTGCGTCGCCCCCGCCACCGCGCAGCCGACAGTCACGACGTCAAAGGAAGGGAAATCGCCTGTAAAAGTGCCACCAGTCGTCCTTTCAAAGAAGGAGAACTGGGCAACAGCCAACCGGATCCTCAAGGAGTTGAGGATCAATTACATAAAGGCGAAGCTGATCAGGGAAGGAGTCCTCCTACCTTTGTGGAGATATCCTGTGTGGGAGTGGCAGGAGATATCCTGCCACCCTCAACGACCACAGGAGACTGACCAGGAAGTACGAGTACCACACGTACTCGTTGCCGAAGAACAAAACGCTGCAGATTGCGATCCGCGGAATTTCAGATTGTGTAACGGAGGATGACGTAACGGATGACCTCCGCAGCCAAGAACTTCAGCCGGTAGCCGTTCACCGGATGAAATTCCGCAGGAGGAAGACAACGAAGCCGCTTATCCTCGTACAGCTGCCGGAAAGTAGCGAGACAACAGCGATACAAATCAAGCGCTGCTGCGGGCTCGTTATGTGAGCGGAGAGACAAAGAAACACCACCCAGAAGACGCAGTGTAACCGCTGCCAAATGTTTGGACACGGACAGAGCCGCTGCATGGCGCACCCCGAGTGCGTAAAATGCGGCGAGGACGACCATACGATAGTTCGATTGAGTATACCAAGAAAAGTCAACCCCGGCGATGTGTGCCAACTGCGAAGGACCACATCCAGCGAACTACCGAATATTTGAGAAGACCCCTAAAGCTAGGCCGTAGGCAAAAAGAGCGACAAACCCTGCCGCATCCATCACAGCAGCATACTCCGCCAGCAGACCAGCTCCGAATATATCGGCCACCCCAATGTCGGCGTCGAGGGCGGCGCCGACAGCAAGGTACTATACCGCGGCAGTCGGGCGGCAGAGGACGCCAGCAGCCCCCGCTCCGGAGGCAGTGACGAAAATCAGTGCATTTTTTGCGAATGTGCAATCCATGGGAGCACTCTAAATAGCAGTAAACCCGGATGCAAGGAGGTCCCTCAAGATCGCGTCATGGAACGTCTGAGCTAGAAGAAATTCTTGAAAGATATCAAGTCGATGTCATGCCCCCCAGAAGACCAAGCTGCATCTAGACGACCCCCTACGAGTACGTGGATGCCAGGTCCATAGACGGGATAAAATCCGGCGCAGTGGCGGAGTTGCGCTGTGGGTCAGGATCGGTGTCGCTCATCACGTCCAGCCTCATCCGGACACGGAGAGCATGGAAGCAGCGATAGTGACCATCCGAACAGGACAACAGGACGATCTTCGGATCGTATCCTGATATCAACGTCCCAGACGGAGTGTGCAGCAACGAGACCTAGACGAGATCTTCCCCATAGGAGGCAGGACCCTTGCTGTGGGAGATTTCAACGCCAAGAACCCATTATGGAATAGCCGGATAACGAACACTAGTGGCAAGATGCTACTAGCGTTCGTCAAAACCAATGTCCAACACGTCGGCCCCCTGGAACCGACCCTCCACTCGATAGGGAAACTGGATGTACTGAACATCGCCATCGCCCAAAACATCTCCGTTGAGAACATCGACAATCTAAGAGACGCATCCTCGGATCACGACCCCATCCTGGTTCACCTGGAGAACAAGGCACCGCAGACGAGAAAAGACTTCGTCACCAGACACATGGACTAAAGTAAGTTCTGGACGTGTCTAAACCGTCGCATCGAGGTCATCTTCTCGTTGGAGACAGCGCGGGACGTCGAGGCAGCAGAAATTCGGCTCACCGAGGACATCCAGGCCGCAATGAGAGACAGCACCATGCAGAAAACTGTAAATAAAAATGACCGACAGTTTGGCTTCGCTTCAGACCCCACGACCTCATCAGGGAACGTAGGGCGGCGAAACATAGAGCCATGCATACCAGACAACTCGAGGACAGGCGTGCAGTTAATTAGCTAAGCCGGAGAGTCAAAGCAGCTCTGGACATAGACAGACAAGAAGCATGGAATCGCCAACTGATGTCCCTCAACCCCATGGACAACAGCCAGTGGAGCACGCAGAGAGTCATCTACCGAGCGAGACCTTCAATCCCACCGTTACACGGAGAAAGAGGGCTCGTATTCACTGACGAAGAAAAAGCGGTGGCTTTCGCAGGCAGTCTGGAGATCCAGTGCCGCGAGAATCAGCCAGACGACGAGGACGAGGACTGGACGGACGACGTCAGGAGGAGGGCACGCTGCATTGAAGACGATGACGTATAGGGCTTCCAGTTTCGACCCGCGACGATGGAGGAGATCAAGGCCTTCCTGAGCACCCTCAAAATCAGAAAAGCCCCGGTACACAATGACATCGACAACATAGCACTACAGAGGCTGCTGATGAAAGGAGTCGCCCCGTTAATGAATATCGCGAACGAAGTTCAGCGGACCTGTCACTTCCCGGAAGGATGGAAGATATCTGACGTGATCTCCATACTTAAATAAGGTAAAAACTTAACGCATCCGTCGCATTTCAGGCCCATTAGCTTGCTGTTCAGGCTCAGTAAGGTGATAGAGAGAATCATCCTAGCCCGGCTCCACGAGAAGTCCGAAGAGAACGAAGGGAGTTATCCCAGAAGAGCAGTTCTCCTATAGACTTCAACACTCGACAGAGCTGCAATTGCTACGACTGGTTAAATATATAATGGAGAGATTCAACCGGAAGAACGTTACCGCAGCGATGTTCCTGGACGTATCCAAAGCCTTCGATAGAGTCTGACACCACGCACAACTAGTTAAGATGATAGGCATGGGGTACCTGGTGGCCCTGGTGAAACTGATCAAGTTCTACCTGGCAGGAAGAAGATTCCGGGCCAGAGTAAGGACCTCTGTATCCGACTATAGGACCATCGAGGCCGGAGTACCGTAGGGTGCGGTGCTGTCGCCTCACCTCTTAAACATGTTCACCTCGTACTTTCCAAATATGAAGCGTACAGCCGCTGCGCTGTACGTGAACGACATGGCGATAGTTGCGAAGTCGAGGAGGAAGTTGATAGTAATGACGTACCTACAGCGAGTTGCGGAGGAATTAGCCGACTGGTACAACAAATGGAAGGTAGCCATCAACACGAAGAAAATCACGGCGGTGCTTTTCAAAAAACCCCGGAAGGACACTTGAGATTCAACGGCAAGGACATCCAATGCGGGACAATACCAAGTACTTTGGAGTTGTCATGGACAAGTCGTTGATATAGAGGGACCACAACCACTAGGTGAGGGGGCGCGCCAAAGCCACTGCGGCCAAACTTTGGACGATTACTGGTAGCAACAGCTAGCTGAACCTAAGGAACAAGCTACTCCTCATCCGACAAGTCCTGCAGCCTTAACTGATATATGCATCAACCGTGGTACGTGAGATATACCGAGATCCGGCGAAACCTAGACTTCACCACTGTAATGGAGAAAATTTGAGCCAGGGCTCGGAAGCTCTACGATCAAGAAGGTGCATATGATAAACCCCTCATCCGAGCGACTTTGGACTACGACCCAGGAGGACCGGGAAGACACAAGAGATCGAAGATCCAGGTAGTATAACCTTATAGACCCCCTTTAGAGGTCAAAAATACCTTTTTATTACAGCTGAGCCCTATTCCTCTACTAACAATTTTTATTTCAGGAGGCCCTGTGGCCCTTTACCTAAACTGTTTCAGAAAAGACACATACTTTTTCCCTTCACATACACCTGATTCCCAACCCCGGGATTCTTTTCGAAAGAGAAAAACCCCTCCCGAGAGTAAAATGACTCACTCTCCGACGGAGGTCCAAGCGGCGCGGTTCGTCCGCATTATCATGGAAGATCTCCTGATACAACCCTAATTCCCGGGCGTCGCGCTGGTCGCGATGCCTAGACAAGACACCCCCGAGGGGCTGACGCTAGCGAAGCGATGCAGAATAACAAGGCAACCAAGGATAAGGAACAAGCCGAGAGAAAGTCCCTGCCAGCGGGACTAAAGGCGTCAGGACCAAAGGAGGTCGAGGTGAGCGAACCGCTGCCAGTCGTCCGGGTGTTTGCGGGCGGCATCTACCTCTCGCATAGATATCAGTGAAAGCGGAAGTAAAGCTCGACCTACCTTCGTGCGATGGTCCCGGCCTACACGATGATCAAGTAAAGAGCGGTAATCTCCCTCGACCATTACGCCTGCCAATTAGTATTGGCGTAGCATACAGATTTAGAGATGTTTCAAAACTTTATGAGCTTTGACCTTCATATGCGCAGAAACATAATTACGACCGGTGCCTCGATTCTACATCCTAAAAACATTAGCCATGTTGTCACCACAGTTTATCTCGAGCTCTCGTTGTAAACAGATATCTGATCCAATTACGTTTTATTTTCTCTTGAATTTTTTGTTGCATTTTAAATACATTTTAGAGATTTTACATTACTACAGTATTACTACATATGATCGTCATAACTAAAACATGTAAGTGAATTATTTTGTGAGATTTATGTATATGTATAGTATAAGTACTACATTATTATTGTCTTAAAATCGGGCCCGGATTAATAGCAAATGTTTTATTCTATTTTAATTTTGTATAGGTCTAATAACAAGAAAGTGTTACACAGTCAAGGGCGGCAGATAGTTTATAACGTTTATGAATTTATGAAAAAAGAAAAAGAAGATAAAAATCCTATTAAGGTAGACCAGGTGCAGGTCCGAGTAGCCGAAGCTACCGGTGTTTCGTTAAGTACGGTCAAAAGAATAATACGTGAACATAAAGCTAGCCCATCCGGTAATCTTTCGTCGCCTAGGAAGAAAATAAATAAGCCAAGTCCTATATCAACCGTGGATCAGTTTGAGGAAGAACCGAAATTTATAGATTTTCAGCTATTTATATGCGACGTCTAACTATGAAAACCTTGTTTGAATCTTTAAAAAACGACTTGAATTTAACTTGAAAAATTTAGATTTTTAGAAAAATAATTCACAAAATAAGATTTCGTTGGAAAAAACTTGGCAAGTAGCGATGAAATAAACTATACAGAACCCTTTTACATTTCTTGTGAGAGAGCAGTTACAAAAAATAAGTCCAAAATAATAATACTGGCATCTATAAAACATTCCATAATATGTAGATAATATCTGTATGTATATTGTATATTTATTAGCAGCCAAATTTCGTATTATTTATCGATTTACGAATAAAAAATTTATAGTTATAGTGTCATCTACGCTGCAAATAGTTCAATATATTTTTCTATAGAAAGTCCACAAAATATAGCGAATATATGTAGTTAAGAAAATAAAAAAAATTATAATTAATTTCAATATTTATTATTGTGGCTTATTAAGTAATTAAACGAAAATTCAAAATAGACCAGCCCTCGGGTAATATAGAATAATTCTCCATGATTTATATATTAACTGTAAGAATCTATTCAAAACAATTTAAATGATCTACTTCGCGATATAATAAAATAAACAAAAGTAATTACAATTCCTAATCATTTACCCAGTTATTTTGCTTTTCACGTTATTATATCGAGAGTTCTTGTTAAATTTATTCATTTTTATCGAATATTTTCCCATTTATTTTTTATTTACACAGGCACCTCTATTCCAGTAGAGCGAGAAAATGAAAATTAATTTACTAAATTTCTTATAAAAATATCAAGGAAATGTTTTTTTAAACATTTAGCTAGAAACTCAGGGAAATAATATCCAGGTTTCCATTATTATTTTCTATTACTGCTTACATTTTTAGTCAATAAATTTTATTTAGTTATATTCATTAAAAATTATTTACAACTGCTTTCAGTTGTAAAATCATTTACAACTCACTTTCAAACGCAAAACTACAATTTTTAATGATGTACATATATTTAATTGGCCCGCGCTTTAATCGAGTTCGCCAGAACGCATTATGTGGAAAACACCGGCACTGACAATGTCGGTGGGAATGTGTTTTATCATATCAATGTGTAACCCCCACCTGCAAAACCTCGCCTGTGGGTTCGAGAATTGTCTAATTTCTGTGGCGTATTTTATGTTTCTATTTCTGTTGCGATACGTAGTAAAATAAATGTTGATTAAGTTTTTGCACTCTTGTCCTGAAGCGTTTACAGAATATGGATAATTGGGGGATACTCAATAACTAAGGTAATATCGACATCTCATTTCCCCGATAGAAAATCATTTTTAGAGGTATTATGTCTATAACGTCAATACTCAATATATCGTAACAATCTTTTATTTTGTTGAGCATGACTGTCACTATCACTACTTGTTATATTAGTACTACTACTACTACTAGATGAACTTTCACTACTCTCTGTTGACGACCGCGCATACTTTTTTGACTTATGTTTTAGCATGATTTTACAGTTTTGTACTAAAAATACGCAAAAGTACATAAGACAATCCCACTTCTAATTTGTTAAGAAATATGGGGGTGAGTAATAATCCGATTTTCGTTATACCCCAATTTATTTAAATTCTCAGAGATTAGAACTCAATATCTGAAGAGATTGGCGCGTATATCTCAACTATTGAATGGTCGATCCCTCTATCGAAACCGCGCCGAAAGCTGATGTCATAGTTTATACTACATGTCTCGTAAAGTATTTGATTTAATATCAATAATTCGGCGGCGGCTCGATCAAGGTTCCCCCAACTCGATAAATGAAGAACAATGGCAACAAAATATTCGAAATAAATGACCAAAATTCTTCTGGCCCCACAATATATATATATATATATATATATATATATATATATATATATATATATATATATATATATATATATAATTTATTTTAGAAACTGCTATTGCTTTATCTAAAAGATGCTGGTGTAGTATTTTTTGGATATAGAACGTATCTTTTCATCATCAGAAAACATAACGATGTTTCCGTGTCTTATTTCTCTTTCATCTCTATAATAAAATACTGATGTTAAAAGCGTAGCTTGTTCATTATTCCAGTGAAAAGACTATGCAGTATCTTGTACAACAAAGCTATAATTTTCAGTAGAGTCACATTGAACGAATATTTCACTTTCAGAGATGGTCTCCTTTAGTGTTCTGAAATAAAGCGCTTGTTGTTCTGCAATATAGGTATGGGGCTTCAAAATGTCTATAACGTTACACAAACTATCAACAATGTCATCAGCAGGAACCACTTGAGTGGCTATAGTAAACTGGTCTGTATCTACCCGTTTTTCAAAGTGAAGATTTGTCATTTGGTTATCATCAAATATAATTTTTAAATGACCACGAATTGCACTTAAACCGGGACAAAAAGTGCTACGTTCATTTGGAGATGAATTTGCAATGAATTCCCAATCGACGTTGGATTGGGATATATCATCATTCGCAGGCACTCCGTATAATACGAAAGATGCATGGTGGTCCAGCTGTAAAGTTGGCAATGTCTCCTCCATTCAACATCAGTTTTACATTTTGGTGGTAAGTCCATACACACACCATATGTTCCGGAGTCTCCAGCGAGGATACATTGTATAGGACTTACGGTGTAAAACTTAGTTAAGTCTACTTTGACGTTTGGATATTCACTTTTGAAATTCTGATAAATTTCGTCAATGTTACACATTATAAGTTGTTTTTGTATGTGTTATTTTTCCGTCGTCTAATTTAGTTAAGATAAAATCTTCGATAAAAGAAGAAGTCTTTTTAACCGGGCATTATTCGACTAACATCTTTGAGTTAGTTTGAAGTTTTTAGTTTCGACTGGAAGTGTACGGCCGCCACGAGGATTCGGAGATGATAGGATACCAAATTGATCTACGAGTTGCTTTACTTTTTCGCTTCGTCTAGTTGTTCCAAATTCTTCTGCAAGTCTGTTCGCGCTCGAGGACTTAGACATAATAGTAACTATCATAGTTTTCATAAAAAACTATGGTAAAATTGGACGTATCAGTGAATTCCTCTTTTAGCTGCATCAAAAATGTCTTCGTTTTCTATTGTTTCTGTCTGTATTGATACTTATCTTTGGTAAACAATTCATCTGGGGTGTTTTACGAATATTCAATCGATGTTTGACTGCACTGCAATTACTAAAGATCAACATTGGCTACTAGATGTGTTTCATTTATAAGTCGTTTTCTGCAAGACACACACACGTAAACACTGGATAAAGTTCCCCATTTTTTAGCTACATATTTAGATCTCTTTCTTATATTTCTAGCCTTCCGATAAAGTGGAAGGGAATCATCGATCACCGTACGGAGCCATAATAAATCAATTAAAATAAACAGTTTTAAAACCTTAAAACGGACTTTTCCGCACGAACAACATCTCTATCTCGAAATTGAGTGGCCGAGAAAAAATAAACCAACACATAAATGCAGAACATCTGTTTTATGCGCAGTTTTACTTTTTTCAAATAGTCCACCATTGTGCTTTCTCATGACCCATGAACATGGTAGAGTGTGTTCTATCCACCTCAAAATCAATAGGTGTCGTCTGGGAGACGGTCCCGACCAGAATCAGTCAAATCTCGATCGATCCGACATGATTTAGTTGAGCTATCGTGTTAACAAAAATAATTTATCAAATAGTCCACCGTCGTGCTTTTTCATAACTCATGGACAGGGTGGGGTGTGTCCTGTACACCTCAAAATCAATAGGTGTCGTCTGGGAGAAGTTCCCGATCAGAATAAGTTAAAACCCGATCGATCCGACACGATTTAGTTGAGTTATCGTGTTAACAAGAAATTCTAATGCCGACGACACACATACAGACATTTTTTTAAAACCATTTTTTTTTTGTTTTTAGGCCGAAAAACGAAAAATAAATGAAAAAAATTTGTTTTCCATTTTTCTTTACACGATTACATTACTTTTCCGCTAGTATAGTTGGGTGCGGAAAAGTATTACGAATGTATTCAATGCGCTGAGCGGTCAGAGATACGATTAAAAAATAACATTAAAAATTGAAACAGTGAGAGAGATAGGCGTCATACATTCATCTCTTTCTAGCATTTAACTTCTGTTCTCTCATTTTAAAACTTTAGTGTAATATCTATATACTGTAAGCTATATTTTGAATTTTTATAACTCAAGACAAATGGTCGAAGTTACTAAATTTCGGATTTGAAATGTTCACTTCCGGTTTTCTACATGGAAAAAAAATTAAATTTCGAATCTGATTCCATAATTAAAAAGAGAAGTAAATTTTCTATACAAAACACCATTTTATATTTTATAATATTTTGTTATATATACATTGGTTAATTTGAACAACACTTTCCAAAAAATCTGTACCTCATATTTCGTCAATTCTTTAGAAGTCATAACTTTACAAATACGTCTTATACAAAAAAATATGTGTATTTGCATTCATGCCTTATAGGAGTACAATTATACCAAATATGAATGAATTTCAGGTTGTCATATTTTTTTCGTTGTCCTCTTCCCATGAAATGCCCCATAATACAAATGGGTATACGTAATATATACTTAGGTACGTACAGTGTAAATAAAATAAGACACGGGTGTACAAAGAACTAAGAAAAGCCTAATTGAGTGGTATTTATCTAAAATGTTGCCTTTGAATATATAAATTCCTAAATTTTTTTATACATCAACGTATTATTTCGTTTCTGGTAATTTTATTTGTTATGTAACATAACCTGTTGGGACCTGGAACCTAAATTGGTAGATAGCTGTTATGTGATTTGTACTAAATATAGATTCCCATTAAAATCACTTCCATAGGAAGTTATGTGCCGTATTTTCGCTATATGACGGTATGCCATTCAATATATTGAATAGCATATCATCACCAATTAAAATACTTGGTGTGATATGCTTTAGGGAAGGTATTAGAATAGTAAAGTACCAATAACCGTGTAGTGTTAATTTGAAATGTTTTTAATTTTGAAGTAGTTCCAAAGTAGTAGTGTTGCAGGAACTGGTGATCGATTACTATTAACAGCTATATAGTATACATATAACTATATATATATATATATATATATATATATATATATATATATATATATATATATATATATACGCCATATTTATTTGCAAAACATTAAATGCCATTATGTTAAATGAAATTTTTTATAACTATTAAAAATTATAGTGTACCGATAACACCAAAAAATTAAATTAATGCGTAATTATACTTTTTTTTAATTAATAGCGATATTTAGAATACTCTACAATTTTGATGCACTTTCATGTTTGTTTGTTCAAATTTTAGGCAACAAATTTTCGTTAATAAATAATAATACATTTGTTATTTTTAGTCGGCGTATCGATTTTTCCATATACCGTTATCATAATTCACAGAAAAATTGTGGGGCTTTAATTTTTCTATACTGCCAACGCTGACATAGTCAATCACCTAATCTGTAGCACTAGGAATTAACAGAAATTATGTGGTAGCGAAATAATTTTAAAATTATGGCAATATAGTCGGGGCGCGGCGGTTGGATGGTTCACTGACCGGTGCGTCGCCCGGTGAGGGGCATCTGGTGCGCATCGTGGTGCAGGACCAATAGCCAAAGGTATTGCGCCTTGACTGGGAGGGACAGTCTGGAGAAAGATTAGTGATTGGTAGGATTCATTATGATCGACGTATGGAACGTCGTAAACTTGAGACAGATCGATGGAATCGTGGAGGCTCCACGTGTCCGTAGTTATGCTAGCAGAGTGATCTCTGGCGGCGGAGGTGTCTGGCCGCCGCTAGCGATAATGGACGGTGTCCGGCGTCGGGGAAACAGAGATGTGGCTCACAGGGGGCATCGGCAGCGCCGGCGTAGATGCGAATGTCGTGTAGAAGAGGTGTGACGATGAAGTCGAGTTGTGTCCGAGTGAAAAGTAAACTCATCCCTGTTCAAAACCTGCCACTCTAGCATAGCTTCTCTCTCCTGTATATCCCAGCTGGAACAAGGAAATAGCAACAATACAATAAATCAGACACTTATCCAACAAGATAAATCAATACAATAGAATAGTACAGCACAATATGCTTATTATATTTATAGTGATGTTTATAGCAATGCGGTTGCATGTAGACTGACTGTGGAGTTCGCTAGGAGGCCTGTTTAAATAGATTTCCAGCCGATTCTTTCGTAGGGTCCCGCGGCGGGCGTGTCTGCTGATTGACTACTGGAATAGCTAATCAGTGGAGAGCGCGACAATGACCATAATTATTGTTGTTATCTCGCCTCTTCTTCCGGGTCGCGCATGAGCCGTTTCTCCGTCTCGAGGTGGCACTTGACTTGAACCTTGGCCTTTTGGGGTCCATCTTCGCCCCGACTCCGCTTGGAGGGGGGGATGACCGTATGACCGTCCATATGACATTTCCAAAGATTTTCATTCTTGCTTTTATCGTTGGCTTAAGGGCGGACCGCGTACTGTGACATCTGGTTTCGGAGATTAGTTTTCGGGGATCTTTATAATTGTTACGTAGAAGGTGGCGTGGTCCTGCTTCTACGAGGATTCATGTTTCCCTGCTGATCCTCCATCCTCACTTTCCCGTCGCTAGCTGGTCCGAACACTTCGTCAACGCATAGGCGTTGGGTGGCGCTTTTCGCGGTGCTGAGCATGGCGGGCGGACGCAACCTAAATTAATCGAGAGGGACTTCCTTTCATCTGATGCAGCATCCTCCTGGTCCTCGACTGCCTGCGTGGCACTTACTTCCGTTATCCGCCAGTGATCAGCTTCACTGGATCTAGCTCGGCGACTCGCGACACGGTCTTCGTGTTCATCGTTGCAATCCCTAGCCAGGTTGTTCCTCCCTCGGTGATATCCTTCCTTGGTGAATCCGAGAGTCTCAGTGGTCAATGTTTTACAAAGTATCGGGTTCCTACCCTGGATCAATTTTCTATTACATAAAATATTCAGTTTCTGGAGTCCACCTTGAGTCTTCATTTCATTCATTCATTTCAACCGATTTTTGCTTACTACCTTCAGCGCTTGTACCAGAGTGACCAAGACACTCCCATCCACTGTAATGTGAATCGGTTGCTCGGTGCGGGGGTTGAGGCTCGTAGGATGTCGTTCGCTGATGGTCTGCTACCATGTGATGTTGGATTCTTTCCCCCTAGCCGCCTTATCACTTTTTGTTCGTGGACGTGTTCGGGGTGTAATGTGGTATCTTGCCGCGGAAAAATTGGATTTTTCTTTGCACGCCTATGGACTGCTTCGGTGAGGGTGGGTATCGGGGTGTGTTTCGACGCGGCCTCGATTGGAATGTTTTCGGGGTTTGGTGCCCCCGGTGGAATTGTTGTATGGCTATGGACTGCTCCAGGGTGGTTGTCGATTTCGTGGATGCCAGTATTTTTTATTATATGACACCATTTTGTTTTATACCCTTCCGGGAAACGACCGCTATAAATGATGGTGTCACTGAAGTGGGGTCATTTCCAGTTAAATGGGAATTTGACTGGAAATCACCCTTTGTTTCTACTCAATCAGGGATGATTGGGTAGAACCAGATTATGGGCGAAGTCTGTTTGCGCGATGGTTCTCGCCCTGTTTCGGTTTATTGAAGATTTTCGTGGTATTCATATACATGGAAAATACCAGTAAAATACTTTTTAGATGTACAAAGAAAGGGAAGGGAATAGGGCATACGACATAATCCAAAGAAGTTCCACACGGCATTCGACATATACCATACGGCATACGATATAGTCAAGTTCACGGGTTACGTCCTATGCGCCCTTGAAATGGGATAGTTTGCGTAACGTAATAGTTAAATGTTAAATAAAAATTATTCCCCATTTTAGTCTCCTATACGTAATAAAACCCTGACATTTACGTGCCCATGGCTAGTGATAATTACTTGCCACTAGTCACTTGTCGCTGACAAGTATCAGTGGCAATAGTTGGTGCGTGGCAACGTTTATATTGCTTTTGGGGAATTCCATCACAGTTTCTTCCAATAAGCAAGTTACCACAAAGAAGTTGTTACATTAATTATGTCACATAGTTATATCTGTAAATGCCAATCCTATCTAACCAATTAATAGATATTAAAAATAAGAAATATTATTTTATAGTTTAAAACTTCGTGACGTAACATCAAGGAATTTTATTTAAAAAGTTGTCAGGAACCTTAAATAAGTCTAAAATCCCGTATCAAACTTAGTTCTTATTGTCTGTCAAGAAAAGCAATTTTATGAAGTTAGATTATATTCAGAAATATTGTAAGTTTTACACAGAAATCATAAACCAGATAAAATATTTTTATTTTGTTTATTTTTAGAAAGATTTACCATAAAATCGTAACTACGAACTACGTTTAGGCTACGACTCTAGTATAGTATAACTCACTACTCTAAAGACGAGTTCGTAATCACAAAAGTTGATGATGAGAAGGGAATCTCGAATATATAATATTGATGTACTACATTTATTACAATTTTGAGACTATATTTTATTAAACATCAAGTTTTCTTTGGGATTATATATTATTTATTATTTTTATTATTTATTATAAATATTATTTTTATTTCATATTTTGATCTATTTTCACGAGTTTACTCCACTTAAATTTAACATGCAAATTGAGAATTCTAACATTTTGCAATTTGACACTTGCAATTTAATATTATCTTTATTTCATATTTTGATTTATTTTCACGAATTTACTCCATTTCAGTTAAATTTAACATGCAAATTAAGAATTTTGACATTTTGCCTTGACACTTCCAATTTAATTCTATTATCTGGTATCCTACATTATCCTTATGTAATGGTAACCTATGTACTAATATCCATTACCTATGTACTATTATAGCAAGTTTTTTATACATATAGTTATATTAAAACTTACTGTATCTTTTGGTATATTTTTACGATTTTCATCAAGGATTATTTCAAATCAAGGAACAAAAGATCTGATAGAAATCAGCTACGTGAGAATGTTATTACCGTAGAAGAACGTTCTGAAAATCATAACGTTTTAAAGTTTGCATGAGAAATTGACACGATTTCTCTAAAGCCTTAGATTATGGAGGGGAAGTTACATAACATACAGAATAAGGAACATATACACTCATGTTCAGGAAGAGATTTCGAAGTCCCCCTAGTTTAAACTCGGACCTAAGTATACAATGAGTCTTCCATTATTGGCACAATACGAATGGCATTGTTGGACAATTATTAATATGTTTCATACAAGATATAATTTTTTCCTTATTTTAGTACTAAAGTGTGTATACTGAAATAGTGACAGATTGATTACATTGTAATGAAATATTTAATTTAGATTAATCTCTTAATTTAAAATATGATAAATGTTTAGAGTCCGTCCGGCTTTTCTCCATTTTCCCCTATGCCAAATTTGTTGCTGAGAATTACCCTCATATGGGCTATTTTATTAGGTAATTCGAGGTGTAATGTGTAAAGCAGATTATAAACGTTGGTAGGTATGTTTGTGTTTCAATTAGCATGTCTAATGTTGAATATAGAGGGCTGAATTGTGGAAAAGTCGGATGTCGAATCAGCTTATTGAATTAGCCATTCTGTCAGAGTTATACGAGATGAGATGACTTTAGATTAAATAACATCTTAGGTTGTTGGGGAAACGAGGTTAATTTGCAGGCAGACCGACCGATGTAGAGATTACACATAAAGGTCGTTACAAGTTGGATATGGCATAGTAAAAGGTCCTAATTCGAAACGGAAAGTTTCTCGCAAGGAAAAAATTAAATAAAGGGATAAAGACGTATTTACAAGAACTAGCATGTTGAGAAGGAGACTGTAAATTCTTGTATTTAGAAATCTATTTCAGAGGAAGTACCGGGTTGGTCACCTAAAATTGACCCCCCCTTTATTTCTCTTAATTTCAATCGAATCGAAAATTTCAAAAAAGGATTTTACATGATTTTTTATAAATATTTTGAATATTTAAACAAATTTTCAAAAACTCTACAAATTAAAAAGGGACGAACATTTTTTTATTTTTTTTTTAATGGAATACCCTGTATTTTTTTACTTAAAAAAGTTACCCACAGTTTTCTGATCACAAAAATATATAATTGTTGTATTTTGGTATAGTTCTTGGGATAGTCATACAAATATATAGTCACATCACAGGAATAAGTTTAGCATAAGACCATAAATCAGGAGAGCTATGAACCAAAATGATTTAAAGAAATGTTATATTTGACTTATGTTCGATTGTTATATTATTAATACGCTTTAAGTTAAGTTTTAATACACTTGTTAATATATCTAATATATTGATATGGGATATTCATTAGTCGAAAGGAAAGAAATATTAGAAATTTACTTAACCAGCAATAAAAACAAATACATAGCTAAAAGAGAATATGCAAGAAAATATCCTGAAAGACGCGTTCCCTCCAAGAACACTTTCTCTAATATTTATCTCAAGTTTGGAGACAGCGAATCCTTAAAGGATAAGAAACGAGAAAGAAAAAAGCCCAAAACAGGAGAAGATATGGAAATGGACGTTTTACTTTTTTTTACCGAACACCCCAATAAATCTACTAACGCTGCTGCAGAAGAATTTAATATTTCTCAAGCAAGTATAAGACGTATATTAAAATGTCACAAATATAAGCCTTATAGTATTTTGCCAGTTCAGCTTTTAACTGAAAATAACTTTGCCTACAGAAGAGCTTCTTGTAGAGAGATGATTGAGAAAGCAGAAAACGACAATAACTTTTTAAAAAACTTATTTTTGACCGATGAAGTAACTTTTCAACGGCTGGACTTTTTAATAGGAAAAATGCACATTATTGGGCGCCCGCAAATCCACATATTATAAAAAATATAAAAACCCAAGGATATAATACAGTAAATGTGTGGTGCGGTATTCATCAAAATACAATTGTGGGTCCCGTATTCATTAATGGGTCCTTGAATGCAGTTCAGTATTTGAATATTCTTCGGGGTGAAGTAGAGAACTATTTAGATAATATTCCCCTTGCAACCAGGAATTCTGTTATTTGGCAATAGGATGGTGCTCCTCCACACTCTGTACGGAACGTAACGGAATATTTAAATGACAAATATCTATTTTGAATAGGAAGATACGGTCCTATACATTGGCCTGCTAATAACCCAGACTTGAGTCCTTTGGCCTTCTTTTTGTGGGGAACACTAAAACAAAACATATACGAAAATTCGGTATATAATAACTCGGATGAGTTGAAGGACTGTATCAGTCAAGAAATAGAAAATTTGCGGCAAAATGTTCATTTATTTGAAAACGTTAGAAATGAATTTATTAAAAGATGCCAACTGTGCCTTGATAGAAACGGAGGATACGTGGAGAACATATAGATATGTTTAATTTTAATAAAGTTCATTGGTTTTATGTTATTTATTGTTGCGCATTGTTTTTTCTTATCATTATTTCGTTATTTATGTTTTGTGTTCATTAAACTTTGTTGTTGTCATTTTAATAAAGGTTTATTTGTTTATTATAATTATTATGTGTTGCCGCATCAAAGAATGTTCATACTTTTTTTCTTAAATAACAAGATGTGTCGTTATATCTCAATAACATAGCTCTCCTGATTTATGGTCTTATGCCAAACTTATTCCTGTGATGTGACTATATATTTGTATGAATATCTCAAGAACTATACTTACCAAGGTACAACAATTATATATTTTTGTGATTAGAAAACTGTGGGTAACTTTTTTAAGTAAAAAAATACAGGATGTTCCATTAAAAAAAAAATAAAAAATTGTTCGCCCCCTTTCAATTTGTAGAGTTTTTGAAAATTTGTTTAAATATTCAAAAAACTTATAAAAAATCATGTAAAATACTTGTTTGAATTTTTCGATTTGATTGAAATTAAGAGAAATAAAGGGGGGGGGGGGTCAATTTTAGGTGACTAACCCAGTACATTATTAAAGTAAGATTATTCTGAAACCGTGGGTTTAGCGAAACTTAGAACTGGTAAGAAAATATTTTATAACGTAGAACATTGTTTGAGATATTTTCTATTGTCTTAATTTTTTAAATAATCAAAATATGACTATTTCTATAATGGCCGTGAACGGAGCTTATAGTCGCCATCTATGTGTAGGGTATTAACACTAAGAACCAAGGATAATATGATTCATATGTAGCAGTTGAAAATAAAATATATTTATTGAAAAGGTTATGCGAATAACCTTTTCGAATTTAAAATGTACACAAAAAATTTTTATAGCTGTTGTGTCAGTTCCACAGCTATCGGGTGTAGTTAAAACTTATTATAGATGATAAGTTGTAGGTGTATGTTATAGCACAACTTACATCCTACAATCTGTCATTTATAATGGGTTTTAGCTACACCCGACAGTACACAACACACAATCTACAATCTACAGCATCCAACTTACAACTTACCCTCCACATCCTACATTTACCCCCTATAACCCAAAAGCCACTTCAATATACAACGTATATTTATTTCATTCTAGGATTTGAATGATGAATACATTTGTGAAATGAATTATTACGAATAATATCCCTGAACGACTGTTTCTAAAATATTCAGTATTGTGTGAAAGTTTGAATGGCATTCATCTATAAAGCGCCACAACTTCAATAAGAATGTACGCACTACCTTCCAAACTCATGGTATACCATATTTCGATACTTGGGGATAATGGGAGGCAGGTAGAGACTAGCATAGATTGATTACTAGAAAGACATGAATATTAAAACTAGTTGATATTGTGTGTTCCTCAATAGTGTATAGTTTACTCCAGGTTCCTCTGGAGTAAACTTTATAATTCACTTCAGTATACTCTGGAGTGAATTATATAGTTTACACTCCAGAGTATAATGCGAGTCAAACATACCTAAACAAGCGTAAATATAAGTGGACAATTTTAGTTACTTTATTATTTAGTCTAAGAATATCATTACAGTCGTAATATTTTTTTAATGGGTTTTATTATATATTTTATTTTTCATGTTTTTCTTGTATGCGTTTGACTTGATTGTAATATGTTATCGTAACATGTATTAAGATAATAAATAACTTGTTGAGATTGCCTTGTTTGTCTTGTTTTACTTGCAATTTAGTCAGATTATTGTTATATGGTGACAATGTATTTACAAATTTGTATTTACAAAACGTGTAACACCACTGTATATATTCAATGTTCCAATAAATCTCTAATTAAAAAAATCATTTAATGGGCTATAACAGGAACAAATCCATTGCAGCAGTGGTTCACGTTTTAGGCGTAAATTAAAACATCAATGATACATTGTTAACTAACTAACATGCTGTTTCCCATATAAACTCAGCACATAGTATGTATTATTAATGCGAATTGAGGTCTAAGCGGTGAAATGGATATGTTCTATACTAAAGCTTGCAACATGCTGCTACTCTTTTTAATTTTTCTTCGTGAAAAAGGACAGAAGAGTTAAATTGAAACAAATTATATATTAAAATAAGTAAGTAGTAAGTAAAATGTCTTGTAAAAATATAACAAAATATTTACGTTAACCTATATAGCATGTACGTATGCAATCAGAATACTACAATTGCATTGTTTTGCATTGATAATTCTCATCAATTGCAGCAGTACCCTAAATAGATATATGAAATTCAGTTTGCATATATGTTATTATAGTTCTTACATATAAATTACACAAGGGAATTTTAATAAACTGGTCCAAGAAGGACAAGAAGGAAAATAAAAATATGGCTTAACTTCAATACGAGGTACATAAAAATGTAGTTCTAACCAATGAAACAATAATTTTAGTTGAACAAATATTTAATGAAACATTTTCAATATAGTTTTATGTAAGGTATACCATAGCAACTATACCCAATGATTCAATACTTCATTATGTCTATAGTTTTAAACCCCTTACAATTCCTGATTTTTTTAACATAAATGATACAGTTAGATTCTGAAATAAAATCAAGACCCTTAATTGTGTCAGGTCTTTGGGAGAAACTATTTGATTCACGAGATTAAAAGGGGGGTATTCTGCCGTAGTGAAATAGGATTGTGCCACTTGTACTTTATTTCTAAAGAATTGATTTCTGTTAAAAGAACAATATCATTCATTTCTCATGATGAAATCTTTTAAGGATGTATACAAGGTAGGAGTTGACATATTTCTTATAACGTAATATTTATTTATAATCGATATAATAGCATTTCTAGTTTAAACAACAAGTTCGAATACATTTATTTGAGAATTTATTTATGTCAACTCTTACTATAAACCTTTATCTTAAACCCCTGAACAATACAATTCGATAGGAAATGTATTTTAGATCAATTCTTCAAAAAAAATTGTTTGGATTCCCGCTCATCTTTGTTGATATTATATAGCAATTTACCCGCCTTGCTGTTGTTTCAATGGTTTAATTAGTTTAGCTCCCATATCACAGATAATGGCGCAATCTGATTACAGTTCATGTTACTAATATTTTATAAAAACAACCAGACGCAATTTCATAATATGTGTTTATATGATATTAGTATTTTTATTCTAGATTCATAATTACAATTGGTATTATATCACAGTGCATTATGTTTCATATCGTTACAGTATAGGCCATCGATAATTAATTCGTCGGCAAACCTTTAGAAATTTCAAGAAACGCGACAGTTAGTCCATCGGTTTTATTATTACAAATAGGTACTCAAAATTAAACATGTATTAGAAACGCCTTGTTTCTTAAAAATTTACAACAGAATTAATCAAAATAACACAATTTATGAAATGAAAATGATTTATCATAGATATTATACAAAATAAAAGCTTCGTTGCAGTTGTATGTTGTATTGAACCCCATCTATCGCTTTTGCTCCCAGACTACAAAACACGGCGAACTGCTGCACCTCTAGCACCGAACATTTCTGTAGTCCTGTATTTTCTGCTTCCTTGAAGATCTATTTGGAATTTTTAAAAGTTGTCTGGTGTGATATGAACCATTGTCCATAACAATTACTCTATTTCATATTCGGAATCAAATTATATTCAAACCGTTCCTCAAATATATCTGACTGCATGTTTTTGTGGTAATCAACATTACAGTTTTTAATTTTTTTCCCACATAATTTGAGGTCATTTGTAGTAACCCATCCATCAGCAGGTTCACAGTGCAGACAATTATTGGAATCATCGGTCCACCCTTTCTTAGCCGTGTCGTGTGTGTCGTACCATGTCTCATCTATTGGCTTCTCTATTCGGCTATTTTTTCAAGATATTCAATACACCATTTTACTATTCTTTCAGACTCCATTACTACAGACCGTTTATTCACAATCTTAAACCAAAAACCAATTTTTTAAGCCATGGGCGTAAACTTATTTTCGGCCAAGGTTTTTCAATTTCCACTAGACTAGTTAAGTTGAATGTCGTGTGAGCAGCAACTTAACGAAGATTCTTTTGATATTACCTCATTTATTCTTCGCTTCACAGTACGGGATGAGTTCACAATACAATAACACAACTATCAACTTTCACTAATAGGTTTATTACTGTTAGATGATTGAAGTATTACTGACTGATTTACAATATGTGTGTTGAGTATTTATCCTAATGCTTATCTATATGTTCCAACCAAATATTCTGTATCATTTCAATAGTTGGAACCGTATTACTTCTATATTTTTAATACACGATGTTTCTTAACAGTCTGGTAGTGTCTGGGCTAAGTTCTTTCAGTTGTTTCGCATCTGACCGTTTTTCCTGTTTGTAATGCATTTTCTTATAAGTTGACACATGGTGGAATAAGGTATATCTGTCAAAGTGGCTGCTGTTTTTCAGTATACTACTTTTGACTTGATTTTCAGGATCTCTCTTTAAATTGTTATATTCATTAAGAAAAACTTCTTTCGCCTGTTGATTAAGAAGGATATTTTTCCGACGCGATACTGACTCATTATTAGCCCGATCTTGTCTTATAAACTCGACTGAATTATTATCGCTCTCCTTATCAGCATTGATGTCCACACGTTATTCAACCCAGGGCCTCCATATAATAGATTCATATTCCCAAGGGCGAAACATTTTTTACTATTCACAGTAGTCCTAATTTATTGCTCTAAACACACTGCCACTTTTTACAAAATTTATAGTTCGCACAAATAATATGACTATAAGTACGTAATATGCATATAAAAAAACCACTAACACATCACGAGGATTGTCGATATCGCATTGTCCAACATAGTTTAAAACATAAGTAAATCCACCTCTGTTGCTACTGATCTGTAAACAGCACAGTGTTCCGCGCTGACCACTGTTGAAAGACGAGTTGAATCAGCTTGAACTGGATTTTAGGTTAGTTTTTAGGTAACTGCGTTTCGGTTTGGGAGCCACAGCAACATGTATATATATATATATATATATATATATATATATATATATATATATATATATATATATATATATATATATATATATATATATATTATATGCACGAAAGCATATAATGATTTTTAAAAACAATTTTTATTCGAATTTAATTTATTTTTAAAGTTTTATTTGATCTTTACATTACAAAAACAAAATGGTTCATAACGTCGTGTTATGACCGCGACTGAGCGAGTATGTTACTACAATACTACAATTACTACAGTTATTACAGTTGCTACAGTGCCGATGCGACCACTTGCTGTCGTATTTATTAATTCATATGTGCTGACACAAGTCAGGTTTCAGCAAGTAATCACGATCGTGCTTTAAAATATTATACGTTACAGATAGAGCACGAAGTGGTCTCAAAGCTGTAACGCAAGAGGAGATTACAATGGTTCTTATCTGAACATATTAGGTTACTGCAACAAAGTATAAGGGTAAATGAAGGTGAAGTTTAACAATTCTAAGTTCAATGGATAATTTTGATATAACAACTCCCCTTTTATATAAAAAGTTGGTGTTATACAACAACTTTTAATGTATACAATAATAGTTAAATACAATAATGGTTAAATACAATAATGGTTAAATACAATAATGGTTAAATATAAAATTGCAAGGTTTGCAAGGGCAAAATCACTAAAATGTGAGTAAGTTTGAACACTAAAGCTTTTTGATTAGAACACAAAAGTTTTTCACTTTTCACTAAAATGTCAGTTCAATTCGATGTCTTCTGCTTGTACATCTTCTGGTCTGATGGAAGGTCGTCTTCTTGGTAGTATACTTCTAAAGGATTGGATTCTTTTGCCTAGTCCTGGATGAGGTGGTGGAGAATTTGAGGATACTTCGATTGCGAGTCGTCTTTTTCTGCGACATTTGCAGCAAATGAATAGAATAATAAGGGCAATGATTAAGGTAATTGTAAAATAAACAAACCAGGATATATGTTTGGATACGAAAGATTTATTGATTAAGTTGTCTAATTGTCTTGAATATTCGTCCAGCTTATGTCTGGCGATGTCCAGGTCTTCTGTGTTGAGATTGTTTAACTTCAAGGGCTTTAGGTTTGGAATTTTGAGATCGTCGAGTATTCCTTCGCAACAGTTGAAAGGAATTTTGATTGAATGAATTTCAATGTTGATTTCCGAGAAGTCTTTTTGATCTGCCTGTACTTTTGTTGCTCCTATAAATGCGTTGCATTCAGGTTGTAATATCGGAACCGAATTTTTGTAGATCAATTCAGTTTTCGAATTTCGGTTCTTGCAGTTAATGGTGATTGACAGTGGTTCGGAATTTATAACTAACCATGTGTTTGTAGTTAATTTCTGTACCTTATATCCTCTTGCAAAGATGAGTGACGTCTGACAGTTTTCTGGCAGGCTTTTGAGGTTTTTGAGAATTTGGGCTTCACAAAGGGCATTGCTGTCGATTGGATATGCGAACAACATATTAAAGTTTTGTGCATAAGTGTTCTACATTCATATGTATCGGTGATTGGAATGTACATAAGAGAATCATCATCTCTCGCGATATATTTTTCTGAGGTTGAAATAATGTGATACAAACCAGTTCTATTGTCTAAAATTGGAATTGGAAAAAGTCTAAAAATTCTAAATGTTTCATGATCGACTAATGGGATCTTTAAAACAAATACTAAATCTGAGTCTGTTTGAAAAGCTTCTAATTCCATGATGTCCAGATATTTCACAACATTTTGAATTCGAGTATCTAGAGGTAAATTGTTTTGATGCAAATTATATGCAATTTCTTGTAGTGACAAGATTAGTTTTTCAGGTGAGATTATTGAAGTGTGAATGATTTTTGATCGAGCAAAGGTGATTGAATTCAGTATGTTATCCAATTCATTTTCAATGTATAAATAGGTTTCCATAAGGAGTTCGCATTTGTCTAGGAATTTTAAAGCGAGTCTAATTATTTTTATTTCGTTATTTGTGCGACGAATCGTATCTGAGATTAGTTTCAGATCATTGTTAAACGTCATTTCGTCAAACTGTAACTTTTGCGATTGTTGTGTTAAAATTCTTGATAACAGATGTCGTTACGGAAATTTGATTTTTAAGTAAATTTTCAATCTGATGTTCGTCTTTTAATAATTTATTTATACTATCAGTATAGTATTGACCGCCTTCTGAATCTAAGTTTCCGGTGATTGCTTTAAAAATTGAACCAATACCATTTATAATTCCACGTTTATGTCGTGTTCTAGTAATGTCATAATTAAGAGATTCGAATTTTTCTCGAATTGTTCTTGAAATTTGGGTTAGTAAACTAACGTGAGTTTTTACTTCTCCTTTAAATAGTTCCATGTTTTCATAATTTTCATGTATTGAATATAAAAGTCTGTCAAGTAGTCTTTCGTTTTGGTCAAAAGTAATTTTTATGTCTGTTATGTTTTTATGTACCAAGAGTGTCCATTTTTTATTAGTAACAACGAGGTTGTTTTCTTCATGATAGTAAATTCCTATCGTGTTGTCTATTGGTTTTATTTTGTATTGGGATCGTACTGTTTGTACTGCTGATCCGACCAGCAGGAGAAACCTGAAAGTAATTTTAATTTTCATTTCCGAAATACGGTTTCAACCTATCGAAGTTTACTTTACTGTTTTGATTTGTTTCTGGATTGAAAAGAATAGCTAAATTTTGAAAGATTTCCTTTATTTCAAAAGGGCCATTAAATTTGTTGCCTAGTTTATTTTTAATTTGGGATTCCTTCACATAGACTTTATCGCCTATTGAGTATTGATGTGTTTTTTTGGTGAACATGTTTGTCAAATCTTTGTTTGGCTTTTCCTTTTTGTAAATTTGTACGAGTTCTAGCAATTTTGTAATAGTGTGATATTTTGTTGTTCAGATCGCGAATATACTTGGTAATTAATTGTTCTTGATTATACAAGGTTTCGGGAGGTCTACTTTGGGTATGACCAAAGACTAGTTCATAGGGTAAATCCGTGGGTTTTGTTTACTGAATTATTATAGCAAATTACTGCATACGGGGTGATTGATAATGGGTGTTCGTTCGGATTTTCGGATTTGTTAGCTCTTATCATTTCTAATATTGTTGCATGAAAACGTTCTAGTGAACCATTTGATTGCGGGTGATTTACGCTAGAGAAGGTTAATTTGATATTGTAAAGGGTACAAAGGGTACAAAACAAGATTGTAATTGAATTCTTTTCCATAATCACAATGGATTCTGATCGGCGTTCCGTAATGTTGGAAATACAATAAAAGTGTATTGACTATCGATTTTGCGGATTTGTCTACGATTGAGTAAGCTTGTGTGAACTTTGTAAGTTCATCTCGAATGGTTAATAAATAATTTCTTGTGGGAATTTCCAAAACATCTACGTTTATTCGTTCAAATGGTGATCGGGGTGTTTCCGTTATTACAAGTGGATTATCTAGATTTTTTCTCAAGATTTTTGTCTTTTGACAAGTTTCACATTGTTTTATGAAATTTTCTACGTCTTTCGTGAGTCCTGTCCAATTGTATCTGTTTTTAATTCTGCGTATTGTCTCATTGATACCTCGGTGAAGATTTGCTTTCTGAGACCTGAGAAAGAAAGACCTGAGTGGTTTTGATCGATTATGATTGGAATTTGTTCTTTGTCGGGGTTTTCAACTAAATTTTGACATATTGTAAGATTTAAATCTTTGTCAGAAAAGATGAAAGATAGAATTTCTAAGCTTGCGAGTTCTAAATTATTTTCCACAAAATAAGTTTTTTTCTAAGTCGAAAACATGTTGATCTCGATAAAGAGTAATAAATAAAGTTTCGATTACATTTTCAGGATTGAAAGGTAATGGAATGATGTAATATTTCCTGTTTTTGACTGCTGTACTGGAAACAATGTTGATTTTATTATTACAAAAATTTGGATTTTCTTCAAAGATATCATCTATTATTTTGTAATGAAGATCGGTTAATTTGTTTTGAATGAAAAAGGTTATTATGTCTTTATGACTTTTGTCTAGGAGTTGATTGTTGGTGAAACTTAATTTTGAATAGTCAATTAATGATGTTGTTTTGTAAAGATTAATAAATCGTTCGAATTCATTTACAATGGTTTCAGGGACGATTTCTGTATCGTCCGTGTCTTCGGAGTCTGAATTTGCAGATAGAATTTTGTTTTCAAATTGTATACATTTTTGGAAACGATTTATTTTGATGCGGCTAAGTGCGTCAGCATTTTTGTTTATTTTTCCAGGTTTGTACGTTATTTCATAGTAATATTCTTCGAGTTTTAGACGCCATCGCGCTAAGCGACTACCAAGGTCTTTAATTGAAAATAGCCATGTTAATGGTCGATGATCTGTGACTAGCTGAAATTTTCTTCCAAATAGATAGGGTCTAAAGTGTTTTACGGCCCATACAATAGATAAGCACTCTCTTTCTATTGTAGAATATTTAGTTTCCGCTTTGCAGGGTGTTCTAGAAGCGAATGCGATAGGTAAATCTTTTCCTATTGTGCTAAGACAGCGCCAATAGCAAAAGAACTTGCGTCTGTAGTTAAGATAAAAGTGTCTTCAAAATTTGGATAAATTAAAATTGGACTTGTGATTAAAGCATTTTTTAATTGTTCAAAGGATATTTTACAATCTGAGTCAAAATTAAATTGTACGTCTTTTTGTAAAAGTTTCGTCAAGGGTTTAGAAATTTTGGCAACATTGGGGATGAATCGTCGGTAATAACCGGCCAATCCTAGAAAATATTTTATTTCTTTTGGATTCGTTGGTTGAGGAAAATTTTCAATGCAATTTATTTTTTCTGGGATAGGTTTTACTCCATCGGGCGTGATTAGATGTCCTAAATATGCAACTTCTTTTCGAGAAATTCACATTTATCGGGCTGAACTTTAAGATTTGCGATTCTAAGTCTTTTAAATACTTCGGAAAGTCTGTGAATGTGTTCGTCAATAGTTGGTGAATAGATTATTATGTCGTCCATGTAAACTAAACAACGTTCGTTCTGTAAACCTAAAAGAATGTTGTCCATTACGCGTTGGAATGTCGCTGGTGCGTCTTTTAATCCAAAAGGCGTACGTAAAAATTCAAAGTGTCCTCTATTCTCTACAGAGAATGCTGTTTTTGAGATGTCTTTTTTGTCTATTTCTAGTTGGTGAAAGCCATTTGCTAGGTCTAAAGTACTAAATAGGGAACATTTACCTAGTTGGTCTAGTAGATCTGAAATGTTAGGGAGTGGATATTTGTCTCCGACTGTTATTTCGTTTAATTTTCTGTAATCGACTACGACGCGCCATTTCTGTTTTCCAGAAGCGTCAATTTTTTTTTGGAACAACCCATATTGGGGATGACCAGGGCGAAATAGAGGGTCTAATTATACCTTGTTTTAACATCTTATTGACCTGTGTTCTTACTTCCTCTTTATGGACATACGGGTATCGATAAGATTTCGTAAATATCGGCTTTCAATTACCGGTGTCGATTGAATGTTTTATTTCGTTAGCGAATGTAAGATTGTCGCCTTCAAAATAAAATATATCGGAATACTCTAAACAAAGTTCGGTAATTAGTTCTTGTTCCTCTGTGTTTAAATGGTCTAATCTTAGTTGGTTTCGAATTTCAAATATGCGGTCGACTACTGGGTCGTTGAATGTTTCTGAATTTTGATTACTGTTGTAAATATTTGAGTTTAATAACATTGAACTGTTTATTGGTTCTAAATTTAGATTTGAAAAGTCAATGAGTTTTGGTATGGCATTTGCGTTTAATACAGATGTACAAAATTCACCTTTGTTGTTAATGTGTACGAGTGCGTTAGGTAAACGTACTTTTTCTATCTCCTGAGCTGAAAGAATTGCGTCAGTGTTGAAAAGATTACAACGAAATTTGAATATTTGTTCGGTACGAGGGGCGATTGCAATTTTGTTCGAAATATTCGGAATGTTATTTGAATGTTGAAAATATGTTGGACTATTTTTAGGAATTTGGTCCGGTAATTTGTCGGTTAGTTTAAATAAAGGAACAGTTTTGAAATTAGTTATTAATTGCATGTTTTTGATGTCTACAATGCATTCGTAATGTTCTAAAAAGTCTGAGCCTAATAATCCGTCGAACTCTATGTCGATGTCGTGTACATAAACTTTGTGAGGACTAAAATCGTCAAAAGGAATTAAACATGATTCTGTTATTAATATTTGTTGGTCAGTAATACCTTGAATTGAAATATTTTCGGGAAAACGATCAGTGTAATTTTGGCAAGTTTTTCTTTTAAAAATCAAAATTCCAGCGCCTGAATCAATTTAAATTTTAAAAGTATTTGTAGCATCCTTGATGTAGTAAAAATTTTTTCAATTCACTGTTAATAATGCGCTTAAAGCAATTTTTGTTGGCTGTTGTTTGCTTGTTCTTTTTGTTTTAAATTTAAGGTTCTCATTTGTGATTCGATTTCCACACAAATGTCCGAAGTTTGTGTTTGATCCGGTGATTTGTCTAAAGTTTGGGGATCGTGAAAATTTTGATAACGGTAAGGGTTTTCAAAGTCATTCGTTTCGAAATTTTCGGTTTGATAGTTATTGTCATTGTCACAATAGGTTTCGTCTTGAATATGTTCATATTGGTTGTCATAATCAGGTTGATAATGAGTATTATCATAGTAATTTGGATTGTAATTTTGGTCTTGATGAACGGTATCATCATAAGTAAAATCGTTTTGTTCATGATAGAAATTTTTATTCGTGTTTACATGATGTGTCCTATTATTATTGCTATTATAATTCGGGTTAGGGCGAATTACATTTGGTCTCTGAAAATTGGGGTTAGGCCTTATCGTGGAAGGTCTATTTTGAGGGTTGGTTTGTGAAGTACCTTGGTCTTGTGGTCTGGCTTGAAAATTTTGATTTCGGTTTTGGAAAGGTCTTTGAAAGTTTTGATTCGGGGTTGATGGTTGTGAATTGTTGTAATTTGGCTGAAAAGGTCTCGAAAAATTCTGAAATTGAGATGGATACATATTTTGTTGAGGCTTTGCTCTACATTCGACAGTAGAATGTCCTGAGCGTTTACAATAGTTACATATTTTCCTTGAATTTAAATTCTGATTTTATTGAAAAGGTTTTTGTGAAAAATTTTGATTTGGTTTTTGCTGGCGTTTTTGAGTTTCAAAGTACGAAAGTTGTAACTCTCGCTTTATTCTAGCTGTTGCGACAAGCATATTAGCTGCGTTACTTGCGCGAACTATAGATCCAATTTTTTGTCTAAGCCAGTTAGTAACGTGTTTAATGTCATGGTCTCTATTAAGTTTGATTGAGCACTTTTCTGTTCCGCTGTTAAATTCGTTTTTTGAACTGCCGTGTGCATTTTTGCATTGTGTGTCTGCAAACGCGATATAAAATTCAAAGCAGATTCATTACTTTGTTGTGATAGACGTTGAAGATCTTGTATTAAGGATGTTAAATCCCTAGAGTCACCAAAATGTGTCTCTAAAAGTGTTTTTATTTCTTCCCATGAGGAAGGATTGCGCGAATTTACAAGCTCGGCTGCTTTTAATTTTAATTTATTTTTGACATGTAACGTAAGCAATGATTTTTGATTGCCTACGGCCATACTGAATCCAGTCATTACTGCATTCAAAAATGTTTGCAAAAATATTTGGTTACCATCGTATTCAGGAACGATGGTAAATATCTCGGACAGATTATAAGGTTCGACTGTCTCATTTTGTTGTTCATCGTTAGATGATGGTGCAGGTGGTGGCATTTTGACTTTAATTATTATTAAAATGTCGATAAAATAATAAATAAAATTAAATATGGTAGTTTTTTTTTCAACTGGTCTATATTCACAGAAATTAAATAAACAAAATTTGCTTTGTGTTGCAAATAAATAATGGTAGCGCAAACGAGATGATTCTCAAATGGACTTACCAGAAGAATTTTGCTTCCATTCAGGTCCGGTCTGGGTCGTTACAGGTGAGGCAATTCCGTGTTCCAATAACGTTGTCCGACTGGGCGATGGAATGCGTTACAGATGGAGCACGAAGTGGTCTCAAAGCTGTAACGCAAGAGGAGATTACAATGGTTCTTATCTGAACATATTAAGTTACTGCAACAAAGTATAAGGGTAAATGAAGATGAAGTTTAACAATTCTAAGTTCAATGGATAATTTTGATATAACATACATATATATATATATATATATATATATATATATATATATATATATATATATATATATATATATATATATATATATATATATATATATATATATATATATATATATATATATTTTTTTTTTATTATTTTTTTTTGCTAAAACCCAGTCACCCCTTTCTGTGGCACCGACTCACATGCGCTAGTGATACCAGTAATCACTCCTCGCGTCCGTTCGGTTAGTGATTACTGGGCCGAGTCGTGTGCCCTGAGTAGACCAAGCGAACCGAGAATTACGGTTTTCGGCTAAGATTTCTGCCGAGTTTAGGCATGCCGGTATGCTCCTCAATTCTGAAAGCGTAACTCTCGCTCCATCAAGGGCTCCTACAGTATCTTAAGTTTAACAGAATGGTCTGGATCGAGTCTGCGGAGTTCGAAGATTAAATCTCGATATTGTGTCCGTTTCCCCTCCTCTTTCAAAACAATGTTACCATCACCGGGTGCCGAGAATTCGATGACGAACATTGTCCTGAGTTGGTGGTCGAGGAGGACTACGTCAGGCTTGTTGGCTTGTATTTTCCTGACGGTGAGGAACGAATAGTTCCTATATATTCGGCACATCTCGTTTTCCACAACGGACTCAATATCCCCCAAAGCGTAAGGCAACACTGGTGTCTCATCTATCTAATATGAGTGCCTTAAATGATAATAAAGCTCCCGTAACGCTGCATTGTATCTATGGATATAGGCCGAGACTGCATATACCGGGCAAGCCCACAGTAAATGCATCAATGTCTGCGGCACCCTACGGCAGGCCCTGCAGCCGACATCAGGGATCTCCATACCCATGACACGACTCCGATAGATGAGCGTGTTAAATACACTATCTTGGCAAGGCGTGATGAATCCCTCGGTCTGTGAACTGCTAAGGCCCGGCTGACCTTAAGAAAGCGAAGGTCAGCCTTCCGGATAAGGCCAGTGCTTCCATATTCCTATAGAGGACCCCGTGCATGGGCTTATCCTTGTGAAGCTGCAGAGCTCTTAAAGGCTCTGCAGCTTTTACTTGGGATTTTAACCGAACGGGCTCCAACTCGGTGACAGAGTTGTGATTGACTCGTTCGGTGTCGAAGACGAGACCGAGATCATCGGCTGCTCTACATGCTGCCTTAAATAAAAATGCTCCTATCCCTGCATGTTCGTGATCTCGGACCATGAAGAGAAGGGGATCTGAACTCCTGATAGCTTTACAGGCTCCGTCCAGAACCATTCTGTTATGGAGACACTCCAAACTCAAGAGTCCACGGCCTCCGCGATGTCGTGGAAGATATAACCGTGGAACGGACGATCTGGGATGCAAACTCCTACTGAGATGCATCCTTTTTTGGGTTACTATGTTGAGTCGTCGCAGCTCCTCCTGTGTACATTTGACTACTCTGAAGGAGTAGACAAGAATCGGAATGGCAAGCATGTTTGTAGCAGACACCTTGTTCTTCCCGACAGTTCTGAAGACCAGATCTGCCGGAGGCGGTGCTGATAATTGCCGCGGAGAGCATTTTTACGACACCTACCTCTTGGGTGGAGCGTTGCTCAACACCCAAGTAGGTGTACGACTCTTTGGCATAAGTGGTGTAAGATGCTTCTGTCTACGAGCTACGCATCCTCTGCGCATTCCCGGCTTCGCCCTCTTTTGAGATGAACTAGTGCACATTTGTTCAACCCGAACTCCATCCCGATGGCCTGCGTGTACTCCTGCACGGCCCTACATATATATATATATATATATATATATATATATATATATATATATATATATATATATATATATATATATACAAGTGCCAGTGAAGTGCTTTTATTTTGCGTAATTTCTGTAAAAATTTATATTTAAAACATGGTTTTAAATATAAATTTTGATTAATTTTGTTGTGAATCTGTAAGAAACAATGCGTTTTTAATACATTTTTAATTCTGAATATATGTGATGACAATACCTCCGGACTAACAGTCGCCCTTTTTAAACGTTTGCCGAGGTGTGAATTATCGATGGCGCGTACTATACATGTTATTACATACGTATAATTTACATAACATGATAAAATTAAACGAAAAATAGCTTGTTTGTTCAATCAAATCGTTATTTAATCAAATAAGATGTTAACTCAATTAACCAGCAAACATAGTTATGGTTATGATTTTAAAAGACTGATTTAAATTTAGCAATACTGAATACCTTTAGTACCTATTGAGGAAATGATATAGATTTAGATATGATATAGATAGATTTTGAAAAAAAAAAATGACGTTTCCATATCTTTTTGCCATTATGTACAATAAAATAATGTAAAATTATAAGTTAATTAAGTAAGTAATTCCACAATCATTTAATGATTATTAAATAATTCGATTAAATTAATTTACTTTTGACAATTGAAAAATTATATTTTGACGATTAAACGAAAATAGAGATGTTTTAAAAAATATAAAAGCATCTTTATATCAGTTTGTGTTGGTAAAACAAAAATAAAATGTATACGAAAAAAACGTAATCATTTACAATGATAGTATTAGATAATTGAAGAAGAGAGGTAGAGAAATGGAGTGGAGGTAACGGAAGAGTGTTATACGTCAAAGCTACATGACAAACTATGAGATTGAACTAAGTATATCACGAAAACAAAGTTTTATTTTTATATTTTATTAGATTTTATATAAACCAAAAACTAATACATTGTTTTGTTTCATAATTGTCGTAATTTGCTTCGTATTATATGTATTGGATTAGTTTCATGTCGTGTCGTATCTATGTAAAAGCGCACATAAACATTGGAATTGAACATCACGTGATAATAAGTCATATCGTATCCCATATAACACCACGTGATAATAAATCTTAATAAACTTCTTACTATAACATTATAATAGAAATACCTAATACAATAGGTATTCTGACACAGACAATACATAATTCTAATACAGCTCCGAGCGATTAAAATTTTCACAATAACATTTTTTTCATTTTTCAACTTGAATAATCTTGTTTCTTTGAAGGTTATTTCATTGTTTTTAATTTCTTATTAAAGATAAAATGGTTCAAAGTTGTACTTACGAAGTGTTTCTTAATTAAATGCTAAATATTTGTCCATGACAAAAAAAACACTCAACAACTGATCGTCGACTCGAAAATTGGCGGGTATAGTTCCGAGTCTTACTCATTATATGTACATTTTGTTTTTTTAAGTTTTCTTTATTTTATATTAAAAATATATATTTATTTATGTCCAAGTTTTATATTATATTATTCGTATTGAAATCAGTGACGGTTATTCAGGTGAAGTAGGTGAAGTGCATCTTCACCAAAGAAATTGAGACAGGGATTTCTTTTTTTTATATAATCATTATAATCATGCTTTTATATATACATTCAAATAAATTTTGTTATAAAAACCCTATTATATTTTTATGTCAAGCATAATACGAGTATGCCGCTATGCTACTAAAATCACTGTGTTTACATTGGAACATTCTTTAAATCTTCAATATTCCATACGCGCGTTATCTATAATATAAATAACTCGCAGGTGCAGAGATGAAAATCAAAGGCCCTCAGATATGCACTACTACATCGGGTTGCCATGGTAATGTGACGTCACTCAATAACCCACGCCCGTTTAGTCCGTCTTCTCCCTCCACCTAGGTGAAGAGTTTCCCAACATTTTTATACGCTATCTTCACAGTGGACTTGCATCTATTTAATATACTGAAGCGCGGTCTGTTTTTAAATTTGAGCGATTTATTGAATTTGCGTTGTGTTTTCATCATTTTTAGACTTGCTTTGTTGATTTTAATGTGTTGAATGACCAACTGAGTGATCGTATAATTAGTGATTTTTCAAATTCGATAGTGAGAATATTAAATAAAACAATAATTTACATTATTTACAATGAATCCAGTTAAATATTTGTAATTTGTAATTTGTTGGAAACACCGTTCTTTCGCTAGAAAGGCGAAGATAAAAGAGACGTTTTACTGGAAGGAAGGCCTACGACTGCTTTATCAATATTCGCCAAAAAATAGATTAAGAAATCTGGTAAATATTATAACGTAAATTTAAAATCTGCTTGGTTCACAAATTATAAATAGTTGTGTAGCAGCCCAATGTTAAAAAACTATATTGCCAGCCCTGTTTACTATTTTCTAATAAACAATTGGTTTGGAACAGGAATGGATTTGTAGATATTTTAAATATTACGAGGGCATTATATAAATATACCGATTCTGTCCAGATATTCTGTATGATATCCTACAAAAAGAATCATATATATATATATTAATTTTTGCGGGCATAAAATAAAACAGATACGTGAAATATTGAACAAATGGGAAATAACGACTTTTTTAAGACAATTTTTAATAAATCAAGTAGAATGATGGAATTGGAAATTACAAAACGACAATATGCTGGTCTTTCTAATGAAACCATTAGTACAAGATATAAAGCACTTTTTTATGAAATATTGGACCATATTTTAATGGAAGTAGACGTCAGGTTTCAAGACTGCGAAAAGTTGAAATTTGTTTGTCTCGCTGATACTGCAAATTTGAAAAATATAGCTCGTGTTTCCCTTCTAATGCTTTTGAAACTTTGGAACAATTTATGGAAATATATTTACCAAACATCAAAGATTTAAAAAACGAACTTTGCCTGTTATATAGTGATGAAAGTTACAGAATTATACCGCTGCATGAACTGCTCAAAAAACTGAATTAATACAAAGACAATTTTACAGAAGCTTACAAACTGTTTTGTATAATTTTATCTATTCCATCAACAAGTGCGTTAAAAGGAAAGTGCCTTTTCGTGTCTTAAATGTATGAAGACCTATTCAAGAAATACCATTTCCCAAGAAGAAATCTTTAGCAACTGTTTCTATCGAGAAAGAATTATTGCTAGAACTAAAGAAGGGCCAGCCATTTTATGAAGATATAATAGATAACTACGCCTCACTAAACGACCAAAGAATTGATTTGGTGTACAAAAATTGGATAGCATAAGCTTGGCTATAAGTAAGTCTTAATAAAAATTAATCTACTTTTTTCTAACTGTTTACACATCCTAACTCTTCACCTATTTTCTAACCCGCGAGCCGCCACTGATTGAAATATGTTATAATATTTTACATTTTTTTACGTACATGTTATCATAAAGTATATATTAATAAAATACTATTCAATAATTGCCTGTTTATGACATACATATGAACATACAATGAGTGTGAAAAGAAAGATTGAGAGTTACCCTTGAGAACTTCGAGAGGTACCCTTATTTTTTCGAGCTGTTGTTTTAAAAGCTATTGCTATTACGCCATCGATATTTTTGTAATGGAATAGCCCACTTTTGCTTGTCATTTGAAAGAAGTCTAGTTTCGTGCAACAAAGTAAACAAGAAAATTAATTTGCATTAAACGTTCAAAATGTGCTCCATTCACAGGTTGGCAATATCCAAGACGATGAATAATCCCTTTTGTATCCTATCAATAATTTCTGATATTATTCAGCCTGCACTTCCCATCGTATTTTCTACTTTAAATTTTTATAATTGAGCCTTAGTAACGTATACTTTACTGAAATGAATTGCTGAAAGTGTACAGAGGGAAAATAAGAAAACTGTAATAAATACCCATATTAGTCCAGTCAACAAGTACACTTTTTGCGACTTCCAGTTCGCCTTCTCCGAAAATTATGGTTGAGGTGTCACTCGAATCAGAATGGCATTTAGAAACTTTTTGAAAATTCAAGCGATGCTCAAAAAAATTGCAAAAGTTATAAATAATTTAGTAAAAGAAAAAAGGATTTCGTTTTTCGCGAATATCTCAAAAACTATTGCAGATATCGCAAATTAAAAAAAAATCATTGAAGAGCAGGAAACAACCTAAAAGAAAGCCCCAACTCCCAAAACTTTACCACCAATATTTATAATTTTAATTTAGAGGTGAAGTAGTGCTCAAAATATGATGTGATTACCGCTCGCTTCGCACGATTCCCTCATACTTAAGAAAACATTTTTTTAACCCATTAGATATGAATATTAAGGAACGAAAAAATTCAGGTACCCTTTAGTTACATGAATAAACAATAATCCGTCAAAAAAATGTTTCCGCAATTTTTCAATTACTGCTTTTGTTAATCAAGTAATTTTTACAATTTATAAGTCAACATAAAAACTAATTTTCAAACTAAAAACCAGAGGTCTTTTCCACTACTGAAACCCATTTTTCAAAGGGTTTAAAAGAGATCATCACTCTTTTATTAACAATTTAAAGGATTAAATAATTAAGGAATCAAATAGAGCTATCAAATAAACTTTTTTTAAATGTTTCGATTGTTGCAGTGTATAATCCCTGAAAACTATATAAACTATATTTTTCTAATTTTTTACTCCAAATATTAAAAATATTGTTATAAACAAATGCAATGTTTGACATTAAAAATTTCTTTTTGAGAATTTGATCATTGATAAAAATAATGGTTTTTATGAAAAAAATCGTTTCTTGAAAAAATTTTAATTTTTTTTTTTTTTACTAAAAATTAATATTGAGGAACCATTTTTGTTTAAATCATTATTTTTAGTGCTCTTTCATATTATAAAAAACAATATTGTTTATTACTTTTTCGCACTCCACGATACGCGGAAAAGTAGTGTAATTGTGTAAAACAATTTTTTTTCCAGGGTTTATTTTTCGATTTCCGTCCTAAAAACCGAAAAAAAAATGTGTCTTTTTAAACCATTTTGTGTGTGTCCTTGTCGTTTTCGTTGTCGTCGGCATTTTTTCTTGTTAGCACGATAACTCAACTAAATCGTGTCGGATCGATCCAGTTTTGACTGATTCTGATCGGGGACGTCTCCCAAACGACACCTGTTGATTTTGAGGAGGATAGGACACACCCCACCCTGTCCATGGGTCATGAGAAAGAAAGATGGTGGACTATTTGAGAATTTTTTTTTGTTAAAACCATAACTCAACTAAATCGTGTCGAATCGATCGGGTCTTGACTGATTCTGATCGGGGATGTCTTTAAGACGACACCTATTATTTATTAATTATTTATTAATATTTATATTAATTATTATTTATATTTATAATAATATTTATTTATTAATTTTATAAATATTATTATATTTATAATAATATTTATAAAATTATTATAAATTAGTTATTTAATAAACAATTTGTTATAAACAAATGAATATCCGTACTATATATTTTTAGATACCATAAAAAAAATAAAAACAACCATATATGATTTGCTGAGGAATAAAAATGTTTTCTATTTGTTGTATAATTTCAAATATTCTCATGTTTTTAAGCTTACTTTTTTTTCTGTTATTTATCATTGTATCCATATACTCCAAGTCATTTGTAGACTTCATTAAATAATAAATAAATTAAACTTTTAACCAAGAGCTCTAACTCAGTTATTTATTGAATCATTTGCATTTATTTATAAAAATAGAAAAAGAAAATTCAACTTTTGAATTTAAATAAACTTCAACTATCAAAAATACGGCAGACACTTCAAGTCATTTTTATATCCCTTTAAATAATAAACAATTGAGTTAGAGTTTTGATTAAACGTTCAATTTATTTATTATTTAATGAAGCCTAAAGATGACTTGAAGTGTCCTTGCCGTATTGCTGATAGTTTACAAGTTTACTGCAGTGGTAAAAACAGAAAATAATTGCAAGCTGAAGAACATGAGAATATTTGAAATTATATAGAGAAATAGAAAAAAAAATTTCCTCAAAAGGCATAGTTGTTTTTAATTTTTTTTTTAGCATCTAAAAAATATAGTACGGATGTTTATTTGTTTATAGCAGTATTTATTAAACAAACAAATAAAAAATAAAACAAATAAAAAATTCTTTTTTATAGTTATTTGATCTTTTTAATTCTTTCATCCCTTAAAATGTTAATAAAAAAATGAACAATTAAAATGTAAAAATTTTATAAATGAGGATCTCTTTTAAACCTTTTGAAGAATGGATTCCAGTGGAATCCATTGAAGTGGAAAATATTTCTGGTTTTTAGTTTGAAAATTACAGGAGTTTTTATGTTGATTTATAAATTGTAAAAATTACTTGATTAACAGAAGCATAAGTAATTGAAAAATTGCGGAATTTTTTTACGGATTATTGTTCAGTTAAATGGCACCTGAATTTTTTCGTTCCTTCCTTAATATTCATATCTACTGGGTTAAGGAAAATGTTTTTGTAAATGTGAGGAAATCCTGTCAGCGCACGGTAATCACATCACCGGTTTTAAGCACTGTTTTCACCATTCACCTCTAAATTAAAATAATATTATTGGTAGAGTTTCGGTAGTTGGGGCTTTCTTTCAGTATGTTTCCTGCTTTTTAACGATCTTTTTTTAATTTGCTATATCTGCAATAGTTTTTGAGATATCCGCAAAGAACGAAATCCTTATTTTTCGAAATTGTTTATAACTTTTGCAATATTTTTGAGCGCCACTTGAATTTTTTCAAAAAGTTTCTAGATTCCATTCCGAATCGAATGACACCTCAACCATAATTTTCGGAGAAGGCGAAATGGATTTCGTAAAAAGTATACTTGTTGACTAGACTATGTTGGCCAAAACGTCAATTGATAGCAAAGCTTGCATTGCAGTTCAGATGCTAACTTACTATACAATAGAACATACACGACGCGGAGTTCGTTGGCATTCAGATTTTACCGGACGACGGGCGGCATTTGATAAATCAGGATTGTTATTTAGACTTACATTTCTACGCATAAATAGGAATCCCGGTTTCGTACGCGTTACATCTGAATTTTATTTTACTGCGATGGAGTACATAAATGGCAGTACACCGCCATTTATTGTTTTGTTACAGCAAACAATAGTTCTGTATTAGACCCTGCATCAGCGGGTTCTGAGCTTATATAAAGTGTATATTTTTATTCTAATTCCACTACAGCAGCGCCAATTTATTTCAGTGGCAGATTTCGCCATCTTAAGAAACAGTGAAAGCATTGAATTGATTTATTGAAGTAAATTATTCATAAGATCTCCTATATCTCCTCATCTAAGATAAAGGAAATAAAAATGAAGTGGAACACCACGGATGTTACGATGGTGAAATTTCGGAAATTATTCCAACAGCTCATGACGTATCATTTGATATCGAACTGTCATTAGTCCCTCAGGAATTGAACCAATTAAATCAACCAGAATTAAATGACTTGGTGCCATGATTGCTCTTTAAGAAAGCAATGCTGCGTATTAAGGGTGCAAGAAAAAACCCGTTAGATAGCTTTGGAAATGTTTCATTTTTCCAGAAACGGTAGGCGAGCTTTCTGGATTTTGTTTTCAGAAAACCATTAATTTATTGCCATGAAATCCCAGATCTTCTTCTCGAGTAATTAGGGCTCACGTTGTAGAATCTAGCATAATGGCGATTGTTACTAAATAAACCTTTCTACTACTACTATTACTTACTCAGCGAAGCCTCAAATGTGATCTGTTGCATAATGGCGACGTTTATGGAGTGGTTCCAGTTGGTCATTTGGTGCATTTGCGGAATGAATAGAAAACATAAAAATGGGTATTGATTTACTCAAATATCATGAACACAATTTGATTATTTGTGTGGATCTGAAAAGGAACAACTTTCTCCTAAGTCAACAGAAAGGTTTTACGAAGTTCCATGCTATCTCTGCATGTGGTATTGACCTCGAGATAAACTTTAAATCCAGAAAAAGTGGCCTAACCGTGAAACTCTGAAAGTAGATATTCACAATGTTTGGCCCATTGTAAATGACCCAATGGTCAGCCGAGAAAAAATCATTTTTCCTCCACTATATCTCAAGGTTGGCATAATGAATCAGTTTGTCAGTGTTTTGACAAACTGTTTCGAAAACATTCGCCTTCAGTATTCAGATACTGAAGAATGTTTTCAGCATATATCCTGCTTCCCTGCTCTAACTTTCGAGATCAAAGTAGATGTACTTAACAGACCTCAAATACGTACTCTCCTCCGTAACGGACACTGCCAATAAAGTGGTTAGCCCCAGCCAATCATTTTATTGACAACCAGAAAGCAGCATGGCTTTCGTGCCAGTTATACAAAACTTCCTTCGCAACAGAAAAGCTAACTATGGCTCCTTAAAGACAATTCGACAGTTCTCAAACAAGCTTGGCGCTAAAAGCCGGGGGAGCGTTTATCAAGACCTTTTGACGATGGAAGAATGCTACCAAGAGCATTGGGACAAGAAAAGCATATGACGACAGACAGCTGCTAGATCATTAAACGAGATTTCCCTTAGAATGTAGATAAGGTTTCCTAGGCGCCATCACACAAGCATAAATTTTGTCCGAATATGATATATAACTTATAATTAGGTTATTATATTAAACATATATTCCGCGTACTAATATTCTAAAATTCTCACCCCTGTTTTAATGTGCACTAAATACAACAACAACTGTGATAAGTTCGATACATTTAACTGCACTCTTTTGTTTATTAAACATTGTTATTCTTGATCACGCATCTTTGTTTTTCTTATTTTTCATATGTTTCATATACCCTAGGTATTAAATATGTAAATACGTATTTGTATTACTGTACTTTCCTGCTCTGTAAATGGGTTTTCCTGTAGAGTAGTTGTTATAAATAAATAAATAAATAAATAAATATAGTATATAGATTTTCATCAATATTAATTATTACTTGAATCTTAAATTGAACCGATAGTTTAGCCTCAAATCAAACAGTTAACACTGCTAATCATTCTGAAATAACGCAAACCAAATAAACAGACTACTGTACCGATCAAGAAGAATTGGCCACAGAAACAGAATGGGTAAAAGCAAGAACCAGGTGATATAAGAGGTAATAAACAGTTTTAAAATTTTAAAACGGACTTTTCCGCACGTAGAACATCTCTATCTCGAAATTGAGTGGCCGAGAAAAAATAAACCAACACATAAATGCAGATTATGTGTTTTATGCGACAGTTTTACTTTTTTCAAATAGTCCACCATCGTGCTTTCTCATGACCCATGGACAGGGTAGGGTGTATCCTATCCTGTGCGGAAAAGTGAAAATGTATACTTCTTTAACACGATAGTAGAGTGGACTCCCACAGCTAGAAAAATACAACCCCCTTCTCCGATAATAGTAGAAGGAATTAAAAAATATGATGTTCTACAGACTCATCAGGTATATAGAAATTCACTGTAAAAATTATGAATAACGAGAACAATAGAATTAATTCACTTGATGATGGCACCTATCGTAGTATAGTTGGAATCTTAAGAGAGTATATAATAGTACCTAATAGTATGACCTAAAATAACTTATCAATAACAGAAATAATATTTGCAAATGCTGTGTTAATCGACAAGCAGGCATTAAAGAACGAACAGGCAAGCCTTAATATAGAGCAAACTTTATAGCTGATACTCGCTAATTAGATAAACGAGAAATATTTATCTCAACCCTAGATGAGCGTTTGAAAAGATTGGAATAGTACTAAAGGAGTTATAATAGTTATATCTAAGTCCAAACAAATTTCATAGTTCTTTTAAAATATTAGCGTAGAACCCCAATAGACTTCTTAACCATCAGCATAAGCTCCAACTTGTATTAATTAATAGTTTGTGCTTGTAATAATTAATAATTAATAGTTTGTGCGGATAGTGTCTCCATTGCAAAATAATTTTGTATTGCAAAACCAAAGAAAGAACTCGGATATCATCGACATAATCCAGAATATGCAAAGGTTGGAGTCTATTTATATGAGGCAGCAATGTGAGGAATTAAAGATATTAGTTTTGATGTTGGGTGGAAAAATCAAAACTTTATTGTCGAATTGAAATACGTCCGACTTATGCCTCCTCATGCACGTCTACAATTAGGAACTTCTTCAGCTGCATATCCAGAAATCTTCCATAAAAGCGTAAAAGTGAAATATTTTGTCAATGAAACAGCTGATGTTTGATTTTTAAATCAAGTGGACTTTTAAACCTGAATTCTAAATGGAGGGAATTCGGTAATCTATATCTATACTGGAATACAATATAGAAAGTGTATAAGAATTTTATAAAAAATTATGTAAGAAATTTTTGCGTTAATAACGTTCTTGAAGCATGGACCAAGGAGTGTAGCATGTGCACGAGTCATTGGGACAAATAATTAAGTCTTAAATTATTCTATCCACTTACTCGTGTTGGTGATAGATTCTGTATTCTGCATATATTTATCCCCCGATTATGACTAGTGCGTAAGTGCCCGTAAATTCAGCAGTCCCTACTAATGAAGCATTTTATAAACAATAGTTGTAATTATGAATAAATGTTACCTTTACGTGGCTGGTTTTCAAAATGTTTTTTTCTACAAGTATATTTACACAACATATAGATAGATAATTCTATATACGTTCAGGTTGGTTGTCCTATATGAACTTTCAGAGACACAAAACTCTATAGGAAAATACGATAGTATTTATACAGGCACCTGTGACAATGTCATTCATACTGTAATCTGAAGTGGTGGGACTGGGTTCAGTATCTGGGTGTTATTATATGTTTAGCTTGGAGTCCCAAGAGGAGAAGCTTAGAATTTCCTCTTGAGCACGGTGTGTTTGTTCTCGTCTTTATACGTAACTTTCTCCTCCGCAGCATGAGGTATCAAGGGGGCGGAAAGTAAGTTTCTGTGACCAAATTAATAAAAACCGTGATCGAAATGATCATAATATCAGTATTGTAGTATTCATAACTGTGCTGTTCTATGCCCAGAACTATGTATTCTGTGCTGTTTGATGTATCATCATTTGAAGTACATTCAATTTCTAGATTCTGTGATAGAAAGGAAGAATCTAATCCATAATCTCGAAGAACTATTCCAATCGCTGCCGTTTCATCAACTTTCGTTATTAACAAGGGACGCAGAACTCTTTTTAGTTGATGATCTACAAAATAATTCTCATAATGTAGAAACTACAACAACAGAAATCAATCATGAGAATTAGTTATTTCGTCAATGAATTATTTTTTATCAATCAACTTCTCATCCTCTGCGAATCCTTGATTCGAACATGATCTTACAATATTATATTCATATTTACAGTTCCATACACCAAAACACATCTATGGGAAGAACATTCCCTTCCTTAAAAGAGCCAGAAAAGATTATATTTGCTAAAGATAGCAAATATAATCCTTTTCATGTATTATATTGTTTTAAAACACAGTCAATAAGTCAAACACATACGTAACCCATAACAAAGATAAAATTTTTGTGTCATTTATGTTCTAACAATATATTTTCTAACGTCACTTTTTAATAAGTCTATTTAATGTTTTCTCGTGAAAAGTTCAACGTTCTTGGACGATATCTAAACTTGAAAGGGAAATAAAGTATTCAATATGGGAAAACCAATAAACAATACTATAAAAAGTTAAGGGAGCCGTTATTACTGTTATAAATTTGATAGCTATTAGTAAATGTTTTTACTGTCTACGAAAAAGTTTTCCCTGTTATATAGATTTGTACCGAAACTTTGCGGAGAATATGTAGACCAATTTGGATTTCAATAGCTTTAACCTAAATATACAGCGTTGTAATAAGCTTCTCGACAAATACATTTGTAGATGACTCCTGGGTAAGATAAATTAAAGTTAATAATCAGTAATTCAGCTTTTTCTTTGACTTATGCCAAGTTGATATTTGAGTAATAATGTGTGAATAAAATGTAATTCTTTTGTATCAGAACTGTCCAATTATCCATGAAAAGCAAAACATTTAAAAATTAAATAGATATAAAAATTGCTCAATTAGTCTACCGCTTTGCAGAATATATAAATTGCACCTCCTAATTACTCTATAGTTGGTATTTCAAATAAAATTCGGGGATATTTCGCGAAATATATTGATAGCTTCTTGTATTAAAATGTGTTCACATCTGGATGTGTTAAATACACTTTATTTTTTAAATAGTTCCAACATCAAAAATTAAGCGGATTAAGGTTAGAGGAGCGAGCAATAAGTAAAGAACAGCCTTCAATAGTTCAATAGTATTAACATAGCCCATGAGTACTATCCACCGTCTTTTATGTGGCCTCATCTTATTGGAAATAAATTCTATTAAATTATGTAAGACGCAAATCATTTAAAAAGCGATCTTGCCTTTAGTCAATAATTGATGATATATCCATAATCGATGATTGTATGCATTAGAGAGTCATCTATGAAAAAGATCCTATCAATTTATCACCGAAAATACCACCCCAAACATTTAAACCAATCATATTCATTCAATCGTATATATTCACAGTTTTCGATATCTGATTCCTCTAAAACCATTGTGAAATTAAAATAAAAGCGATGAACCCTGGAATTTACAGAAAATCATTATCTTCAACCAAATATATAATCAAATATTATTAAATGATGACTTCAACAAGAAGAATGCAATTAAAAACAAGAACGAAAGTGGAAGGAGAGAGCGCAAGGCGGTCCGCCCCCAAGTAACAACGAAGCGCGGCGAGCATGGTCCTGGAGACATTCCTGCATTCAGAAGGAATTACTACAATTTCCCAGTCGGAACATTCCATTCCGATACCACTACAAGACGCCAAGAGGCGTATCTTAAAGAGGGAGCCCAGGAGTTACAACGACTGCGTCGAGCCGAGGGTTAATCCCTCATGTTCATCATTCGTGCACCGTCATCACCCGGTACTATCATTCCCAGGCGGGACAGGAGCAAACCAGAGCCGAAGAGGCAGAAGAAGAAAAATAGCAGCCTACTTAAAGAGGGAGGCAACGACGACGACAGTTCAACGACGTGCTTTTTATTGCTACAATAACTAGCACTTACGAGTGTAGGTAATAGATGAGCAGAGCTGTTCAAGTGATTGTACAACCGACCAGCATATAATGAGGTTCAACTGACGTAATCAAGGGGTTACATCGGCCCCTCGTCACCGAATGGTTCATAACGATCTCAAATAATTATAGTGTATTAATAAGTGGTAGTAATAAGCTTCTTAGGACAAAGAAGAAAATTAAAAACATAAAGCAGACTAACGGTTGGTCTACTACCAATAGCACTCGACGGATCTGCAGATCCTGCGATTTGTCGAACACTCGACGGAGAGCTTCAATAGGAAGAACATAACGGGAGCAGTGTTCCTAGATATCTCCAAAGCGCTCAGTGGCAGAACGGCTTATTGATAAAAATGCTCAAAATGAGTTTCTCATAACCACAATGAAACTGGTGAAATCATACCTGACTAGGCGGAACGCCATAATAAGATATTAAACGATTCTCTTCTCTGAATATAGGATGCTGGAAGTCGAAGTACAACAAGGAAGCGTCCTGTCCACACCTATTCTCCATATTCACGGTCGACCTCCCCAGGACGGACATATGACCATGGCGTTCTATGCCGACGATACCGCGTTGAATTCGAGTTTTCGTTGAGGCGAGCGCACATGGTCACAATATAGATACATCCAAGAGGCTGCGTTTAAACTCGACAACTGATACGAAAGATGGAAGGCAGCCATTAACGCGCACAAAAGCAAAGCCATCCTATTCAGAAGAACCAGAGAACGACACGTGAAAATGAACGGAGACTAGCATGACTCGGTAAAATATCTCGAAGTCAAGTCACCCTCGACAACCCTCTGACGTGGCAGGAACACATCGGGAAGACGGCAGTACGCACCAAAATTATCTTAGCCAGGATAACATCTATGTTGCTAGGGTAAGATCCCCTAAACATGAAGAATAAATGACTACTGATGAAGCAAATTACTTAAATAAATTAAACCTAATTTACCTGCTTTTATTTAAAGCTCCTGGGCAATATGAACCGATGTAGACAACTTCTCGAAACCTAATAGTGCCAAAAAACAAAATCAATTTAAACCAACTGTACCCTGTAATTTCGTATCACAGGAATTGCATCACATGCATGAGATTCCGGAAGATTATTATACTGCTAACAATCCTGAAAAAATAATTTTGAAAATCCTTTTGAAAATACACAAAATCACTCTGATGTATAATATCAGAGCACTAGAAGTACTGAATATCAACAGATTTCTGATAACACTGAAAATTATTACGTTGAAAACGATTTAGATTGGTTGTATGGATGTAGTATTCGAAATGCATTTTTTTTGTTTCGTTTGTTTAACTCGCAATTCTCTACAAAGCGATCTTTTTTGGACCATTAAGGGAATTTGTGACTTGAAACACAGTGAAAAAATTGAAAGGCAAAAAATTAATGAAAACATTTAAATAATGTGATTGAATATTCTATTAGCGAGCTTTCAGTGATTTATAATGATCCCGATATGAAAAAGAGCACTGTGTTTGAGCTTCACCAATATATTATGTCCCTTCAATTATCTTCTGTGTTCCCAGAGTCATCAAAATTGTGTCGTTTAATTTTGACTATTCCTGCCACAAGCAGTTCTGCGGAAAAATCATTTTCATGTTTAAAGAGAATAAAGACTTATCTGCGAAATTCTCAAAGGCAAGAAAGACTGTCAATTTTAGCATTAATAAATATTTAAAGTGCCTTGTTAGAAGATATGAGATCGTCTCCAACATTTGAAGAAACAGTGATAGATGTTTTCTCTAGACAAACAAAAACCGAAAAATTGATTTTCATTTTAAAAATTAGGATATATACCTCGGCATAATCATTTTAGGTTAGTGTCTTTTTTTATTTTTACCATTTTCATATGGTCTACCATAAATCTGACTGACATTTATATCTATAGGTATCTCTTCCCCTTATAAAATTTTTATCACATCCCTAGATTCTTTTTTCACGCTACGCCCCTGGTGTCAATTAAATAGTGCATATCAATTAAATATTATCCAACAAAATGAACAGCTAGCTAAGAATCGACACATTCTCAGCAAGTTAATTGATTATATTAAATTTTGTGGAATGTTTGAAATGGCACTACGGGATCACGATGAGAAAGAAGGCAGTGCGAACCCCGGAATTTTTTTGGATTGGTAAATTTGCTTGCTGAAATCGACAATACTCTGAAGGGGGATATAAGAAAGTCTAATAATAGGGTGTTTATCGGTTTGTCAAAGACTATACAAAATGAACTATTGCACTGTATTTACAATGTTTGCCGTAATTTAATACTGGATGAAATCAACAAAACGCAATATATGGCCATTCAAGCAGACGAAACTACAGATGCAGCTACAATTTCCCAGGTAGTTTCTATGGTTCACTATGAGTTAAACGGAAAAATATATAAACGTTTTATGGATTTTCTTGAAACACAGGATCACACTGCTGATGGCATAAGCAACATTAATTTGAAGGAAGTTAAAAAAATTAATATAAACAATACTCCCCAAAAATTAATTTCTCAGAGCTACGATGATGCATCTATAATGAGTGGTAGAAGCAACTGAGTCCAGGCAAAAATTAAAAAATATGTAATAATGCTAATTACATTCACTAATACGCAAACCAGTTGAACTTAATTATTGAACGCGCTGGCTCACAAAATAAACAAGTTCGAGTTTCTTTTTCAAACCTAGCTTTCCTGCCTTTTTTTCAAGATCTCCTAAACGTACTGATGTTCTATAATAAATATATATATATATATATATATATATATATATATATATATATATATATATATATATATATATATATATATATATATATATATATATATATTATATCACTTAAATTAAATTTTACTTTAAAAAAAAACATTTTATTTTACTATTCAAACAATTGTAGATACGACTTGGTTTAATATAATTGAAAATGACAAGTTAATGTTTAAGAACGAAATGACAAGTAACAAGTGTCGTGATCTTGGTGTAACCTATATTTATAACATTGGTTTGTTAACGCAAGCATAAGCATTCTAGGAGTTATATGCTGTGCTTGCGTTTCACATGAGAACGCTTTTGTTGTTCAAGGAGCTGTTATTAAAAAATATGCTATGTTTGCATTTCACATGGGAAACGCTTTTGTTACTGAATGAGTTTCATATTACTTAATATTTGACATTAATATGTCTGGATGACTTAAATTTATATTATATTTTAGCATATAACAACTCCCCTTTTTTTTTGAAAAGTCGGTGATATTAGCCGATTTTTAGGGAAGATCTTGCATTTTTTCTTCGGTGTGTAGATGGGGTCTTCTACGCAGGAGGGTATTAATTCTTTTTAACATCTGGTTAGAGGTTGCTTCTTTAGACTTTCTAGAGCAACAGCACTGCTTCTTGCATTTCCAGACGACGTAGATGATGAGGAGACAAACTACGGCACCAGGCAATATGTTTCGTTAAAAATGGTTCATTTATTAACTTATCCAGGTCGCGTGATTATTGTTCTAATTTATGATTAGCTATATCTAGATTTTCTACGTTTAGGTGGTCGAACTGGAGAGGTTCCAATTTGGGCAATTGAAGTTTTTCTGGGATATCCTTACAACAGTCATCAGGTATAACCACGGGGTGTGAATTGTCTGTAATATTAAGGATGTTGCGGCCTTCTGCCTGAACTTTTGTTATGCCGACAAATGCGTAACAGTCCGGTTGTAGTTTTAATATAGAGTTTTTATTTACACTGGTAATTTTAGTGTCCATTGAATCACAATTTACAGTAATATGAATAGGTTCAGAAACAATTATTAACCACACATTGTCCTGTAGTTTCTGCACGTTGTAGCCTTGTCCATAAATTAGCGAACTTTCACAGTTTTCCGGGATGTTTCTGAAGTTTTTCAGTAGTTGAGCTTCGCATGCTGCACTGCCGTCGATCGGGTAGGCGTAAAGGTCAGAACATAATTTTCTGCGAGCAGCTAATTGTTTACATGTGCTCAAATCTTTGACAGGGATGTACATTAATGAATGATCATTACGCGCTATAAATTTTTGAGAGAATGACAAAACGTGATGTAGGCCAGTTCTGTTGTCTAGAATTGGGATAGGATATACATGATCCAGAGTATAAAGTTGTTGTTCCACTAATGGTATTCTTAGGACAAAGATAAGATCAGATTTTGACTGAAAAGCCTCTAATTTAATTACTTCCAGGTATTGAGGGATTTTTTAATATTTTACTGGAAGGGCTAGATTATTTTTGACTAAATTCTGAGAGATTTTCTGAAGTGAGTAATCAAATTTTCAGGTGTAATGATCGAAGAATGTATTATTTTGAAGCGGGCAAAAGTGATTGAGTTTAGAATGTCATCGAGGTTGCTCTGAAGGTACAAATAATTTTCGCTTAATTTTTCGCATGTTTCAACAAATCTTAATTCAGCCTGAACTAATGCAACTTTATCATTTACTTTGTGCAATGCTATTTGAATCTTTTTCATGTCTTCATTAAAAGTTTCAAAGTTAATTTGTAAATTTTGAACCGTTTGGTTAAAGGTTTTTATAACGGTAGAAGTAACAGATATTTGATTTTTCATGATATTTTCAATTTGATGTTGGTCATTATTTAATTTATTAATACTATCTGTAAAGAATTGACCGTCTTCGGCATCTAAGTTGCCGGTAATTGCTTTGAATGTACTACCTACACCATTTAATATACCACGTTTGAAGCGTTTAGTATTAACAAGGATTTCTTCAAATTTTACCTTAAGGGAAGTTGATATTTGATTTAAAAGTGTTATGTGCGTTTTGACTTTTACCAGGAATTCTTTTGTTTCACGTGTGTCGACTGTAAATATACTAACAATGGATTCTAAAATTTTGTTGTTGTTGATGAAAGCTTCTTCGAGGCTTGATAGGTTTTTATGAACTAGAAGAGTCCATCTGTCGTTGGAAATTACTAGCCTCGTCTCGTCATGGTAATAGACTCCGACGGTGTTATTGATAGGTGTTATCTGATACTGGCATATTGCTGTTCCGATCAGCAAGGTGAACCTGCAAGGTAATTATGTTTCAAAATATGGTTTTAACCTATCAAAATTGACTTTGGTTTTTTGATTAGTTTTTGGGTTAATTAGATTAGCTGAATTTTTATGGAGTTCCAAAATTTCAAATGGGCCGTTAAATTTGTTTCGTAATTTATCGGTGATTTGCGATTCCTTTAGGTAAACTTTTTGACCAATTTTGTATTCCGGAGGTTCTCTTGAGACATGAGCGTCAAATCGAACTTTTGATTTTTGTTTCTGTGCGTCCGTTCTTGCACGCGCGACTTTATAATAGTAGGAGAGATGATTATTCAGATCTCTAACGTATTTAGTGACTAGTTCTTTTTGATTATATAATGTCTCGTGTGGTCTGCTGGACGTATGTCCGAAAACCAACTCGTAGGGTGTAAACCCATGAGTTTTGTTAGCGGAATTGTTATAACATATTACAGCATAAGGTAATATGTTGAAGGGGTGTTCGTCGGGATGTTCTGTCATATGTATTCTGATCATTTCTAATAGAGTGGAGTGAAACCTCTCTAGGGAACCGTTAGATTGGGGATGTCCTACACTAGAGTATGCTAATTTGATATCATAGAGAAAGCACAAATCTCTTAGGATGGCATTGTCGAACTCTCGGCCATAGTCGCAATGGATTCGAAGGGGTGTTCCGAAATGTTGGAAATAGACTAGGAGGGTGTTTGCGACTGATTTTGCCGATTTATCTCTAATGGGATATGCTTGACTAAATTTTGTCAGTTCGTCACGTATTGTAAGTGTATAATTTTTTGTAGGGATTTCGAGAATGTCAATATTTATACGTTCAAAAGGGACCATTGGGGTTTCTGTGATAACTAAAGGTGTATCTAAATTTTTGCGACAGGCTTTTGTTTTTTGGCAGGTTTCACAATTTTCTATGTAATTGTCAACGTCTTTTGTCAACCCTTTCCAATTATATTTTTCTCTAATGCGTCGGATAGTCTCATTTATACCTCGATGGAGATGAGCTGTACCAGTGTGATACTGGTCGATAATTATTGGAATTTGATCGTCACTAGGCGTCCTAGTAACATCTTGGGCAAATTTTGAGTTTTACGTCTTTTTGGGATAACAAAAATGACAAAATTTCTAGAATAGGTAGGTCAATGTTATTTTCAATATAGTATGTTTTCAATATAGTAATGTATAGTATAGTATGTATGAGTCCTTAAATGTTTCACGACCATTGTATAATGTGCCAAACAGGTGTTGAATAACGGTATCAGGATCATATGGTAGAGCTACGATAAAATAGTTTCTATGTCGCATTGACTTACTGGATAATTTATTTAATTCTAAACTCCGAAAGTCTGCATTTTCTTCGAACAAGTCTTCAAGGATCTTATAATGAAAATCTTTGAGATTGTTTTGTTGGAAAAATGTAACTATATTTTTGTTGCTTTTGTCTAGGAGTTGTCCGTTTGAAAATTCGATTTTGGAATAGTCGATGAGTGATTTTGTTTTATACAAATTTATAAAGGTTTCGAATTCTTTTACGGCGTCATTTTCGTTTGTTTCTGTCGTGTCACTTTGGTTATCAGAATCGGGTTCTTTTGAAGTCGAGGGTCTTTGAATAGGGTACGCTGATAGTTTGAATTTAGCTTGAAAGTTAGAATAGTCTTGAAGGTGATGTATTTTTATACGAGAAAGAGCGTCCGCATTATTGTTAATGCGGACCGGGTTTATACTCGATTTCGTACTCGTACTCTTCGAGTTTTAGTCGCCAGCGTGCTAGGCGGCTACCGGGATCTTTTATGGAGAAGAGCCACGTTAAGAGTCTATGGTCGGTTATTAGCTTGAATTTTCGACCAAATATGTAAGGACGGAAATGTTTCACGGCCCAAACAATGGCGAGGAGTTCACGCTCTATGGTCGAGTATTTGGTTTCGGCTTTACAGAGTGTCCTTGAAGCGAAAGCAATTGGTATATATTTTCCAATGGGGCCTTGTGAAAGCACAGCTTCGATGACAAAGGCACTTGCATCAGTGGTGAGTAGAAAGGTTTCGTCGAAATTCGGATAGATGAGAACTGGGGTAGAGATGAGAGATTGTTTCAATTCATCAAAGGATTTCTTGCATTCGGAATCGAAAACAAAAGGGACATCTTTTTGTAACAATTTGGTGAAGGGTTTAGATAACTTGGCGAAATTGTTGATAAATCTTCGATAATAGCCTGCCAGACCGAGAAAGGATTTTATCTCTTTTTGGTTAGTAGGCTGGGGAAAATTTTGAATACATGATATTTTATCGGGGTTCGGCTTAACTCCTTCTTTGGTTATGAGGTGGCCCAAATACGCGACTTCTTTACGGAGGAACTCGCACTTATCTGGCTGGATATTTAAATTTGCATCGCGAAGACGTTTGAACACTTCTGTTAGACGAGAGAGGTGTTCGTGTACAATTGGGGAGTATATGATGATGTCATCCATATATACGAGACATATTTCATTCTGGATACCTAAAAGGATATTGTCCATCACCCTTTGAAAGGTGGAAGGAGCATTCTTAAGTCCGAAAGGCATACGAACGAATTCATAATGTCCATTGTCCACACTGAAAGCGGTTTTCGAGATATCTTTTGGTTCTATTTCGATCTGATGGAACCCAGATGCCAAGTCCAATGTCGTAAAATATTGACACTTGCCTAGCTGATCTAGGAGATCTGAAATATTTGGTAAGGGGTATTTGTCTCCTACAGTTAACTCATTAAGTTTTCTGTAGTCTACAACCACACGCCATTTCTGCTTACCGGAAGCATCGAGCTTCTTGGGGACAACCCATACTGGGGAGGACCAAGGGGAATTCGAATGACAAATAATATTTTGATCTAACATTTTGGACACCTGTGTTTTAACTTCCTCCTTGTGTATTTGGGGATACCGATACGATTTTGTGAATATCGGTTTCGCGTCGTTGGTATCTATTGCATGCTTAATTTCATTGGCAAACGTTAGTTGGTCACCTTCAAGATAGAATATATCCGAGAAATCTAAACAAAGTTGAGTGATTAGTTCACTTTCTTCTTCATTTAAATGATCTAGACGGAGTTGAGATTTTATTTCGTGATGTCTGTCTATATAAGTTTGAGTATTTCCTTCGTTAATATTGTTTAGTGAGAAATTTTGTAAAGGTTCTAATTTTATGTCCGAAAAGTTGATGGTTTTGGATATTGCGTTTGAATTTACTATAGATGTAATAAATTCACCTTTATCATTTACTTGAACTATAGCATTGAGGAGTATTACTTTGTCTATTTCTGTAGCTAGCAGTATAGCTTCAGTATTAGTCAAATGGCATTTAAGTTTGAAAATTTGTTCCGTACGCGGTTCTATTGAAATTATATTTGAAATGCTATGAGTATTATTAAGAACGTTTGGGTTTGTAGAATTTTGTATGTCTGTAGAGAGAGACTGGTCTGTGACTTTATGCATCGAAATCGTTTTAAAATTAGTTATAAGTTTTTTATTTTTTATGTCAACTATACTTATAATGTTCCAAAAAGTCAGAACCAAGGATACCATCGAATTCTATGTCAAGATTGCAAATATATATTTTAAATGGGTCATTGAGATCAAACGGAATATAAACAGATTCATTAATAATTATTTTTTGATCGGTTATACCCTGAATCGTTATATTTTCAGGACATCTCATGCTATAATTTTGACAAATTTTAGGTTTAAATATAGATAGACCTGCGCCTGTGTCGATCAGTAGTATATGTGTATTGGTAGCGTCGTAGTATGTAATATAATTTTTTTGATTTAACAGATAACAAAGGACTTATAGAAACTGTTGTTCCGGGAAATTGAGATTCGGGTTGAAACTGTCTAAGTTCATGTTGCCGAATTGGGTTTGTAATGCCGTGATGTTGGAATCTATCGATTTCTGATAAGGTGGGTCCGACTGGGAAGGTGGGCCTGTTTGAAAATCCTGATTGTTTGTAGGCGTCGTATTAAAAGAGGGTTTATTGAAATAATTTTCGGAAGAACTATTACCAGTATAATAGTTTATATAGGTATCATCGTGTTCCGAAGTATTACCAGTATAATAGTTCGGATCTGTGGAATGATTATTATCTGTATAATAATCAAAGTTAGCATTTTGATAAAAAGTTTAATTTGGTTCTGTATTTTCTATTTCATTATTTTGGTTAATATGCAGCGTCTTTTTGGTGGAATTTGGCTTATAATAATTAGGATTCGGTTGAATCGCAGGGGGTCTTGAACTGTTAAAGTTCGGGTTTGGTGTGATGACAGGTGGTCTTTGTTGGAAATTTTGTGAATTTCCAGAATTTTTATTATAATAGTTGGGTCTTTGTTGAAAATTTTGTGAAGTTCCGGGGTTTTGAGGGTAATAATTAGGTCTAGAAAAATTTTGAGGGATGCCGAAATTAGGGGGTCGAGAACTTTGTAGTCACTGACGACACTCACTGGCGATGTGTCCAGTGCGCTTACAGAATGAACATTGCTTTGGAGTCAAAGACGAATTTGTATTGCGTATATTATTACGATTTAATTTTTGATTTTCAAAATAATTTAGTTGGAGCTCTCTACGAACTGGATCGCTTGCCCTAACAACATGCGCAATTTTAGGTTCTAACCCTGTGAGTAGGGTATTTATAACCATATCTTCGGTTAACTGAATTTGGGCTTGTTTTTGAGCTGGTGTTAACCGTTGTTTATGCACAGAAGCGTGCATTTTTGCTTCATGTGTCTGTAGACGTGCGATAAACGTAAGCGGAGATTCACCAGGAAGCTGTCGCATCCTTTGCAAATCTTGTATTAAAGATGTTAAATCTCGGCTGTCACCGAAATGATTTTCTAATAAAGTTTTTATTTCATCCCATATCACTATGGGTTTCTAGAGTTGACTAGTTCAGATGCGCGACCTTTCAATTTATTTTTTATGTGAACTGTTAATAGTACCTTCTGGTTACCAACTGACATGTCATACGCGGTTTTACAAGAATTTATAAATGTATTTAAATTAATTTGATTACCGTCGTATTCAAGGACGATAGAGAAAATTTCATTTAATTTATAGGGTTCAACAACTTCTTGCTGAGGCTGGTTTTGTTGCTGTTGTAGAGCCATATTTCTAGTAATTACTGGCATAAACTATTTTAAAAGTTTAAGTTTATTTATTTATTTATTTTAAACTGCAACGGGGAAAGACAACAGAATTGTATCTTTCGCGAACAATTAATAGACACAAATAGTAAATATATATTTTTACACTTAAACGAGATGATTCAATAAGTACTTACACGAAGCTATTCATCTGTTGGTTCTTTCTTTGAGTAAGGGATTGAATCCGCCACCCGTACTGAAGTTCTCCTTATTCTGACGATCCGTTTCCTGGAGTTAGGCACTTCTGGAGTGTTGTCCTTGTTCTTCAGGTGGTTTTCAACAGTTAGGCTCCTATACAGGGTGTTCTTCAAATCCGCACGACTGCGCCAATTTTATATCACTTAAATTAAATTTCCTTTTTTAAAAAATATTTTATTTTACTATTCAAACAATTGTAGATACGACTTGATTTAATATAATTGAAAATGACAAGTTAATGTTTAAGAACGAAATAACAAGTAACAAGTGTCGTGATCTTGGTGTAACCTATATTTATAACATTGGTTTGTTAACGCAAGCATAAGCATTCTAGGAGTTATATGATGTGCTTGCGTTTCACATGAGAACGCTTTTGTTGTTCAAGGAGCTGTTATTGAAAATATGCTATGTTTGCATTTCACATGGGAAACGCTTTTGTTACTGAATGAGTTTCATATTACTTAATATTTGACATTAATATGTCTGGTTGACTTAAATTTATATTATATTTTAGCATATAACATATATATATATATATATATATATATATATATATATATATATATATATATATATATATATATATATATGTATATGTATATGTATATATATATATATATATATATATATATATATATATATACATACATATACATATATATATATATATATATATATATATATATATATATATATACAGGGTGATTCAGTTAACCCGTTCATTAAAAGTTTATGAACTTCCCATTGGAACTCATTTTTTTTAATTTGGAATTAGGGGTTAGCGAGGACGATCTATACAAATAAAGTATTTTTGCTTTTCTGACACTTCCGGTTACACCGGAAGTAGCTATCAACTTCCTTATTTTAAATAGAACACCCATTATATTATTACATTTTTGTATTACACTGCTAATTTTAAGTGAACTTTCTTAATAATTCCCTATACCTATATTCAGCAGTTTTTGAGATATTTTAATCTTTTTGAAAAAATTAGGTTTTGTAGTATCCCATTGGAATGCTCGTCACTTATTCAATACAAAAGTTATAGTAGCAAATTTTGGGCTGTAATTAGGCGGACCATTAAGCCTTTAGGTGATTTGTAGTTTTATTTTTTATTATTTGCAGGGTGTCCAAAAAATTGAGTTCATTCTGACAAACTTCAACTGCTCAAAAGTCAATTTTCTTAAATGGAACACCCTGTATTTTATTACTTTTTGTGATGGAGAATTAAGTGATATTTCAATCTGTATTAGGATTCCCTATACCTATCTGCTACCGTTTTCTTGCTATCGAGGTATTTTTTATTCGATACCATAGTTTTCCATTTTATTAATTTACGTCTGATCAGCGGGCCATAAAAATTAAAACAACGTAACATTTATATTAGTTGTTTTATCATAAATAATTCTGCAAAATTATTGAACAAAAAAAATCATCATGAATAAAAAGCATATTTTAAACGATTTGGAACTTACATTCATAAATCAGTTGCATATATATATATATATATATATATATATATATATATGCAACTGATTTTTGTAAGAAGTGGGATTTATCTAATTGAATTTTAAGGCTTGATATTTTTAATTATCGAAAACATTTTTCAAACGGGTTTTTGCAATCATCATCATTAGGTCATCAGTCCTAAGACTGGTTGGACGCTAACCTCCAGCTTCTCCTATCTTGTGCTAACCTACGCATTTCGCTAATTGTGCTACAACCTACATCCCTTACTATATGCGAGCAGTAGTCTAATCTAGGCCTACCTCTGCCTTTCTTCACTCCTATTTCTGCCTCCAATATATCGCGGACTATTCCCCCATGTCTCAGCAAGTGGCCTACCATTCTATCTCTTCTCTTCTTTAAGTTTTTCCACATACTTCTTTCCTCGCCGACTTTCTCCAATACTTCTTCGTTTCTAACCCTATCAGTCCATGATATTTTCATCATTCTTCGGTAACACCACATCTCAAAAGCTTCTAATTTCTTCCTACTTGCTTCCCCTACCGTCCAGGTTTCGCAGCCGTATAGTGCCGTGCTCCATAAATATGTTTTCAAAAATCTCTTCCTTGTTTCTAAGTTTATTACCCCCGAGCATAAAAGTGCTTTCTTTTTGTTAAAAGCTACTCGACCCTGCGCTATTCTTTGTTTTATGTCTTTATCGCTTCTTCCATCCCAATTTATTTTACTTCCTAAATAAGTGAAGTCTTTAACTGCCTCCATTTCGTTCAATGCTGATTCTAATTCCTCCTTACTAGATGCTAATACTGCTATATCATCCGCGAATCTCAGCATTTTTAGTTTCTGTCCCTGTACTTTAATCCCGAAATCCATTCTATCTTTTACCACATTAATCGCCTCTTCGATGTACAGATTAAAAATTAGTGGTGATAGCGTACATCCTTGTCTTACTCCTTTCCTAATACCTACTTCCCTTTTTTCCAATTCTACTTCTATAACAGCAGTTTGCTCTTTGTATAGATTGTGTACTACTCTCCCATCTCTATACTTCATTCCCGCGCTCTTTAGTATCTCGAACATTTTTCCCATCTTACGTTATCAAAAGCTTTTTCTAAATCTACAAATCCTATATAAGCGTTCTTTCCTTTTTCTATTGTTTTCTCTAACATTACTCTTAGCGCCAGAATAGCTTCGCGAGTTCCCCTATTTCGCCTAAACCCGAATTGGTCTTCTCCTAGTATTTCCTCCGCTCTATTTTCCATCCTCTTCTGCACTATTCTAGTTAAGATTTTTGACGCATGGGAAGTTAGGCTAATCGATATAAAGTTCTCGCATTTGTCGGCTCCTCTCTTTTTCGGTATAGTAACGATAATGTTCCTCTTATAATCCTCCGGCATCTCGCCCGTTTCATATATGTATTTTACCAGTTCAAACATCCTATTTACTACTTTCTGTCCCGCACATTTCAAAATTTTCGCCTGTATTTTATCTACACCCGGCGCTCTATTATTCTTTAGCCCCCTTAGTGCTATTTCAAATTCCTCTCTCAATATAGGTTTTCCTACATCTTCCCTATCGATGCTACATTCTTCCTCTAATATCTCTCCTAATTCCTGACCCTCGTATAAATTTCCTAAGTACTGCTTCCATCTATCCGCTTTCTCCTCTCTTCCGATCAGTATGTCCCCCGATTGACTCCTAACGTTTCTACTTATTGTTCCTATATCCCTGAAGTTCCTCTTAATTATTTTGTAAGCCTCATCAGTCTTACCTACTTGCAACTTATCTTCTACTTCTTTGCATTTATCCTCTATCCATTGTTCTTTCGCTTTTCTACATTTTCTAGTGATTTCCCACTTTATTGACTTATAAGTTTTCAGTTCTTCTTCGTCTCGTCTGTTTTTGTAGCCTCGTCTCTTTTGCATTAAGTTTAAGATTTCGTCCGTTATCCAGGGCTTCCTAGCTTCCCTTTTATCGTGTCCTAAAACGTCCGTAGCCGCGGAAGCTAGACTATTCTTGATACCCTCCCACTCAGTTTCTGCGTTCTTGATTTCGTCCTTACTCGTTTTATTTATTAATTGATCTGTTTTCTCCTGAAACTTATCTTTCATATCCCTCATATCTGATCCCTCAATATGTCTACATTTATACGTTTCTTATCCTTCCGGGTTTTCAGATTTTTGAACTTTAATCTAGCTTTCATGACTACCAAGTTGTGGTCGCTGTCTACATCTGCTCCTGGATAACTCTTACAGTCTTTTACTTGATTTCTAAATCTCTTCCTAACCAGAATGTAGTCTGATACCTGTCTATCCCTCCTGGCATTTTCCAGGTGTACCGCCTCCTAACGTGATTCTTCAGAATTCTATCAGTCTGCTACCTCTCTCGTTTCTGTTTCCTAATCTATAAGGACCTATCAATTCTCCTTCTTTCCCCTCTCCTACGACTGCGTTAAAATCTCCCACTATTATTAAATTTTCATGACCCGTCACAAATCCTATTACCTGCTCTATGTCCGAATAAACGGCTTCTAACTCTTCCTCACTGTGGCTAGAAGTAGGCATGTATACTTGCACTATTACTGTTTCCACTGGCTTCGAATCTAACCTAACCATCATTACTCTCTCGCTGTATTGTAGGTTTTTGCAATGATGAGCTGAAAAACAATTTCATCAATTATACTGTTACAACAATATTTTTGACAATAATGTTATCCATTACTCACTGGAATGTAAATGGAGCATTCTTGAGTCCGAGAGGCATTGTCCTAAATTCAAAATGTCCGTTTTCTGTTAAGAAATCAGTTTTGGGTACATAATTTCGGTCTACTTCAATTTGATGGTATCCAAATGCTAAATCAAAGGTAGTAAAATAATTCACATGTCCAGTTTGTCTAAAATATCTGTTGTATTTGGTAGTATGTATTTGTCATCCATAGTTTTTTCATTCGGCTTCCTGTAATCGATAACTATTCTCCATTTACTTTTAACTGATTGGCCCATTTCTTTGGGACGATCGATATGGGATAAGAGTAAGGTGACATAGAGGGTTGCACGTATACAGGGTGGCCCACATTTTATGGTGTTTTAACATATCTTGAATTACATTATTTTTGAATTCCGAGCCATTATCGATTATGATATTTTTGGGTGTACCAAACTGGAAAAAATATTGTATAAGGTTTTTAGCTATTGGTATGCTGGCTCCACCTGTTATGGGCATTGTTTGAGCGAATTTTGAAAAACTGTCAATAAGGGTAATATATGAACGTTTATTATAATAAAATATATCCATGTGAATAGTTTCGAATGATTTATATGCGGTTGGTGTACGAATTAATGGTATATAAGGATTATGTCTAGCATTTTTGACAAATAACGCAATCATTGATAAATTTTGAAATCGATTCTTTCATGTTTTTCCACCAATAATTTATTTTTAATTGGTTAAGAGTTTCGTCTATACCGCGATGATTGGTGTTACCTTCGTGGTGGTATAATGGTATCAGGGTTAATATTTCTTCTGCGTCACATATAGAATTTACTAAAGCAGTACATTGAATTAACTTAGGACTTTGCCCTGTAAAGAATTTTGAATATGTTTTATTAAATATCGCTACGAATTTTTGATTATTATAATATATGTAGGTATATACTATGTAGTTTTTTATTTTAAATATTCTTTTAGGAATTGTTTTATGTATGTTACGCTATTTTATTGTGGTACTTTTACGTTATAAATTTTTTTATATTCATGGGTTTCAATTTGAACGGCTAATTTATTGTCATTATCTTTGAAAATACGAATTTGATTGATTTTATTATTGATAATTTCCATGAGTCCATGAATGAAAAAGTGGGAGTTCCATGGATAACGAATAAGGTGATTCGTCAGATTGCCTTTCTTGTTCTGGAGGTCTCAGTGTAATGTCCGAATGCATTTTTCTTTACTTTTCCCAGCAACGTTTTCCTATTATTTTTCTGTTGATGTTATAGGAAGATTCTCGATAGCTGGTCCTTTTATGGGATTAACATTAGGTTTCTCGAGTGATGGTGTCATGCCTGTCAGTTCTTGTAATATTTTTAGTGTTTCTTGAATGCCACCTAGGTTATTATGCATTTATTAATTTTATTTCCAATTAACCTAATTTTAGTATCCAACGTGCAAGTTTTGAGTTGGGTTCTTTTAAATTAAATAGCCACGTTAGGGGTCGATGATCGGTGACAACTGTAAAGCCCATATGATAGCCAATAATTATTTTTTTATTGTTGAATTTTCTTATTTTTGTTCGGTTTCATTTAAGGTACGTAATGCAAATGCCACTGGTTTATCGGCACTAATGATTCCTTGAGATAGGACAGCACCTAATGCCACTTTAGATGCATCAGTAGTTATGATGAATTCCTTTTCAAAATTTGAATATTGTGTCATTTGGATATTGTCAGATAATATGTCATCAATATTGGGTCATTGCACAAAATGTTTTTACGTGTATGAAATCTATCTATAAAGCTGATATCGTAATTTACTTTGGAATTTTTATTCAAACATGTGATCATTGTCTTTGTTATTTTTGCAAAGTATTTAATAAAATGTCTATAATAGGTATTGTTGAATTGCGCGATTTTTTTCTGGATTAGGTTTTACTCCTTCAGGTGTGTTAACATGATATAAATATGCAACTGATTTTTGTAAGAAGTGGGTTTTATCCAATTGAATTTTAAGGCTTGACATTCTTAATCTATCGAAAACATTTTTCAAACGGGCTTTTGCGATGATGAGCTGAAAAACAATATCGTCAATAATTTGTTACAACAATATTATTGACAATAATGTTATCTATTACTCTCTGGAATATAAATAGAGCATTCTTGAGTCCGAAAGCATTGTCCTAAATTCAAAATGTCCGTTTTCTATTAAGAAATCAGTTTTGGGTATGTCATCTCGGTCTATTTCAATTTGATGGTATCCAGATGCTAAATCAAGGGTAGTAAAATAATTCGCAAGTCCTAGTTTGTCTAAAATATCTGTTGTATTTGGTAGTGGGTATTTGTCATCTATAGATTTTTCATTCAGCTATCTGTAATCGATAACTATTCTCCATTTACTTTTTCTTGTTTGGCCCATTTTTTTGGGACGATCCATATCGAATAAGAGTAATATGACGTAGAGGGTTGTACGTATATAGGGTGGTCCACGAAGATTTGGCCAGGCGATAACTCGAAATCTATTTGAACAATAATTTTACAAATCGGCGATGTTAAACAACCGAAGGCGTTGCCCATTTTTGGTATAAAAGGACTTTATTTCACCTATACATTTTCGGTCACGTGACATCAACTTCACAATTTTAAGTGAGACGCCCTGTGTGTTATTACAATTTTGTGATGATCTGTCTAATACCAATCTAACGATATTATATATGTCAAGTTTTTGCGGCACTACAGTAATGAAACAACTGTTTATGAACTTCTTTATTTTTATTAAAAAAAAAACGTAGGTAGCTTAGAAACAAAAAAGTTGTCCTAGCAACAGAAAGCCATAACTACTTGTTAAGAGCTGTCAAGCAGTGTTAGTAGATTTTGTGTTTGTAAAAATAGTAATAAGATTATTATGCCTTTACATTTTACTTACGACGAGTACGTTGATATGCTGATAATCTATGAAGAAAGTGGAAAAAATAGCAGGCGTGCTAGAGATTTGTATAGTTATCGTTTTCCCGACCGAACAGCTCCAAGTAAAAATACTTTTGCTTACGTGGAACAAACATTAAGACGCTGTTCTTTTCCTAGTGGAAAAAGGAAGACTCCTCGAAGAAAGCCTATTCAAACAGAGGACACCATAACTAATATTCTGGCGTATCTTCAAGCAAATTACCATATATCAACGCGGTGTCCTCAGCAAGAATTAGGAGTAAGTAGAACCCTAATCCAGAGAGTAATAAAATATCATAAATATAATCCTTTCAAAATACATTTAACGCAAGGTTTAACCACCGAAGATCCTTAAAGAAGACTTAATTTGATTGCTGAAATGTCAGTGAAAGTCGCAGATGACCCATTCTTTTTAAATAAAATATTGTGAAGTGATGAAAGTCATTTTCACAACAACGATACTGTTAATGGATACAGTGTCACTACTGGTCGGTTGAAAATCCAAAATGGATGCGAGAAACCAATTTCCAGACAACATGGGGCGTAAACGTTTGGTGAAGTTTATTCAACGGCCGTTTAATTAGGCCATATTTCTATCAAGAAACGTTGAACGGCGAGAAATATTTAGATTTTATCCAGAATATGCTTTCCCATTGGCTTGAGGTATTCCCCTAAACGAAAAAAGGACGATGTAGTGGCAGCAGAATGGTGCACTTCCTCACTTTGCCCAGCAAGTTAGGACATATATTGATGTTACTTTCCCTGAAAGATGGATTGGGCGCGATGGTACAACATCTTGGCCGGTTCGCTCCTCAGATGTAACACCTTTAGATTTCTTTCCATGGGGATACTTAAAAGGTTTGCTTTACAATACACAGCCTAGAAATTTAGACGATTTGCAAAACAAAATCAGAGTAGCGTGCCAAACTGTTACACCAGAAATGATTAGAGCAGCATGTTACACAAATGTTTTAAACATATTTGAGTATTGCGTTAATGAAGGTGGACATCAATTCGAGCATCAACTGTAATGATTTTAATAATTTATGTATTTTACTGTGTAATTATTTATCTTCTTTAATAAAAGTTTTAAAAAATCCATCCATTCATTTAAGAGCTCAGATTATTACTGTTTTACATAAACGTGCTAACAAATATGATATCGTTGGATTGATATTAGATAGACCATCACAAAATTTTAATAATATACAGGGTGTCTCCATTAAAATTTTGAAGTTGATGTCACGTGACTGGAAATGTATAGGTGAAATAAAATCATTCTATTCCAAAAATGGGCAAGGCTTTCGACTGTTTAACATTGCCAATTTTTAAAATCATTATTCCAATAGGTTTCGAGATATCGACTGGCCAAAGCTTCGTGGGCCACCCTTTATAATTCCTTGTTCTAACATTTTATTCGTTTGGGTATTAACTTCCTTTTTGTGTAGTACAGGAAATCTGTACGATTTAGTAAATATTACTTTATCATCCGTTAACTTGATTTTATGAGTGATTTGATTTGTAAAACTTAATGGCAAATTTTTGCAATCAAATATACCTCAATATTCAAGACATAATTTACGGACTGCTTCATTCTCTTCTTTACTATAATGTTTTTTAAATTTTGCTTTAATAAAATATCTTCTTCTAAGATTAGCATGTAATCACTAAGTATTTTATCTATAAAATTAATTTCCTTGATATTTAATAATTTGATTTTGATAGGATTCTTTACAGTAATAAGTTAATATGGTTTCAAGTTAGGATTTATAATTGTAGTTGTTACGAAGAAAATTTTTATTGTTACTACCGCTTTTGGTAATTCTAGGTTATTGCCAAAATTTATATAAAAGGTGTAATCAGTAAATTTTGGCTGATTTATATATATATATATATATATATATATATATATATATATATATATATATATATATATATATAGATATATATATATATATATATATATATATATATATATATATATATATATATATATATATATATATATATATATATATATAATCCTATTTATTTAATTTTAGTCAAAAATACGATAGTTTATTTGAATTAGGTTTATTGATACAAGAAAAAGCAATATCAATCAAAATTTAACACGGACCAAAATTTAGTGATTACACCTTTTATATAAATTTTGGCAATAACCTAGAATTACCAAAAGCGGTAGTAACAATAAAAATTTTCTTCCTAACAGCTACAATTATAAATCCTAACTTGAAACTATATGAACTTACTGTAAAGAATCCTATCAAAATCAAATTATTAAATATCAAAGAAATCAATTTTATAGATAAAATACTTAGTGATTACATGCTAATCAAAGACAAAGATATTTTATTAAAGCAAAATTTAAAAAACATTAATCTAAAACATTGTAGTAAAGAAGAGAATGAAGCAGTCCGTAAATTATGTCTTGAATATTGAGGTATATTTTATTGCGAAAATTTGCCATTAAGTTTTACAAATCAAATCACTCATAAAATCAAGTTAACGGATGATAAAGCAATATTTACTAAATCGTACAGATTTCCTGTACTACACAAGAAGGAAGTTAATACCTAAACGAATAAAATGTTAGAGCAAGGAATTATACGGGGTGGCCCACGAAGTTTTGGCCAGTCGATATCTCGAAACCTATTAGAATAATGATTTTAAAAATTGGCAATGTTAAACAGTCGAAAGCCTTGTCTATTTTTGGAATAGAATGACTTTACTTCACCTATACATTTCCAGCCACGTGACATCAACTTCAAAATTTTAATGGAGACACCCTGTATATTATTACAATTTTGTGATGGTCTATCTAATACCAATCCAACGATATTATATTTGTTAGCACGTTTATGTAAAACAGTAATAATCTGAGCTCTTAAATGAATGGATGAATTTTTTTAAACTTTTATTAAAGAAGATAAATAATTACACAATAAAATACAATAATTATAAAAATCATTACAGTTGATGCTCGAATTGATGTCCACCTTCATTAACGCAATACTCAAATATGTTTAAAACATTTGTGTAACATGCTGCTCTAATCATTTCTGGTGTAACAGTTTGGCACGCTACTCTGATTTTGTTTTGCAAATCGTCTAAATTTCTAGGCTGTGTATTGTAAAGCAAACCTTTTAAGTATCCCTATGGAAAGAAATCTAAAGGTGTAATATCTGAGGAGCGAACCGGCCAATATATTGTACCATCGCGTCTAATCCATCTTTCAGGGAAAGTAGCATCAATATGTCCTAACTTGCTGGGCAAACTGAGGAGGTGCACCATTCTGCTGCCACTACATCGTCCTTTTTTCGTTTAGGGAAATACCTCAAGCCAATGGGAAAGCATATGCTGGATAAAATCTAAATATCTTTCGCCATTCAACGTTTCTTGATAGAAATATGGCCTAATTAAACGGCCGTTGAATAAACTGCACCAAACGTTTACGCCCCATATTGTCTGGAAATTGGTTTCTCGCATCCATTTTGGATTTTCAACCGACCAGTAGTGACAACTGTATCTATTAACAGTACCGTTGTTGTGAAAGCGACTTTCATCACTTCACAATATTTTATTTAAAAAGAATGGGTCATCTGCGACTTTCACTGACATTTCAGCAATCAAATTAAGTCTTCTTTAAGGATCTTCGGTGGTTAAACCTTGCGTTAAATGTATTTTGAAAGGATCATATTTATGATATTTTATTACTCTCTGGATTGGAGTTCTACTTACTCCTAATTCTTGCTGAAGACACCGCGTTGATATATGGCAATTTGCTTGAAGATACGCCAGAATATTAGTTATGGTGTCCTCTGTTTGAATAGGCTTTCTTCAAGGAGTCTTCCTTTTTCCAATAGGAAAAGAACAGCGTCTTAATGTTTGTTCCACGTAAGCAAGAGTATATTTACTTGAAGCTGTTCGGTCGGGAAAACGATAACTATACAAATCTCTAACACGCCTGCTATTTTTTCCACTTTCTCCATAGATTATCAGCATATCAACGTACTCGTCGTAAGTAAACTGTAAAGGCATAATAATCTTATTACTATTTTTACAAACACAAAATCTACTAACACTGCTTGACAGCTCTTAACAAGCAGTTATGGCTTTCTGTTGCTAGGACAACTTTTTTGTTTCTAAGCTACCTACGTTTTTTTTTTTTAATAAAAATAAAGAAGTTCATAAACAGTTGTTTCATTACTGTAGTGCCGCAAAAACTTGACATATATAATACCGTTAGATTGGCATTAGACAGATCATCACAAAATTGTAATAACATACAGGGCGTCTCACTTAAAATTGTGAAGTTGATGTCACATGACCGGAAATGTATAGGTGAAATAAAGTCCTTTTATACCAAAAATGGGCAACGCCTTCGGCTGTTTAACATCGCCGATTTGTAAAATTATTGTTCAAATAGATTTCGAGTTATCGCCTGGCCAAATCTTCGTGGGCCACCCTGTCTACGTACAACCCTCTACGTCACATTACTCTTATCCGATATGGATCGTCCCAAAAAAATGGGCCACACAAGAAAAAATAAATGGAGAATAGTTATCGATTACAGATAGCTGAATGAAAAAACTATAGATGACAAATACCCACTACCAAATACAACAGATATTTTAGACACACTAGGACTTGCGAATTATTTTACTACCCTTGATTTAGCATCTGGATACCATCAAATTGAAATAGACCGAGATGACATACCCAAAACTGATTTCTTAATAGAAAACGGACATTTTGATTTAAGACAATGCTTTCGGACTCAAGAATGCTCTATTTACATCCCAGAGAGTAATAGATAACATTATTGTCAATAATATTGTTGTAACAAATTATTGACGATATTGTTTTTCAGCTCATCATTGCAAAAGCCCGTTTGAAAAATGTTTTCGATAGATTAAGAATGTCAAGCCTTAAAATTCAATTAGATAAATCCCACTTCTTACAAAAATCAGTTGCATATTTATATCATGTTAACACACCCGAAGGAGTAAAACCTAATCCAGAAAAAATTCGCGCAATTCAACAATACCTATTATAGACATTTTATTAAATACTTTGCAAAAATAACAAAGCCAATGATCACATGTTTGAATAAAAATTCCAAAGTAAATTATAATATCAGCTTTATAGATAGATTTCATACACGTAAAAACATTTTGTGTAATGACCCAATATTGATGACATAATATCTGACAATATCCAAATGACACAATATTCAAATTTTGAAAAGGAATTCATCATAACTACAGATGCATCTAAAGTGGCATTAGGTGCTGTCCTATCTCAAGGAACCATTAGTGCCGATAAACCAGTGGCATTTGCATTACGTACCTTAAATGAAACCGAACAAAAATAAGAAAATTCAACGATCGGAAAATAATTATTGGCTATCATATGGGCTTGTAAACATTTTCGCATTTATCTGTATGGTAGACGATTTACAGTTGTCACCGATCATCGACCCCTAACGTGGCTATTTAATTTAAAAGAACCCAACTCAAAACTTGCACGTTGGATACTAAAATTAGGTTAATTGGAAATAAAATTAATAAATGCATAATAACCTAGGTGGCATTCAAGAAACACTAAAGATATTACAAGAACTGACAGGCATGACACCATCACTCGAGAAACCTAATGTTAATCCCATAAAAAGACCAGCTATCGAGAATCTTCCTATAATATCAACAGAAAAACAACTGGAAAACGTTGCTGGGAAAAGTAAAGGAAAATGCATTCGGACATTACACTGAGACCTCCAGAAGAAGAAAGGCAATCTGACGAATCACCTCATTCGCTATCCATGGAACTACCATTTTATTAGAAATTATCAATAATAAAATCAATCAAATTCGTATTTTCAAACATAATGATAATAAATTAGCCGTTCAAATTGAAACCCATGAATATAAAAAAATTTATAAAGTAAAAGTACCACAATAAAATAGCGTAACATACATAAAACAATTCCTAAAAGTATATTTAAAATAAAAAACTACATAGTATATGCCTACATATATTATAATGATCAAAAATTCGTAGCGATATTTAATCAAACATATTCAAAATTCTTTACAGGGCAAAGTCCTAAGTTAATTCAATGTACTGCTTTAGTAAATTCTGTATATGACGCAGAAGAAATATTAACCCTGATACCATTATACCACCACGAAGATAACATCCACCATCGCGGTATAGACAAAACTCTTAACCAATTAAAAAGAAATTATTGGTGGAAAAACATGAAAGAATCGATTTCAAAATTTATCAATGATTGCGTTATTTGTCAAAAATGCTAGACATAATCCTTATGTACCATTAATTCATACACCAACTGCATATAAATCATTCGAACCTATTCACATGGATATATTTTATTATAATAAACGTTCATATATTACCCTTATTGACAGTTTTTCAAAATTCGCTCAAACAATGCCCACAACAGGTGGAGCAAGCATACCAATAACTAAAAATCTTATACAATATTTTTCCCAGTTTGGTACACCCAATAATATCATAATCGATAATGGCTTGGAATTCAAAAATAATGTAATTCAAGATTTGTTAAAACACCACAAAATTAATACCCATTTTATTGCAGAAAATCATCATGAATCAAATGGAATTGTCGAGAGACTACATTCAACACGTATTGAACAAATTCGATTACCAACGGAGAGTTACCCCCGTCAAAATATTAATGAAGTAATACCTTGCATATACGTATAATTACATATATATATATATATATATATATATATATATATATATATATATATATATATATATATATATATATATATATGTAAGTATACATCTTCTGATTCTTCTTTACATTAGAAATATGTCACATAGATTTCTTCATTCCCCAAAAGTATACTGGGTGACAATGAACAATAAGATATATACCTTCATTTTATTGTTGTTTAAGATACGAATTTGAAATTCGAATATATTTAGTGATCTAAATAGATGCATTTGTTTAACGGTTTAACTTTAGTGGTTCCAACAGCAAGAAGCCAAAATTTAAATGTATTGCGTTTCGTAAACATATCCAAATTTCAATACTATACTATGTCATGTTTTAGTAGTTTGTTATTGCATTAAATGCATTAAAGAGCCCCATACATTGTCAAACAAATTGCACAACACATGCTGTTGCGCAATAATTTGCCCATGTCTGGCAGTGTTTGAGCCGTTCCACGAATGTTTGACTAATGTCAGAAATGCTTGAAATCTTCTGTACAACGGATACATTTATGCAATGCGTTGTGTTGTGTATGTGCGTGTTAGGCAATATTGTTCAGTTTTCGCACGGTTTTCTTGGTGGAACGGTTCACTTATGACCATGACGACTATTCAGAATAGAGAACTTTGGAGAGAATTATTTTTTGGAGAGAATGTGGAGAGAGTTATTCCTACCTTGTAATTTAAGTTTGAACAAAATTTAACCTAGTATATGGATGATGCAATTGTACAACGCAACGTTGCGCATCGCTTTTTTGAACAATTTGTTTGACAGTATATGAATCCCTCTAAACGTTGATGCATTAAACAATTTGTTGTTTTAAGCAATTGCAGTACATAATAATCCATATACGTTCAATACATTTTTCTGTTTCTTACGGTGTTGTCGTATGATAGCTCTCTCTATATATCAAAAATCAGATTGCTATAATGCTTCGAAAAGAGTAGGCTCGCTAATAAAAAAAATATTTTTTCACTTAATACATATATTAATGTACTACACAAGTCCAATATATATAAAATAAATTATTTTTCGAGAACATTCACTTCTATTCACTATTTTTATCTTTATACTTTACAATAAAATTCTACCTTTATTTTTGATATATATTTAATTTTTAATAACTGAATTTCTTATTCCTCCAGTTTTCTGTTTTAAAATCTGAAGGGAGACATTTTCGTTAAAATAAAGTCCGGTGAAGAATAGCCGGTGTAAGACTCCCCCACATGTCGTGGACTTTAAGTTCGAGCGTGAGCTCGACTTTGAAGTCCGCCGAAATAAACGAAGGGCAAGGCCATGCTTATAAGGATTAGTGGTGGGGGGGATTCTAAACCGGACAAGGTCAAGGGGTTGAGATTTCTGTTAATATACAGGGTGGAGTTTTTAAACTCGTACGGTACTTGGGGTGTACAATGCAGGGTCGAAAAAGTGGAAACAATACAATAATATGATATGGAAGTATAATATTTATTTACATATACTTTTTAATAATAATATTACAAATAATTAATGTTCAGAACAACCGTGCGTGAATTGAAGCTATCGATAGTGTATTATCAGTAAAATAGAATATTTATTTTAGATTGAAAGAGGGTACATATTCGTACCCGCATTAGTCCATATGAAACAAAAACACATCAAATAAATTAGATCTATCAGATCCAAACCCGAAGCGGTTCCTAAAGATATTACACATTTAAAAAAAATGAATCGAGGACACCATTCCCTTCGACTTTATCAGTGCCGTAACCTAAACTAAATTTAACCTAGTATATGGATGATGCAATTCAGTTTAAATGCAATAGGATTCGAAATCAAATCGCGCTAACCATTAATTCGACAGTCACGTGTTTACACGTTAATGTGAAACACTGTATGGATTAATCAGTGTGTAGCCGTATGTTCGCCATATACACAAACAGAATTTTAAGAGACCAACCCTGGGGAACATTATTAAGAAAAGTCTATCTAATAAACAACTACTAATTAACAACTACTAACTCTTTAAACTAAGAGTTTAAATATTTTCATTTCCATTTACTTTGATTTTATTATCGTACTGTATTACACGCATACGAATCTTATCTGGTCTCTTGTTGAGAGTGTCACGGGCGCCTCGCCATCTGGAGCTGTCATGGTCTCGTAGAAATTCTCTGCTGCGATTTCCGTAATACATTTTGGTTGTTCTATGGGTAGCCAACGAGGCCGACGGCGATCTCTGGTCATTCATGTTTGAGTTGCTTCAGAACTGCGCGTCATTCTTATTATATCCATTGCCATTACCATTGCCCATTGCATACCTTAGTTTAGTTTCTTTTGTTGTGTTTAAATACTAGTGTAGTTATTAATGTCTAATAGTAGTATTTTGTGTGTAATTGTATTTCATTGTGTGTGTGCTTATTTTGTAATAAATTAGTTAAAGCCCGTGTATGTATTATTTGGCTGGCTATCGAGGTGAGTTACATCCTTTCTTCTTATTTATTCTCATTGTATTTGTACTGGGCACGACTGCCGTCGTCCCGGTTATTTGAAAGCATTCAAATATCAATTAAGTGCTAAGTAAAAAATACAAGGAGCCATGCAGGCCGATTTACGAACCACGTCGCCGCTCCCACTCACAACGCCGCCATGCCAAAATGGGCCAGATTTTGGCTCCTATTTCTCCATTCTACGTAACCATTAATGATACAATGGGAAGATCCGTCATCACTGTCGCGTTACGCGCACATGCGCAATCTCCGGCACCCCGCCAGAGCGGCGGAGTGGTGCCGACGCATATCGTAGAGAAAGAAGAGGATCTAGTTATATTACAAGAGATACAGTAAACAAATACATATGTATGTATTTATTTATCAAAATCATCAAGAACAAAAGTCCTCAAATCCATGATACCGTACGCGTACATTAAATGTGATTGATGACCGTTTCTAAACTATTCTTCCCATAAATGATATTTTATAAAAAAAAAAGGAAACTATTTTTCCACAAAGATATAATATATGGACTCGAAACACACATTTTGGTATTGACAAGGTACTGTTATTAATCTGATTTTTTATCAAATTCACCTTAATAAAATAACTGTTAGTTATTAAGGCTCAATTTAAATCGACAAACTTGAATGTGAATTTATAAAATATAGTTAAGAAAGATCTGAAATATGGGTTTATATTTATAGATTATAAAACGTATTTAAGAATAGTTAAACACAAGTTTATAACAAATAGTTAGAAATACATTTAAAATGTTATTTTCCTAGTGCGAGTCATATATCTCAATCGACAAATATACACAAATTATTCCTCATGAAACATTGAAGCAATAAAAATTCTTCTGAAATTAAAAACCGTTTCCAGCTTGTTCGTATTTTTTATTGTTGAATTTATTATATCGTATTTTCAAACTTTACTTTTTTCTTTTAAAAATCAACAAACAATGGCGTACTAAAAAAAAGATATCTTTCATGTTCGTTGAGATCTTCCAACCCTCCGTATCAAATTATATATTTTTACATAATATCCGCAGATGAAATTAATTATGTGAAATGGGTTGCCTCTTTGAAATAAACCGTTTTTCGGTCAAAGGGGAAAGAGGTTTTATTTACATTTTAAGGAAAAGTAATAGAAGTTCTACAATCATTATTTTTATAACTTAGCTCCTAAAAGAATTTTCATTTCCTCTTTAATTGCAGTTAAAAGTTTGAACACGTTTCGTATTGTATTGAAAAGTACAGCATTATAAAATATTCTTCATTTATCCAAAAGAGAAGCTTCAAGCCTCAATTTGACCATTGAGAGATGTTTTTAAAATACAGACCGACTTTCAATTCGACTGAACTTTTCAGAAATTTTAATGAAAACTTCTTTCGCTGGTTTAAGTTAATTGCATCATAATTCTTTGGGGTCACTCTTTAGTTTCGTAAACCCGTAGCGTTAGCAGAAAGCTCAAATGTTAAACGCTCAACATTGATCTGAATGTATGTTAGAACACAAATAAATAACATCAAAATCTAAAATCACAATAATAAATACTTATGTAAGCAAACTTTCTTATTATACAAATATACAAAGGAATAATAATACCACTTGTTATCTACTGATTATTATAACTTTTATTCATATAAAAAGTGTAAGTAAAATAAAGGCTAAATAAATATTTTATGTAAAAAATATACTTATTTTACACAAAAAACGATATCATTTATATAACATGAAAATAGAAGTTTATTATTGCAGCTCTAAAATGAGTAATAAAATAATTTTCTGAATCAAAATATTCCAATATTCTTTGGTGTTTCTCCGTTTATAAAATCAAATGACAGAATGTTTATATTGACTTATTTAACGGCATTTTTGTCCTTTTATTGTGGTATTAAAAGTTAGCGAGTTGCTCAACTCGCTGTATTTCCATTTATATTAGTACTTAATGCTTGTTGAAGTGTGTTTTCTACGTTAACATAAGTTAATCTTTACAGGTTCGAAATATCAATCAAATCTGAATGAAATCGACAAATCTGAACAAAAATCAAGTTCTGAATCTGACAGCAAAGGCATTTACGGAAAGTCTCTGGAAAATTCAGGGGAATCTTTTGCAAGTAAGTATTTTTACCGGATATTCAGTTTTATATGTAAAGTATTTATTACCTCGTTTATCAGCGTTTTAAGTATTCAATTAACTGTCTAAATTTGGCTATTTGAGTAGGCATGACTTATATGTAACCTACCTTATAGGATTTATAATAAATGACATAATGAATGAGAAAAATTAATATAAGAATATTTACCAAACGCAAGGTTTGCAAACGTCAAATCATTGTAATGAGAATAAATGCTCATGTAATATAAATTCATTCTGTAATTTTATACATAGTTTATTTTCAATATATATTACAATGATAAGTGGCAGCTATTCGGGTGAATTAGGTGAAGTACCTCTTCACCATAGAAATTGAGACTGGGAGTTTTTTATATTTTAGGATATTTAATCATGTCTTTAATATGTATATTTAAATAAATTTTGTTATGAAAAACCTATTATATTTTTATGTCAAGCACAATATGCCGCTATGCTGAAAATACTGTTTACATTGGAATGTCCTTTAAATCTTCAATAGTCAATGCGCGCATTATCTATAATATAAATAACCCGCAGGTGCAGAGATGCAAATCGAATGCCCTCAAGTATGCACTGTCACAGCGGGTTGCCATAGTAACATGACGTCATGCAATAGCTACGTCCGTTTAGTCCGTCTTCTCCCACCACCTCGGTGAAAAGTTTCGCGAGATTTTATCGACTGTCTGCATAGTGCACTCGCATCTATTTAATGTATTGTAGGGCGGTCTGTTTTTGAATTCGAGCTATTTATTGAATTTGCGTTGTATTTTCATCATTTTTAGACTTGCTTTTTTGATTTTAATGTGTTGATTGACCAACTGAGTTATCGTATAATTAGTGATTTTTCAACTTTGATAGTGACGATATTTAATGAAACAAATAATTTACATTATAATATAATTTACATTATTTATAACTCCAATTAACGATATTATTTGTAATTTGTTGAAAACACTATTCTGTCACTGGAAAGCCGAAGATAAAAGAAACAGTTTACTAGAAGGAAGACCTACGACTTTTTTATCAATATTCATCAAAAAAGAGATTAATAAATCTGATAAATATTATAACATAAATTTCAGGTCTACTTGGTTCACAAATTATAAATAGTTATGTGCAGCCCAATGTTACAAAAACTATATTGCTGGCCCTGTTTACTAACTTCTAATAAACAATTGGTTTGAAACAGGGATGGATTTGTAGATATTTTAAATATTACAAGGGCATTACATACACCTACCGATTCTGTCAAGCATTTAAAATGTGAAGTACTGTTAAAAAATTTCGAAAAAAAAAACAGAACACTAGCCGACACTTTAAAAGAGAACGTTAGACTTTATAAACTACAATTTAATGAAAACGTTCGTTTAAATACAGTTTTCTTAATGACGGTTATTTTTGTATCTTGGCAATCAAGAATTATGATTTCGCGGCGACGACGATAGCACAGATTTCGTAAATCGTGGAAATTTGAAAGAACTCTTAGAATTGCTGTTATTAAGGTGTCCTTTAAAAACCAGGAATCATGAAAAAATGTTTTCAGTAGAACTTCAAAAACCACTCAAAATGAAATCATTAGTTGCATTTCTGATTATATGAATGAATATATAAAAAAAATATATTAATGAAGCGTTGTTATTTTCTATACAGATTGATGACACTATTGATATACAAACCTGAGGGTCTAATAGTAGAACATTTTTTGGGATTTCATGATGTATTATTATTATTATTATGGTTTGGGCCTCATCAGCCAATGGTCGCATGGGTAGTCCCTTGGCGATCCCCTCTTATCCGGGTCATTGTCCAAAAATGCTATCCCATAAAAGGAGCAATTTAGGCACGTCTCCCGCCTTAAGCCTCACCTCCTCTAGGATAACAGGGGTCCCTAATATAAGATACCTCTTCTCCTTCAGTGCGGGGCAGGTGTAAAGAAGACGAATCGAGGTTTCCTCGTCTTCTTTACAGTATCTGCAGGCCGGGCTGTCAGTCAGCCTCAGCTTGTGCTTATATTCATTCAGGCTACTATGGTGGCCCGTTATGATTCCTACCAGGGTTCTGGCTTTGTGCCTGTTCAATTTATTAAATTCTTGGGCCCATTTCTCAATCTCTGAGTATTCGATAAAGAGTTTGGTTATTCGACAACCCGTTACTCCTCTCCATCTTTTATTGTGCTGGTCTCTTGCCCAGCCATTGATGCGGTCTCTGATCAGGTTCCGACTTATGCCCACTGCAGGTTCTGATCCATAGAGGTTTTCCCTGGGCCCTAGTCTGGCAAGGTCATCTGCAATTAGATTTTCCTTAATTCCATTATGCCCAGATATTCATAAGAGTTCCACCGGTCCCTTTCCTACCAAGTGGTTCAATGCTTCATAGCAATTATAGACCAGCTTCGACTTTGTCGTTGCTGAATTCAGGGTTGCCAACGCCGCCCTGCTATCCGAGCAGATACATACCTTCTTCTGGGTCCGATTTTGGTCGGCCCCCAGAACACCGTATGTAATTCAAACTAGCTCGCCTGGAGTGCAGTAGTGTATTTACCCAAAGGGAAGGTTTTACCTATCCCGTCGCATCGCCTATATACCCCCGTACCCACTCTATTTCCACTGTTGGCTTCATCCGTGTACCAGATGTCTCCATTGAGCGGCAATCCAGCTCTACCCTCCATCCAGTCGGTCTTACTGGTGAGGGTGATCTTATATTTCTTGTCAAACAGAAAGTGGACACCCGGACTGTCAGAGGGCATCCATAGGAGTTCCTCCTCAGCTAGCTCTCTTGAGAGTCTATTCAGGTCCCTTACCTTCCTATTCATGTTTCCCACCCTGTGCATTGCGTTTTCAGCTTCCGCTTTCAGGGTGACATCAAGAGGTGGTATCCCCGTCAGTATCCCCATCGCCTCGATCGATGTTGATCTTAGGGGTCCGGTTATACTTCTAAGAATCAATCCTCTTAGCTTGTTAAGTCGGTTGGCTTCCGACTTTAAACAGGCTCTCTCCCACCAGACCAGTGCTGCATACGTCAATCTGGGTTTGAGAATTGCCTCATACATCCATTTCATAGCTTATGGTTTCAGGCCCCAGCTATTACCAATGGCTCTTCTCAGTTGTCAAAGTGTTGCTGTGATCTTGAAACATATGTGACTTAGATGTTTTCCCTATGATAGTTTCCCGTCCAGGATTACTCCTAAGTATTTTACTTCGCTATTATAGCTTAGTTCTTGGCCACCAAGTTTCAGCAGACATGTTTTTTTCCACTTATATTTCTTGGTGAACACCATCACCTCAGTCTTAGAGATTGACCGAAAGTCCCCTCTCCCTGCACCAACTCCCAACCTTGTTTAAAGCTCCCTGCATTATATCGAGAATCGACTCCAGGAAAGAACCCTTCGTTATTATTACTAAGTCGTCAGCATAGCCAATTACTTGGTAATCCTTTAACATTTCAAGCAGCTCATCTACTACTAGGCATCACAAAAGCGGGCCCAATACCCCTCCCTGTGGACAGGCCGAGTCGACCCAGCCCTCGATGGTAGTCTTGCCTTTATTGGCAGTAAGCCGTCTGTTTCCCAACATATGGTCTATCCATTCAGCGATTATTCTAGGGGTGTAGCATCTGCCTAGTGTTCCGCTAATCACCTCCCTGGATGTAAAGTTGAAGGCTCCTTCAAAATCAAGGAAGGTGCCGACAACGTATCTTCCAGAATCCAGTTGTGACCGTATCGATGACACAACCTTATCCAGAGCTGTTTCTGTTGATTTATCAGATCGATAAGCATGCTGGCTCCCATGAAGCGGCCTCTCTGATAGGACAGTATCCCGAAGGTACATGTGAACTTATCGTTCGGCCGTCTTTAGTAAAAATAAAGCAAGGATAATCGGCTGAAAGTACTTAGGGGACGTGTATCCGACTTTGTCCAGTTTAGGTATAAAAACAACCCTTGTGCCTAGCTACACTTTCAGGACCATCTTCAGTGCCAAGCTGGCCCTGGTGATCCTTATGAGTGGACCGAAGATTATCTCTTCTGCTTCCTGCAGAAGTACCGGATAAATACCGTCCGGTCCCGGCGATTTATATGGATCAAAGGACCTCAAGGCCCACCTCATCTTAGCCGGTGTGACTATCTCCTTCACAAGTTCTCTGTCGTCCCCCTCTCGGTTTACCGCCCAGGTCCTATGTGCCCCTACTAGGGGTTTGGAAATGTCTCCCGTCTCCGGTCTATAAAAGCCCGGAAAATGTGCTTTGATGAGATGGTCTAAGGTTTCCTCATCCGATTCCGAGAATTTACCATTAGATAGCTTGAGCGATCCCAATATCGCTTCCAGGCTGCGGGCTAGGATCTTGTTCAGCCGTGCTGCCTCAGCTCCTTTATTTATCTCATTACAGAAAGAAACCCAACTACTTCTTTGGGCTTCCCTAACCTCAGCGCTATACTGATCCTTGGTAGTTCTATAGTCCTCCTAGGTTGTAAGGCTGTTACGTTTTCTGGCTCCCTTGAGAAGGTTCCTTATCTTACATCTAAGGTTTTCCAGCATATTATTCCACTATCTTACCTGGTCTTTCGGCCTAGCTCGCTTAGGTGTATAGTTCCCTTCATAGGCTTCGATCAATCCTCTATTCAGTCGGGAGGCTGCCGCCTTCAGTACTTCCCTCTCACTAATTCTGGAGGGGATCCCCCGAACTGTTACTAGAAGATCCGATTTAAACTGTTCCCAGTTTGTGAATCTGGAGTTACGGACCCATTTCGTCTCCTCATGCTCCCCCACTCCCAAATCAAACTTAATTCAGAGTGATCCGAGAGTGTGGGTTCAACCGAGACTCTCCAGTTCCGCACGTATTCCGCCAGGTGTCTGGAGCCCAAGGTAATGTCAATTATCTCCTCCCTTATAGCGTTATGAAAAGTGGGTGTGTTTCCAACATTTAAAATATCTAGCTCTGTACTTACCGGGCCTATTAGTACTACTACTCCTGTAACAGAGGAAACTTCCTAGTCCTTTTATAGATCTCCGCACACCCAAGGTTCTTGGATGAATGTTATCCCTGTGTGCATCTTAGCCAGACCCCTCTTCAGAATAGAAGAGGCATCTTTGCTTCGATGCAAGTTAATCTGAATAATTTAAATCATTCTTTTCTTAGCATATGCACCACTTTCGTCCCCTGGTTTGCTCAGATTCCCCTCGCCTTCTGCCTCAATAGAGGTGAAGGTCAAGGTCCCTAGTGTGGCCTGGGTATCGGCGGTGGAGCAACTGCTTGTCTGGGGGGATGGAAGCGTCCACGGTACAGGCTCGTTTTCGACCTCCTTATCCTCCAAGATTCTTTTATAGATTGATGGTTCCATTTTAGACGGGCCAGGAACATCATCATCATTGAAGTCGCCAACACTCTTAGGGGCTGCTCCCTCACGTCTAGCCTTAGCCAGCTTCCTTCGCTGGCTTCCGCTCATTCGTTTTTTAGCAGTTGTATCACTTTCGTCCCCCGGTTTACTCAGGTTTCCCTCGCCCTTTCCCTCAATAGAGATCAAGGACAAGGTTCCGAGTGTGGCCTGGGTGTCGGCGATGGAGCAACTGCTTGGCTGGGAGGATGGAGGCGTCCACGGTACAGGCCCGCTTTCAACCTCCTTGTACTCCAAAGTTTTGTTGTTATTACCTGGTTTCATTTTGGTTCCACGAGTAGTTAGGGAAATAAGGGTTCAGCCCCGCAGAGCCCCGCATGAAAAGGTAAGGTGACTTAAATACTCAGGAGTTGCACCAGGTGCTCCTGAGGCACCGATTGCGACTCTCGATATCCTCTGAGAGCAAATTAGTCCGTTAGGCTCCGTATCTCACACCATCGGTTTAGGGGATATGTCCATCCAGCTTCACCAGGCTGAATGGGGGGCTGTTTCTTAGTTGTGAACCGAGTTTGTTCCCCCCCCCCCCCCTTGAGTAAACTCAAGAAGGGTTCATACCCGGGATGCTGCCAAGCCACATCCCTTCACTCACATGGACAGGCCCTTTACCGGGGCCGCCTCATTCATACTCCCATTCGCTTGGGCAACCCCTACTTAAAGAGGTGCCATAATTCATACAGGTATGAACCCTTAGAGCTCCCCCCAGCCCACAAGGCCCCCCCACCAACTGCAAGGTCTTACAGTCCCTGGAGGGGGTCATGATGTAAGTGTCGACAGAACATCAGAGGCTTTATATACCATGTTGAATCAAATTTTAAATCAATTTAATTATAAAAATAAGTTAACAGGGTAATGTTATGTTGGTGTAGGGTCATGTCTGGCCGTATAAATAGATTTAAAAAAAAATCATAGAGCTCCTTAAGCTGTATTTGTACATTGTCTAGCATATCGTCTTAATCTTGTATTACAACAAAGTCTCAGTGGAATTCCGTCAGTTTCCCATTATTTAGCAAAGGGGTCCTATGCCCTTTCCTCAACATTCGCAAGATGTATACTGACTATTGCAGAAACTCACTGGTGTTCCAATTCGAAATTAGTTTATACAATAGTGCAGGACAGGGATAAGCTGAAAGAAGTGTTTGAATTTATTATAACTCGTGAAGAATCAGACCAGAAATCGATTCAGCTTGCTAGAGGATTTTTAAATGATATGAATGATTAAGATTTTATGTTTAGGATGTATTTCCTGTTTGAGTAAAGTTTGAAATATTGAAAAACTTTTACCTATAGTTGTAAGTTAAGTATGGCAACTTAACCTTTCATGCCATTGCTAATCTAAATTATAATCCCTTGAGCAAAACAAAAGCGTTCATAAAATGAATCCAACTAATAATCTAATATTGTGTAAGAATTAAAACCGGAGGACAAATCTCCAATAATAGAGATACTATTATTAGGCTTACGTACTAGGCTATACTATGGCCTACGTAGGCAAAAATTACGATAAGGCTAATTACAATGTGCATTATTTAGTTGGAGAAACTACTGTTTACGAAGAAAGCGCAGAAGATTCCATCTGGAAATCTGTTCATTTTGCCAGCCATTACAAATTTGTATAATTACATTAAATTTGACGGAAACATAGCCTGTTTACAGGGGTGTACATCGGCTATATCCCATTGTCGAAATAATGTGGAGTGATTCATATCTAATATCAGACCACCATGACTATTCAATGGTTTGTTTATTTCTTGTGTAATCACCTATTAGCCAATCATTTTAGGCAGTTTTAAATACATTTGAATTCGATTGGTCAGCAATTGGCGACACGGATCAATGTCGATCGATAGAATGACGCATGCGTCGTTTAGTCCAGAGTTTGACGCGCCAGTGGCATTACATTGTGGTTATATGCAATTGATTCGGGAAATTGTTTATTCTATTATATCCTGCGATAAAAGTGAGTGTTTAGTGTTTTTCTAACATGAAAGCTGCGGATGCAAGTTGTAGTGGTTTACGACGACGAATTACAATCTAAAACAGCGACATTTAACAAATGAAGAACTTCAAATGATTAAGAACGCCTACGAAGGAATTCGGGCGCGAAACCCATGTATTAGTACAACTGAGTCAGTTGATATATGCTCTTCGTTAACAAAAGTCTATGTAAGTAATGTGCAATGAAGTATGATGAAGAAGAAACAAGTGCAAAAAAGAAGAAAACAGAAACCAGCGGTAGGAAGAAAATTGAAATTGACGAAGATGTTAAATACATAATTCATAGGATTATTCATAGATTTTCTTTAATGAACTTCCGACGTTGAATAGAATTTACGCTGCTCAAGATGAAAATTTACCGAAGTTCTCTCGTAAAGTTCTTTTGAGAATTATGCATGAAATGAATTTTCATCATTTAAAACGAAACCGAAAGAATCTTCTTATTGAAAAAATGAAATTGTGTTATGATGAAGAAGTTATTTGTAAAAGCTAAGAGATTTTCGGAGTTCTAGTAGGAAGATTTATTATTTGGATGAAACTTGAGTAAACGAAGGTCATATCGTGACGAAAGTGTGACAAGACTGCAATATTCTGAATAACCGACAGGCATTTGTAGTAGGATTATCTCCGGGATTGCAGACACCTTCTGGAAAACGACGAAGATTAATTAATAATCACGCATATCGCAAGCGACTCAGGTTTTTTGGAAAATGGTTTAAATGAATTTGAATCGCGACGAACAGGGGATTATCATGAAGATATGACTAATGAAGTTTTTGAAAAATGGTTTTCATCTGTATTGTCTTCCATAGAACCCGGCGCAGTTGTCGTGATGGACAATGCACCATATCATAGTAGTGGATTGTGGCGATATCATGTTAAAAGTGCAGCTATTAAAAATTGCGCAGCGAGAAAAATGCCGGTACATTAAATATGTAGTAGATGAAATGGCAAAAGCTCGTGATGTGACAATACTTCGCCTACCACCATAGCATTGCGGATTGAACTCCATAGAACTGATTTGGGCGCAAATAAAAACGGCCGTAGCACGAAATAATAGGACTTTTAAACTGGGAGACGTCAAATTGCTGTTGAATAATGCTATCAGCCGCGTCACCGCGGAAACATGGTCCAAGTGCATTGTGTACGTAAAGAAAGAGGAACAACGCATGTGGGCTCTTGACACAAGAGCGGAAGCGTTGATATATCCAGTTATAATCAATCTAGGCGATAGCAGTTCCAGTGATTGTGATTTTGATAGTGACAGTGACTAACTGTGGAATAGTAATATTGCAAGTGTTATCTGAAGTGAGTGATTCTTGTAATAATGACATTAAGAAAATATTTTCAATGCGACGCAACATAGTGATATTGCGATAGTAACAGTGATTGGTAATATAAAATAAAATATGTGTGATAAGTGTGGCATATATGTATAGTGATAGATATAGTGACTGTGTTGTTGATACAATAAAATAAAGACTGTGTTAATAATGTAACATATATAATGATTCTGATAAATGTAGTAACTGTGACGGTGTTGTTGATACAATAAAATAAAGATTGTGTTAGTGTTGTGACATAAATATAATGATAGTTTTAAATAGTGAAAGCGGTAGGTCAATATATGGATTCAGAGGGGTCATTTGTGTGTAGCTTGCTACTCCTGCGTCCCTTTATTTGGCACATGTTGCCAAAATTTCTGTTTTATCAGGATATGCTGACAGGAGATGTTCTGACTGGGTAAGCATGAAATAAGTACATTACATAACTTACGATACTTACATCGTTTACTAACTAAAACTGTTACAAATCCACTTAAAACCCTTTGCAACTATTTTGGTATTATTTTGTTATTTTTTTATATTTTGCCCCCTCCAAATTGATACGCCTATAGAATTTCGTTCCCCGCACACTTCTTGCCCGTGAGCCATCCATATATAATCGATGAGTCACTCCATATTATTTCAACACTGAGGTATAGGCCAATACCAGACAGACCATTATTAGATCTGTCCGATTTTAATCTCAAGTCCGGTTTTAATCAGGTCTTTTATTCTTATATGAATATAATATAAAGACATAAATCTTTTGTAATGAAGAATAATATAGAAACGATAATAATCTAGCTAGACAGTATGCTGTATTGACAGTGGTTACAACGGCAATTTGAGTTACAATATAAGAAAAAATTTATATCACAATAGACGATGAAATAATAAAATACGAAAATAATAAACGACGAAAATTAATAACCCGATTTTGCCTACATTAGAGGTATAGTCAAGATTACTTACGATTTGCTTCATTTATTTAACTTTCTAGGTAAATTGGCCTTACTCCTTTTCTAGGTAAAGTGCCCTTACTCCTTGATGAGATGCGTAAACATTTTAGTAAAAACGTTATTAAATACAGTTAACTGATAGTATTGTATACATACACAATACATACATAAAAAATTTTGTGTATACATACACAAGACAGGAAAATGCATAAGAAATAGTATTTACGTCTTTTGCATACATACAACACGTTCATTAAGGAACTTTGAATACGTTTCCTAGTGTTGGCGGACTACTATCTTAAACCAATTATTACACAAGAAAGTGAGAAATTACAATTTTACGCAAGTTCTTTACATATACCACAAAAATTTGATAATTATAATTTTTATTACCGCCAATATTTGCCGTAATACCGTGAATGCTTTTTCCACGTATGTTGGAACCGTGGAAATGTTTCCACGCTATTTCAATATATTTTCGCCATTATTCGTATAATGTTTGAAAATACATTAAACCATACTTTTTAATCAAATCTACGGTCTGTCTAGAAGATAATCTACGTTTGTATTTTTTAAGTATATTGCTGTACAGTAATTAAATTTACACAACCTTACGTATCTATAATATTATACATTTTAATAGGAACATTGTCAGCAAGAAGGTGACGATTCTGATTTGAAGTTAGTGTTACGTTGTCTTAATAATCTATTTTTCAAGGTTTTTTAAAAGTTTGTTTAGATATACAGACATTAATTTCCGAAGTATTAAAAGAATCATGACAATGAAACAGAATTACATTCTCCAACTGTTTCTCCCATCTATTATAAATACATTTGTACCTTAAACTTTATTGGTTATAGATAATGAACCATAACAATGTATTTATTATAATTATTTAAATTAATTATAATAAATGCATTGTTATAGCATTTAAAACATTTATTTTGTTTATAAAATAAAAATAATATTTTTAGTTTTAAACTTCTCAGTTTATAACAGAAACACATATATAGAAAATCATTTTATTAAATTTCATCCTTACTCTTATATAGTCATGAACACTTCACATGTCTAAAGATCGTAGGAAATGGAATTTTCTCAATTTCCTACGAGCCATATTGACCCCGCGACCGATTCCAGCAGTCGCTGATCGGTTCTCTCTACATTTATGTCAAAATTTGATAATGTCTGTATCAACTTCAAAGAAAATACGAGATTGGAAAGCTTCAAATCATTGGATATGTTCTCGACATGTTTTATGAGGTAATATACTTAATCATCAGATACTTGGGAACAGCAAGAATTGATTTAACTTTAATTATAATGTACCCATTACATACTTCTTTATTTAAGGATTCTTTTGTTTACTATGTATTGTGTACCTTTTCAGCATATATAGAGCCTCTGCCTACTCCTTGGTTCGAACTGAGGAGTAGGCAGATTGAGATATACAGTGGGTCAAAAAAGTTTTGGCACACTCATTTTTCTTAAATCTTAAATTAAATTCTTAAACCAAAAATATAAAGGCGATACTAAATTTGATTGATTTGTTTAATACTAAATTTATTTAAAACTAGCACCCAACTATTAATTTTTAGTGGCAATAGATTGAGCTAATTAAAAGTAAGATAAGAATAATAAATAAGAATCTGTATTTCAGGGGCCAAGAAAGTATTGGCACACTAAAAATTTTTATTTAAACAAGTGCTTACAAAATTTATTTACACTTTAATATTTTGTTGCCATACCATTTGCACCAATTATGGTCTGAAGTCTTCGTGGCATCAAGAATTTTAAGGTTCTGGGTTATTTCAGATCCAATTTGATTCTATTCTTTTAATAATACCGCTTGTAGTTGCTGTTTCGAAGAAATTTTATTTTTTCGGACCTTCAAGTCCAGCAAATACCACAAATGCTCTATGACATTTATATCCTGGGACGGGGGTAATATTTTGATTTGTCTAGAAATATTATAAAGTAACCAATCCTTTATTTTATTACCGGTGTTTCGGATCATTATTCGGCTGGACGATAAATGTGTCTTCGATGCCCACATTTTCAGCACTACTGTTCAAGTTATGGCAGAAAATGTCAATATACTTGTCTGTATTCATAATACCTTCGATGAAACTTTCCAATGAAGGTTTCCAACACCATTCCCTGATATGCAGCCCCAGAGTAAAACACTCCCGTACTGTATTAGACTGTCAGCCTGGACATGACTGATTTCAAATGCATCATTTGGTTTTCTCAATCGTAGCTTTTGGTTTTTCATTTCACAAGTTTAATTTTCGGCTCTCAAATATCTATCAACTCAACTGTCGCAAATATGTATGTCCTTCCGTGATGTATTCCACCAGTCGTAGCACTTGCAGTTCCGTCGAATGTCTAGGTCTATAGGCGAACTGCTCGTTGGAGATGACGTCCAGCTCCTCGGTCATCTCGTGGAAGTGGACCATGATGACTCTCCCGATGACCTTGCTGAGGGTGGGCAGTAAGCTGATGGGCCTGTAATTCGACAGGTTTGTTAGATTGTTACCTTATTTGGGTATGAATATCACGTCTGCTCGTTTTCATTCCTCCGAGATGTGGCGGGTCCGTAGAACTCCAATTGCGATGTTTAGCAGCGCGACAACTCCTTTTTTTGGACAGCCTCCGCAAGCTATGTTACCGATGCCGTCAAGTCGTGGGACTTTGCTTATCTTGAGGGTTCCCAAGATGGCCTTGATCTCCTCCGTCGTACCTGGTTGGAAGTGGAAATCCCCATCCTCGACGTCGTCAATACGGCACACTCTCCACCTGAGTTCGTCCGTCCAGTCTTCGTCCTCGTTGTCCAGCTGATTCTCCCGTCACTGGAGCTCCAGACTGTCCGCGAATGCCTCGGCTTTATCTCCGCCGTTGAACACGATGCCTCCTTCCCCGTGCAACGGAAGAAAATAGACTGTCTCGTTCGGTGGATGGCTCTCTGCGTGTCCGACAAGCTATTGTCCGTTAGGGTGAGACATCAGATGACAATTCCACGTTTTCTGCCTGTCCTGGTTAACAGCTGCCTTAACCCACCGGTTAAGACGGTTGAGAGCATGCCTGTCCTTCGGATGTTTTGTCCCCAGGGCTCATCTCTTGGCTGCTCTATGTGCTCTGATGAGATAGGATAAAAGAGAACTCATCTTTTATTCTAATCTATTCTTTATGCTATTTTACTTTACTTTCGCTATATGCTCATATACACATACATATACCTGTAGGCACATAGTAGAACCCCCATAGAGATGCCCACTCTATCGTCACGTGATATCGTGGGCGTGGGTGCGTTTCTGAGATATAATGGAACTGTCACTTTATTGCGAGGTCCCTATACATCCCATGTCAATAAGGTCAACTTTACGTTTAATTACTGAGAAAACGGTGTAGATGAACGTTTTCAAACTCCACAAAAGTATTTAGAAACTTCATTTCATTAAAAATATGAACGGATGACACGACCAAACTCATCATCCGCCTTTTGTGCTGCCTTAAATAAAAGCGCTCCAATCCCTGTACTGTCATGATCTCGGACCATGCAGAGGAGGGGATCCGAACTCCTGATAATTTTGCAGGCCTCCACCAGAACCGATTCAATTATGGAGACACTTGATATCTTGGGTGATATAGCCATGGAACGGAGGATTTAGGATGCAAACTCCTATTGAGATGCATCCTCTTGCGAGTGCTTACATCGAGTTGCCGCAGCTTGTTTTGCGTCCATTTCACTACTCGAAAGGACTTGAAGAACAACCGGAATGGCAAGTATGTTTGTTGCAGTCACCCTGTTATTCCACGACAGCTCCGAAGACTAGATCTGTCGAAGGCGGTGCATATACTTGCCGTAGAGTAAGTGGTATCGCTACTCACCAAAGGCTGAATGGATGTTGGATAGCCCCTCCTGCTTTTTTATTATTAATTATTGTGATCATTATTATTAATTATTATTATTATTATTATTTTCAATTAACGCAATTTTGAAAAGTCAAATCGTATTTTCAATTAGCTGTAGTTCTTAGCCGTGTTATTCTAGATACACTTAAATGTGTATATCGAGAATAATTACAAATCCCTTTTGGTAGTTTCAGTTATTAAACATTTATAAGTTTACTCTGGGTAACCTATAAACTAATATTCCTTATAATTTAAAATAATACTGGCATTATTTAGTGGGTCTACACAAAATGGACGTTGTTGTAAAGGGAATACTAAATGCGATGGAGGGAACACATCAAAGACAATATGTGTTGAAACTCTAAATCTAAGACGATCTCTCGGCCTTTCCTTTCACATTTGAGGGCATCAATTCCTTTTAAACATAAATATTTTAAAGCACGACTAAATATTACCAGCATTTTATTTAGGGTTTCTAACTTTTTATATATCTCGTAAAATGATATACAACCTATATATTTATGTATTTGATAAATATATTCATGTATTCTGTACTTATAAATTATCATGAGAAATTACCTTTCTGTTATTCTTTATTCAATTTTGAATGTTGCTAAATACTTATCTCAAACCCCAATAAAACCTTGTGATATGACGGGAACTTATTTTACTCCCTACTCAGTTCAATTGAAATAAAATGTTCTCTAATTTTTAATCTTATCTCCAATATATATATATATATATATATATATATGTGTGTGTGTGTGTGTTATTTATTAGTAAGTGTGTAATAAGAATGGCAAATATAAAAATACTTTTAAAAATAAAAAAATTACTTTTTGTTTCAGATAATTTATACGGCTTGAAGTTATTCATCCTGACGCAGGTCATCATTTTCGATGCATTACGGTGAACACTAAAACATTACTATAATCATTATGTTATATACTGTTTAGTAGAAATAGAAAGGTAAGTTCAGGTAAAAATTACAAGGACGCTTGCAACTGAAGCATAAGTGTACAATTGTTTATATGTAATCTAATTTACACAAAGACTGACATTGGTTAGACAAATATAGTATAATATGAGGTTAGCCTAGATGTATTTGTGTACAACGCACTTGACTTATTGATTTATTTATTTATTTATTTTTTTGGAACAACGGACAGCCAAGAGGAAGAAAGATTTAAGGCAATGTGAATCTGAATATGTCCAGACTTTTGTCACGTCATGGTATATATGTGTATATGTTGATGCGGTATACCGTATCCGTACTCATATACTGTAATCTTTTATCGTTTTCTCTCGCCTTCTAACATACCTAAGAGGGAAAGAGAGAAAACTATAATTATAACTTGATTAATAATTAGATTATTAATATTTATTAAGGAATATTAATTATATTATCTCTTCATCTCATAGAATATTGATCTTACCCCTATGGGCACTAGCTATGCTATGTTGTACTAGCCATGTCAGATAGAATAATGATGGTAGCATATCTACACATTAGTAGTTGATGTTCAGATACGACACTGCACTTAACCGATGAGGACGCAAATACCAATATTTTTACGATAATATGACACTAGTCTGAACAACCTTAACACACCTTGTGTCAAGGTATGTCAAAAATTTATGTTGCAACATAATAACAATGCAATTAAAGTTACCACATACATAGTGTATGGGTATATGTAGGGTGTTAAATTTTGCTTCACTTAGCACCTAACTCTACTAGATTTAGTGCCAAATAACCTCAGTGCCAAAATTCATAAGTTCTTCTCAAATACACTGCATGTACCTATATAATTTACTCCAGTAGTGGGTTCATATTAATACAATTTGATCTTCCCTCATCAATTAATTTCGGTAATTATTTGACGTCCCTGTTTTCTTTATATATTATTTTATTTAAGTAAATATCATAAATATATTTTTATTTAGACTTAGACACTGTTTGTAACCAAGCTCTAGGTTTACCAAAATTCACTTACATATATAGCTTGAAGATGCGTTTAGATTATTAATAAACCCCACAATTAACTTTATTATATTATTTCAATAAAATTAAAACAAAACTAAAACATGTTTTTTATAAATTTATTTTCATAAAACAATCCTTTACGCCAGTTTTATAAACATAATTTCAACCACCTACTCCTACTTAGTTATTGGTTATTCACTTTATTATTTCTGATCATTGTGATATTTAAAGAACTCTAAAGAATAAGTTATTGGAATCTTATATTCTAAACATTAAGACTGTAGGTATCTTAAATAATGGAATCCAAAAAGTTGATAATTGAGATGGTTAACAAAAAGTTAATAGCCATTCTGCCTCATAGCGATAGCCGTAGCCGTGTGAGAGTTTGGCTATTACAACAGAACATATCAAAATTAAAAAAAATAGTGTCACACTAATATTATAACTATTTTTTATTGAGAAAGAAATTCCACATTTTTACATTTGCTCCATTTTTGTTACTTCATTTGCCCCTTTAACGAGCCACTACTGGAAACTCCTACTACATTATAAATTTCATACATTATAAGTTTCATATATAGTCTACCAAAAAATAGCATATGTAGCTTTTCTAGCGTCCAAATAAGTTTCTGTACAATCTATATAAATATAAAACTTGTATATATAAAATATATAATGAATTCAAAGTACATGTATACCCAACCTTAGAATACTCCCATATGAAATGAAAGAGAATAGAATAAATGTTTATGAATATATTGGCTTTTATCACACATGAGCGAGAATTTTATAACACATAAGTAATTATTTCTTTATGATCTATATATATATATATATATATATATATATATATATATATATATATATATATATATATATATATATATATATATATATACATGTATCGCACCCACTTAGTGTAATCGAACATTTCGCGAAGTGGATGTTCACTTCATGAAATGGTTCCAGATGATGTAGTTTTATAATTTTACACTATCTATACAAAAATATTGTCTATTTCGTGAACTGGAATGCCGTTTCGAACAGATACTGTTCCGGAGCCGAATTACAACATCTGGACAGAGAGAAAATATCCAGTTCCTGAACAATATATCAGGGAATCTAGTTGCCGAAGCCAGCTTATCAAACAATAATACCTACCTAATGTTATAACAAGTATGCAAATAAAAATTATCGGTGCCCATTTTTATACTGCATATACTTTCCTTTGAAGCAGGTACAACGGTTGCTGTAGCAGTGCTGTACCTGAAACCTGTCACCTGGAACTTTCGCTACTGTTTCACTCAATGAAATGGAAGTGGATAAATCCATATCGTCCTTCCTCAAAAAATCTGCTGTGGCAAGTTTTAAACAGTCATAACCAAACCAGCTCTTCACTATTCCGTATTTGGTACCAACTTGGTAAACCCCATTGCGACTGTCTAATATTATTCCCACAATGTTTTGAAGATCTCCAGGTACTCTGTCCACTCTGTTTGGTATAGACAATTAAAACGCTCTTATCATGTTTTCAATGTCTTGGTTACTTCGTTCAATACTGCATTGACTCTTGAGGATGTCTTGGTCTCGTTTACAATCACGAATTCAGGCCACATTCATTTGAGTTCAATAAAAATTTGGTTCACAAATTCCCGGCCATTATAACTCTGTAGAAGTCTTGGGGCTCCGAAAAATATTTTTAATAATCCCGCGGTAACCTCAGCAGCTCGTTTAGTTTGCAACGCCCGCAACAGTAGAAATTTTGTACTATGATCCTGATAATTGAGTACCCATTTATACTGCCCATCTGGCATAGACTCGAAATCTAGGAGATCTACCTGGGCTCGTTCGTCAAAGACTTTACACAAAGATGTTATGGGCCTCACTACTAATTTCTTTGCGGAGCTTCTTTTCGTTGCACGTTTTGCAGATTTGTAAATAGACGTCAATACAGTATATACATACGTCAAAGTATATACATAATAAATTTAACGCGTAACGCATGTCGCATTTTAACACTGCCGCCATGTCCTAAGCAAATATGAAACTCGTGACACTTATCAAACGGATCTTCATATGCAATCAAGTACATAATATTATCGTCAGCCGTATCTTCTTGTCCGTGTTTTTTTTTTTATTAAAAAATATTCGTCACGAACGCACATGGCATCGTAAGTGAGTATTTAGAAGGTGATACTCCCGCCTAGTTTTTTTGCATCTGAAACAAACAAAATTAATAATGCATATTTTATTAAAGCTAACCCATCTAAACATTTTAGGGCCGATTTCACCATTTCGAAACGGCGTTCCAGTTCACGAAATGGGCAATATGTTTGTACAGATAGTGTAAAATTATAAGATTATAGCATATGGAACCATTTCATGAAGTGGACATCTATTTCGCGAAATGTTCGATTACACCGAATGGGTGCGATATATATATATATATATATATATATATATATATATATATATATATATATATATATATATATATATATATATATATATATAAAGTCAATGTTTACACGTCTAATATATTAGATACAATATGAGAAGTTCTCGTTCGGAAGAAAACATTAATATACAGGGTATTAGCGATTCTAGTACACTTGCATTTTCATCTGACTGTTCTATTTTCTCTTGTTTCTGGATACATAGATTAAAAGTTAGACTAACATACTTCAGTTACCAAGTATCGAAAGTGTTTTTTATTGGTAATTGTTCTTTGTAATTGATACTTTTTGTTACACATAATAAAAATAAAACAAATAAAAAATGCTTTCACTAATAATTTTCCGAAAATTTTAAGTTTTTACAATAATTGTTTAACGAATATAAAATGTAGTTTAAAAGTGTTAAATTTGCATATGGCGTATTAAAATGTACATAATAAAGAGACATACCTATAATCGAAGTGTTTTATTTATTGTTTGTTTGCAATGTATGCATATTGAACACACTGAATTTTTAATAGAACAAGACATAGTTTTAAATTATAACATTATATCAATTGATAACGAAAATAAGTTAATGAGGCTTAGAAGCTATAACTTCCATCTATATAAATTTGGTATATACTCTCTTACAGTAAACAGTATATTTCTACAATAAATCTATCATCCTCCGCAGGAATTGCAGGTTTTCATCCTGCACCGACACATATTCCTGTAACAAAGATATCATTAATTGTAAAACTGTGACTGCTACATCAATGGTGGGTACAAACAGAAAATTATTGTAGTAATACGAGACTATTTACTCACAATGTCAGAAAGTATATATGGGAATTTACTCATTTAAAATATGATGCCACTCAAATAATATATTCGTAATCGAAGCTTGTAATCGAACATTTAATAGATTGTTACAATTTTTTTGTAATTTTGTTATTCATATGCTTTCTGGGGACCATATTTTCTAATTTAATCCAGATTACATATATAGTTAATGCATGACATATTACAAAAGAAATGATTCGAAAGTGTCATCCAAATGTTGAAAATATTAATAGCCCTCACCTTTGAATGGATGCCATAAATAAATTACAAAATACCTAATTATTTTTAGAGATGAATCATTGGAATTAGAGATGATATACAAAAAGTGCTACTACATATTTTAAGTAACGTGAAAGGTGTTAGAGAAAAATTTAACAGTGTAGTAACGAAGAATCAAAATTTCAGAGATCTTACAGATCAGATGTTCCATCTTTAGACACTGGAATCGAGACGAAGCCAATAAACAAATGCATAATCTGTCAAAATCAGTAATATACTTAATCTGCAATTTTTTACGTGAAGTATAACCAATTAGGTTAGTCCCCAGTAGTACAAGATCTCCAAGGGTCAGGGACAAAAAATTTTCACTGTATTATTTTACTCTAAACTATTTTATTACAACTTGTAGACACTATTAAGCATACATATATACAAAGTTTTCGAACGGACTATTGCTATTCGATCTTTAAGCTTAACATGTACTGACTAGTTTCTCGGCTATTGGCCGAAATGAATGCGGTTGCCGCCTTATACAAGAAGACTTATAACTAGTTTAACTAGAATAATTGAGTTGGGCCTCAGCACTGACACTGACTTTGGTAGACACTCGTAGTCTTATGTGTCAGCCAATCAAGCCTTGTTTAAATTGGTATTGTTTATCACAGAATATAACATAACACAGACCAACAGTTGTTTTGGTGCCGGGGTATTTGGAGCTGATTTCATTTTAATTTGGTTCCATGAATTCAAATATGGAATTGATTTTTGCCTAGGAGCTCAAATTTCTAAGATATAATATTTTAGTGAAATATACGTTACACTATTTTAAGTAAAACTTCTGGATCAAATGAAAAGACTAAACAGGGAATATTTATTATTATTTTTATATCTTACCAAGATAGAGGAGAAAGCCCTCGATGAAACGAACATTGAGTTTGTCCAGAAAATTCTTGACAACTACAACAAATGACATCCAGGCTTTTCGCTCAGCCTTATTCATCGAATTTACGAAGGCAGGATCCTTAATGAGTTGTCTTATTTATGGGCCGTCAAATACTCCTGCTTTAATTTTTTCCGTACTGCACTGGAGCATTATTCCCCTATATATATATATATATATATATATATATATATATATATATATATATATATATATATATATATATATATGCAAAACATGATCCATTCTTATCAAGAGCCTTTACAGATTGTTTCATTAGGCCCAGCTTAATATGCAGTGGAGGAAAGACGATCTTCTCTCGTCCAACAAGGGGTCGTTAATGACGTTACGTTCCCCAACGTTCATATTTTTTCTCTTAGGCCACTCTCTTCTAACCCACTGGTGTATTTTTTCTCTGCTATCCCAGAGGCACAAGAAGCACGGATATTTGGTGTAGCCACTTTGCCGTCCAAGGAGAAAGTTTACCATTTCTAATCCATACCAAGTCACCCATTGATGTTCACGATACTAAATCTTCTCCAAGATCAAAACTATGGTGTCATATACTTCTTCCAGCTTCGTTGAGTGAGCAATTGGTATTGAACCGTATTTATTGCCGTTGTATGTATAGAAGGACACATTTCAAACTTCGCTTTAAATTTTCAATAAACAGGCGCCAATCATCTGGAATATATTCAGGAAGACCAATTTTTTCCAGGAGTCCTCTAATTTCGTGACAAAATACAAGATTGCCTTCTTAAGAGAAGAATGGTAGGAGAGCATTTTCTCTTGTACGGTAAAAGGTAATTTTGGTTCCTTGTTTCAGTAAATTTTTGTCCTAGAACCTGGAAGCCAATAATTCAGAAGCTTCTTTTGACAGATTGAGATCTCTGGTGAGATCATTTAACTCATCCTGGTTGAAACGTTAAGGAATTGATGGTATCCCCTCATAATCGCTGCCACCTTCATTAGTATCAGAAGAGTAATCAGAGGAACAATACTCATCCACACAGAGCTATGGTAGCTGGTGAAATGTTGAGATCGGCACTTCCTCTGAGTGGGGGACCGGGCGTCTTACAGAGACCAAATCAGAGTAACTCCACTTACTACGGTTGTTTCGATTGATTCCAGTAATATTTACTAGGCAGAAATAACAGGCATCAAAGTGGTTTTTGGGTTCTCGCCAAATCATCGGTACGCCGAATTTTAGACTATTTCTTTTCCCGGTAGTCCACTGCCTTAAATGTTCTGTACAAGTTTTACAGACTAGATGCGATTCCCAGGTTTTATCCTGATCACCAAGCCTAACACCAAAGTATCCAAGATAAGCTCTCTTTACAAAGTCACTAACAGGTTTTCTGTTTTCTTTTAACGTGTATTCTCCATATATGTAGTAAAACACATCAGAATGATTTACACAACTTCTTCTACTTGAATTCATTTCATTTCTATTCAATAACACTAATACAATAATCCACAACACTACGTTTTAGGTTAACTTTATAACAACTTATTCGTAAACACAAATATCACGCGATGCCAACTTTGATGTACTCTGCACGGTGAGAACTCATAAGCTAACCTCAACTCTAGTTCAAACATCGAATATCACTTCAGTTACCGGAAGGGCAGTGCGTATGCCATCTAGTGGATTTTCCAGGAACTAACTCAACCGCAGACTTACAATAAGGTAAATATATAGGAACCAATCTTTATATAGTAATTTTAGAACACCCATACTTGAATGTATTGAATTGAAAAAACATTAATAGATAAGTATCTATTATGTATCTAAAAAAGTAGAGCTGATAGAGGAAAACTGATTTCATTTCATTTCATTTCATATTTAGATTCAGCGCCACAAATATAGCCAAAATGAGTTCTAAAATCCTAGACACCAAAGAAATGTTTTTTCTTTGTAGGCCTGTGAATCTATGTTTTTCTATTTTTTTTTTTAATCTATTTTTTTTCAAATCTTAATATTAAATATTGATAACTTATTGACTATTATAATCAAACCTTTAATAACCTTCGAGATTACATTGCTTACACTTGGGAAATATTGATATCGAGTACCTCAATAACAACAACGACCATAACAATGACATTGAGAGCAAGAAGGCTGTAATGATAATGAAAATCTCAATTACAACGGCAACTGCAACGACAACAACAATATCGATTCAAGTCAGTCGATTTGAAAATTTCGCCTTGTATGTTATTGCAAAGTCGGTCCACTTTGAAGATGAATCTTTAGAGTTCGTTTTCGAATACTTCCTGAATTATTTAATCTTATTCTTAAGGGGTCTACACGCCTTCCGTTTATCTGTGCAATTATCTGTCGTAAATAGCTGTGTGAAAATTTGTGCATTTATCTGAACTGAAGGTGTGTTTTATGTGTGTTTGAAGGCTACGTTGAGTTTTCGCAGTAGCGGACTAAACCTGTCGGAGGCCCGGGGCGGTAACATTAAATGGGGCCTCCAGTCTATCCAGAAATTTATGTACTTGTAATGTACATTTGATAAATATGAATAACATAGATGTAATAGCTAACAAACAAATATCAAATATTTATAATGTGTGTACATACCTTACGCTCTAGTAATTGTAATATACATACATATAGATATGGGCGAGAAAGTTAGAATATGAATAAGCATTCAGCACAGCAACTAGCAGGTAGTGTGCAAAGAAATTATGAAGAATGGAGTAAGAAGGTAACGTTTATTTTATATGTCTACAAACAAAATCAGTTCGTTTCGTAACCTTACTTATGAGATAGTAGTTATGATTGATATTATTATAGTGGTTGTATTTGATACTTATTATTACATTCTGTAACTATTATACATGTTTTCATGCCTTGATTTACTGAACTTCTTAATAACGTCATTGAAATATATTTCCTTTGAAACTTTTCTTTCAGTTGATATAGAATGGACAGATTCAAATGAAATAGATTTCAATGACATTATTGAGAAGTTCAGTAAATGAAGGGTACGTAGATCGAAGATAATTTTTTATTAGTTTCAGTTTAGAAAAACTTCTCTCGCATGATGCTATTGAGATACAAATAGTCAAGAAGTATTGATGTATAGGGCAATGATTTACTGAAGTTCCATTTAATTATAAATTGAAATATTTGTTGGGCTGTCCATCTAGTTGCAATGTCCACATGCTTATCGATTGCACATAGATGGCTACGATACCTTTTTATTCCTTGCAGCACCTGTCCCTTATCGAACTCATTGTAAATTTCTAACTGATTATCCAGTGCTACAGCCAGAACGGTATCAGAAGCTTCAAGCATAAACTTCAATAATTTGAAAAATGTTGTTGATTTCCTTCAGGGCCGTGTATCATTGCGGTAATTATTGTATAAAGCGGTCTATACATTTAAACATTGATCGACGAACTTCTTCCTGAATGGATAATCCAGCGTCATGAGCTAGTTCACCCGGCATTGTTTTTTACCCTCCTTCTTCTTCGGTCAATGCTAAGGTTCATATCATTGCATTTTTCAGTGCCAAAAGTAACAGCATTGTCTATTATCGTAGTTCGTTCCGTCAATAAAAACTCAAAGTTTTTAGTTTGGTGGATCCTTTATTTAAAGTCATTTTTGGACACTGTAGATTTTGTTGGACTAAATTTACTTCCTCCAGTATCGTGTGCAAAATTTAATGTATGTTAGAAAGGTAAAATCACATCTAGTTGGAAGGAGCAAGCTTACTGCTGATCTAGTATCAGGGTTTGCTTTGGATGGATCTTGTATATCTTTCAAGGTGCTCACGATTGTTTCCACGCTATTTTTATGACTAACTGAATCGTAATGAGCACTCCAGCGAGTATCAGACACACGTTTCAAACTTTTTCCTATTTTTTCTACAAGTAATTCCCATCTATGTATAGAGGACGAGAAGAGCGAATATAACTTCTCTACAGTTTTAAAACAGATGACGCTAGAGAGAACGCATGAGAATGTATGGACTCATATGAAAGCTTTTGGATTAACCTAACAGGCCGGATCCTTGAAGATTCGAACCTTCGCTGGATAAATAATTAGTGAGTCATATTTTTTAAGACATAAAAATGGTATATACAATACATATATATACTTAAAAACAAAGTCAATAAAAGGTAACTTCGATTTTTTCCGTGTTGTTAAATAAATGTTGCATTGGTAATAAAATAACCTAATATTGATGGAAACTGCATTTATTGATGCTTCAACAAATAAATACAGTATGAGCTGAAAACCTATTTTCATACAAAATAACATTAATAACAACTGATTTAGTTTTGCACCACTTTGTTGAGTGAATTAAAGATGAACATTAATATTTAGTCGAAAGTCCTTTTACCTTTTTAATAGCAATCAATCGTTGTCTCGTACTTTTGACAATCTATTCACAATAATCGGGTGAAATTTTCTCCTATTTTTCCCTCAAACAATTCTTCAAATTTTGATTTTGTATAACTTCAGGGGGCCAACGGTATAAAATAAGTTAGCTCTACCGACGGCCCTTGGTAAATAACAAAGTATAATGAAAGTAAGTTTTATAGGTTATGTATATTTACAAGCAGAAACTGAATTAATTGTTAGTCGATTTAAAAATTTTGTCTTCTACGTTATTGCAAAGTTGGTCCACTTTAAAGATGAATTATTAGAGTTCATTTTCGAGTACTTATTTATTCCAAGTTATTTTTTGTTCGTATTAATAGAGATATCGTAAATCCATCGTAATACTACATTTTGACTTGCAATAGTAAGGAAAATTATCTAATATTTAGTGTTACTTAATCAAAAAAAACAGTGGACACATGTATTTTCTTTTTGCTGAGAAGTGTAGCGAAGTCTACAAATAGACAGGGGTTACTTTGCGCCAGTTTCTAAAACCCATTGTAAAATATGAGTTATGATATATGGGGCGAAGTAGGTACTGCTACATGATAGAGATTTCCCCAACGCTGAAATCTATATACCAAAAATTTAGATTTTTGTATCTGTAATTAAAAAAGAAGTGAAACTACATAAAAAATAAAAAAAATTAAATATTTCTAAGAATACAAAAATACCTCAAAACTGAAATATATTAAAATGTAAAATGATTGTTCAGCTCAGTAACTGTAAGTAATCCTAGTTTGGATACTTGTTTAGGCGACAATGGCACCCAGCACCTCGGACCAACAATAGGACATTTCGTCGCACTTTGTAGGCCATTTCCACAATTTTAAAGACTTTACCATGGAGTTAATCGTGACCTCATTGTCGTTAAAGCTCACAATTTCCCCAGGATATAAATCTCCTTCGTATGAAAATACTACAAATTTTCCTGTTTTTCGGACAACATTTGCGAACTCATTCTGAGTTGACTTGCCCTCCACATAATCTATAAACTCACTTTCTATTTGTTGCTCCTCAACTATCTCGTCAATATCATCACTTGACTTGTCATTTAAGATTATCTCGTTTTCATGCGCAAAAGAAGTGGTTGGTTCATTTTCTAGTATAATATCTTCATTTGCTACAAACTCTTGGCTAGCCATACTATCTGCATCACTTAATGTATTCACAGCCCAAACACATTTTCCAACTGGAATTTTTACTTCTTTCTGAGACTCTAGATTTTGGTGAAATTGGATCTTTTGGTTTCGAGACTCTGCAAGAACATAAATTAAATGGCACTTTCATTGCATTGATCTTGGTATGCGGTTTGAAGAGAGTATGATGAGACTAATTTGGTTTTTGCGACATAATTTCATTGCATGCATTGTTAGATGGGAAGATGGATTGTCACACAGTAACACTTTTTACTTTTCCGCACTTCACTATATTAGCGGAAAAGTAATGTAATCGTGTAAAGAGAAAGTGAAAAAAAAAATTTTTTTGGGTTTATTTTTCGCTTTTCGGCCTAAAAACCAAAAAGAAAATGGTTTTAAAAAAATTGTTGCTGTGTGTGTATCGTCGTTGTCGACGGTATTAAAATTTCTTGTTAGCACTCAACTAAATCGTGTCGAATCGATCAGGTTTTGACTGATCCTGATCGGGGATGTCTCCCAGATGACACCTATTGATTTTGAGGTGGATAGCACACACCACCCCCCTACCTTGAGTCTATTTGAGAAATTTATTTTTAGCACGATAACTCAACTAAATCGTGTCGGATTGATCGGGTTTTGACTAATTCTGATCGCTTGACTAATTCTGATCGGAGACGTCTCCCAGACGACATCTATTGATTTTGAGGTGGATAGGACACACCCCACTCTGTCCATGAGTCATGAGAGCACGATGGTGGACTATCTGAGAAATTTGTTTTGTTAATACGATAACTCAACTAAATCGTGTCGGATTGATCGGGTTGTGACTGATTCTAATCGGGAACGTCTCCCAGACGACACCTATTGATTTTGAGGTGGATAAGACACACCCCATCCTGTCCATGGATCATGAGAAAGCACGACGGTGGACTATTTGGGAATTTTTTTTTGTTAACACGATATCTCAACTAAATCATGTCGGATCGATACCATTTTGACTGATTCTGATCGGAGACGTCTTCCAGATGACACCTATTGATTTTGAGGTGAATAAAACATACTCTGTGTTCATGGGTCATGAGAAAGCACAATGGTGGACTATTTGAGAATTTTTTTGTTAGTACGATCACTCAATTAAATCGTGTCGGATCGATCGGGTTTCTACTGATCCTGCTTAGGGACATCTGCCAGACGACATCTATTGATTTTGAGGTGGATAGGACACACTCACACACTGTTCAGTGGTCGTGAGAAAGCACCAGGGTGGACTATTTCAAAAAACTAAAACTGTCGCATAAAACAGATATTCTGCATTTATGTGTTGGTTTATTTTTTCTCGGTCACTCAATTTCGAGATAGAGACGTTCTACGTGCGGGAAAATCCGTTTTATTTTCTTTCCAATCTCTTTAATTGTGGAATCATTTGGCATTCAATCCAATCTGTAAAAATTGCTAAATCACACCATCCAGAGGTGCTAGAATTATATCGACATCCTTTCGGTCCATTTTCTGTTCAAGTCGTCCACGTTTTGATAGCTCGGTGCACGACATATGGGGGAAGAAGTGATATATATATATATATATATATATATATATATATATATATATATATATATATTGAAAAAAAATTATCGGCTATCGTATGGGCTTGTAACATTTTCGCCCTTACCATGTATGATGGATGATTTGCAATTGTCACCGATCAACGACCCCTAACGTGGTTATTCAATTTAAAATAACCGAACTCAAAACTTGTACGTTGGCGATTAAAATTAGAAGATTATAATTATAAGATTATATATAAAAAGAATAAATTAAATTTTAATGCAGACGGCCTTTCAAGGATCCAACTCAACATCCATGAAACTGAATCAATGCATAATAACCCAGGTGACATTCAAGGAAGACTAAGAATTTTATAAGAGCTCCAGAGATTATATTACCACTCGAAAAATCCAATGTTAATACTATAAAAAGACCAACAATCGAAAATCTTCCCGGCACACCATTAGAAAACCTCTCTAGAACATCAACAGAAAACCCACTGCAAAACTTTGCCGAGAAAAATAAAGGAAAAATTAAAATACATTCGGACAGCATACTGAGACCTCCAGAACAAGAAAAGCAATGTGATGAAACACCTCATTCTCTATCCGTGAAAATAACTAATAACCGAATTCCCCTTTTATCAGAAATCATCAATAATAAAATTAATCAAATTCGTATTTTCAAAAATTAATAAGAAATTAGCGTGGGTTTCAAATTGAAACCCACGAAAACCAGAAAATACACAAATTAAAAGTACTACCAGAACGTAGTACTTTTAATTTGTGTATTTATAATTGTGTATAACATAAAACAATTCTTAAAATAATATCTAAAACCAATAATTACATACTTTTGTAATGATCAAAAATTCGTAGCCATATATAATCAAACATAATTAAAACTTTGCATTGTATTGATGATGTTCAAAACTCTTTACAGGGCAAGATCCTAAATTAATTAATGTACTGTTTTAGTAAATTATACTATACGAGTATATGGCGAAACAAAAATATTAACCCTGATGCATAATCACGAAGGTAAAACCAACCATTGCGGTATAGACGAAACCCTTAATCAATTAAAAATAAATTATTGTTGGAAAAACATGAAACAATCAATTTCCAAATTTATCAATGATTGCGTTATTTGTCAAAAATTCAAATATGCTAGACGTAATCCTGAGGTACCACCGCGATGTTAATTCATACACCAACTGCAGATAGACCATTCGCAAGTATCCACATCGATATATATTTTATCATAAAAAACATTCATATCTTACCCTTATTGATAGTTTTTCAAAATTCGCTCAAGTCAATGCCTATAACAGGTCGAGCAAGCATACCAGTAACTAAAAACCTTATACAATATTTTTCCCAGTTTGGTACACCCAAAAACATAGTCGATAATGTCTCGGAATTCAAAAATAATGTTATTCAAGATATGTTAAAACACCACAAAATTAATACATACCGATTTTATCACAAAAACCCACCATAAATCATATGGAATCGTCGAAAGACTACGTTAAGTACATATGGAACAAATTCGATTATTAACAAAAAGTTACCTCCGTGAAAATATTAATGAGCTAATACCTTACGCTATAATACCTTATTGCCCATATAATAGGCCATTTTAAATTATTTTTGGGCATACTGAAAGTATGATCCTTTGATAAAACAAGATCCCGAAATACAATACTCGAAATATGTACGAATATTGAAATGAACATGAACATCGAAAAAAAATTGGAAAATATATACCGAAATGTTAAAGAAAATATAGAAAAAAAAACAAAAGTGCTAACGATCAAACTCAATTCAAAACTAATCAAAAGGTTTATAAGAAAAATCCCTATGATGGAAGTAAAAAACAGAACAAATTTGTAGGCACATAAGGAACTGGAGCGACCTCCTATTATTTCCAATCAAAATGATGAAGATACATAATTGATACATTATTGATCCAGAAACGCCCAGGAAATGCCGAAAGTAATAGATCTAAATCATTCCCCTGGAATTTTACCATTTAGACTAACATACATTAACTTAACTTAACCATACATTAAATTAACTTCCCGTCATACATTTTTATATAAAATAAATTTAGAAAGCATAAAATTAAATGTTAGCAAACTAATAAACTCCAGTCTTTTATTGAACGAAACATTATATATATATATATATATATATATATATATATATATATATATATATATATATATATATATATATATATATATATATATATATATATATATATAATTATATAAATAGGTAAAGACCTAGCGACTTACATAAATCTCATTTTAACCAAAATTAATATCATCTAAAAATTCTTATAGAAGAAATGCAAACAAAATCTCAAAATATACATTATCTTTAAAAGCACACAAAAGATAAAATAAAGGCATTCTTAATTTTATTGGCTCAGCTAACAAATGGCTGACTGCGTTTTAGATGCATCAGATGTTGAATGATCACACAATAAATACCTTATCAAAGACCCAAAATAAAATTGTATCAGTTGGAAATCAACAACTGTTATTGGCTAGAGAATTAAATGAAAAATATATGTTTACAATCAAAACAATAACCTCCAATCAAGAGCAAATTCAAAACCATATGAAAATATAATAAAAAATGTGGAACAAGTGAACATTCTTGGGAAATTTCTAAATCATATTGATCAAATTATAATTGATTCTACAATACCTTCCTAGATAATCTTAAAAAATATTCATAACAATCACTAAATTAAATACAATACACGCAGACATACTAACAGTCAAAGAACTATAAAATTTGCTAGATAATTTAAAAAATTTATATGACCCTTTAGCAGTTTAAAATTTGAAATTTATGACTTGGTATTCAATTTTACATGTTAATTGCTATTTTACTGATAAATCAGTTGTTTTTCAATAGACTTTCCAATTATAAAACACATACAATACCCATGAATATTATTACTTACATCCTGCACCAACTTCCAATAATCCCTTAATCATACCTACCAAACCCTATGTGACTCAGCAAGAAAAATCCTTATCATGGACAAAGAATGTTTACATATAGAAGCAAATTATTTGTGTAGACATGAAAATTTACATTTAAACCGAGATGACTGCGTAACCAAATTAATACAAAGTAAATGCCCTGTATGCCAAAACCCATTAATTTTATGGTCACCGAAATTAACACTAATTATATCCTCTTCGTATCCAGTAAAGAAAGATACATTGAAATAAAATTTCAAGAATCGCAATTTTAAAGGAAATTTCCCTAAAAGGAAATAAACTAATTTGCCTCCCAAAGAATTGAAAGAAAAAAGGCCGAAAATTTCGAAATATTTAATAAAAAATCCCCAGTTCAGGGACATTCTTTTATCCAACCAAATGTCCAAGGAAACTTCGCAACGTGGAACCACCAACCTCTGCAAATAGAAAATGTATCTCTTAGCCGCATAGAAAAACTTCAGGAACAAGTCCAAGCCATTAGGCCCATAACAATATTTCGACTTTCTCGATTCCCGACTTATAAGTTACTAATATAAATCGTATCGATTTAGATGAATACCCTCACGGATTTGATTCGGCATTTATTCTGGATCGGCTAACCCTGTACGGCACTTATGAGAACTAATAAGTTCGAAGCAACTGTATGTCGTTCTGTTCCCATTCGGGGCATATGTCGAATCCTACCCGTGGTGGATTTTCTTTTCTGAAATACTAATCAGAAGATCAAATCCTTTCTCGATCTAGCAAAACCAAACTATTACAAAACGATGATCCTTCTGCTTTCGATTCTGAATGTAAAATATCTTTCTGGGAATTGAAACAAGCTATTATTTTGACGTGATTTTTGTACTCACCACTGATGCAAGGGCCCTCACTATTGACGCTGTGCTCTCACAAGGTCCCATTGGTAAAGATTTACCAATCGCCTTTGCGATCAAGGACACTGTGTAAAGCCAAAGCTATGTAGCTTTGGCTTTACAGAGTGAACATTTCCGTCTCTATATATTTGGTCAAAAAGTCAAATTAATAACAGAACAAAAGATTCCAATAATCGCCCCATCCGATAGCCCCGCAAAGAGTGACATTATTCAAAGAAATACATATGTAACTGTATGTATTTCTTTGAATAATGTCACTCTTTGCGGGGCTATGGGATTGGGCGATTATTGGAATCTTCAGAGCCTATAATAACCCGCGGGGAACACGGATCGAGCTTCATGTTATTACTGCAATTTTTAGAATATTACCAGGGTATTTCAACAGATAGATCCAAATGATGCTAGTGCTATTGCTATTCGGCAGTATATTTTTCAGTTGGATGGGGATACTGCGAAGAGTATAAAGAAAAAATTTACTGCAGTTTTGGATAACAATCCGGGGTTTTCTAATATACTAACGGATATGATAGAAGCGAAAGATATTGAAACCACTACGGGGGAGCAAATCAGACTAAAAATAGGAGATCAAACAGTGAACATAGAGAGACCATAAGGTATAGAAATATCACCGAAAATCAATACCTCTAAAAGCCAAGATAAATTCGAGACACAGAGAGAGAGACAGAAGACAAAAATGCATGAAATACTCAAGAGAATAGATATACCGCTTAAGAATATCTACCACAACCTACAAAATTAAAAAATAGAAACGGAGAACGAGGACTCAGAGACGTCAATAATGGAGAAAGCTGAAAAGATAACTAACCCAAAACAAAACTAAATAGAGTAAATAACAAAAGTAAACAAAGCAAAAATAACTCCATCTATTATGATGCAGGGGAAACCAAGCTATTACCACCGAGATAAACCAATACATAAAGAAGGGTTATTATATTAGATATGTCCCGAGGAGCGCATTGTTATATATCAAGGAAATAGAAGAATACAAGGCATATAAAAACAAACTGATCAAACTAGGCAACACATAGTTCCATACCTACACCCCAAATGAGGAAAAGATGCATGCCTTCGTCCTCAGAGGTCTTTATGGAAATCCCATGAATGAAGACATCAAGGACGAAATGGAGGAATATGGCATACCCATAAAGTAGATATTCCGCATAAAAACTAGATACAATCCGCTATACCTATTAGTTAGCGCGGATTAACTTTAAAAGAGCTTCAAGAAGAAGTAAGATTCATAAAGCATACAAATATATCATGGGAGATAAAAACAAATACAAAGGAGATGTCGCAATATCGAAGATGTCAGAGTTGGGGGCTTCCAATTGTTATCGTGATCCAAAATGTGTCAAATTCGGCAAAAATCATTTAACGAAAGATTGTAACATGGAGCAAGAATCGCAGCCAAAGTGCGCAAATTGTGAAAGGCCGCATTCAGCGTTGAGCGCTGAATACCCCGTATGTCAGCATAGAATTAAACAACGAAAAACGACATAAAGCTGATTCAACACCACAAGAAACAAGAAATGTTTTTCCCGCTCCACAGCCGGCTACCAATATCTGGGATTAACGACGAGCTAAAGCAAATCCCGCCACCAACCAAGCTACCACAGCTTGGTAACCAACCAACCAGCCCCACAAGAGGCAGCTGTTTTAAAAGCAATAACCCCTGTATAAGTACCAATAAGTAGCGTCGTCACTCATAAAACAAATTGTTCTGATCTTGCCAAAGAATTTAGCATATTAAATAGTAGAATTAATTTTAACAATACACTAAAAGCAGTACAAATTCTAAATCAAATGTTAGGGGACGTAACGGATCCGATACAATTATTCACAATCCCACAGGAAAATGTGACTATAAAATTGGCAGATGGTACCATCCTAAGAACTATTTAATATATTATCTCCACGAATAACAATTATACGGGACAATCTCGAATTGATGTTGGCAGAACCAAGATTAATAGTGCTGGCAGATCTCAATACCAGAAATAAAGGTTGGAGGAATCACATAAACAAATATACTTAACAATTATGCAATAGATAACGAAATTGCCATAATGGTGCCTGATTTCCCAACGCACTATTCATTAAACCGACACCGACGTTCATAGACATTATCACCATAAAAAACTATCCACATGACATAGACTCGACAGTATTACATGAACTCTCTAGTGACCATAATCCGACGATTCAAAAAATTAAAACTACCCATGTACGAGACGAAATTATATAAATATACGACTACAAAACAACAGACTGGAAATAATCTAGAAAATACATACAGGAAAATATGAAAATAAATAACAATATTCAGATCAGACGAGACATAAAGACATCGAACTACAAAAACTAACTACAATAATAGCAAACAACCAAACTGAAACAGCAAAAACCATGGACGGGAACGATACCGCAAGATATTCAGAACTTAATAACTTTTAAAAATAACATACGTAGATGATACCAAAAATATAACAAACACATAGACAAAAGAAGATAAGATAATTCCCTATGGAAGATAACGAGACTATTACGAAAAAAACTTTACATCTGTGGCAACATCAATAGATAACAAACAGATGATAACAGAAGACGAATAAAGATAAGAAACAATGAACACTAGCATATTAAAAACCTGTACCACAACACCAACCGAGACAGATAAGCAAAAAACAATAACAAGAAAAACACAAAACATATGTAGAGAACGCGTACCCTATACAGAATAGAACATTAACCAAATTACTGACAACACCAGATGAACTTATGCAAACAATTAAATACTTGCCTACCAACAAAGCCCCCGGACCAGACGACATCGCAGATATACTACTTATAAACCTCCCCAAAAAGCCATAATATTGCTAATGTATATAATAAATAGTATAATTAAAATACAATATTTTCCAGATGAATTGAAGGAGGCAATCATTATACCGCTTCCAAAACCGGGAAAAAAAGCCCTCCAACCCGCAAAATTATAAATCAAACGCATTAACAAACGCGATGTCGAAAGTAGCGGAAAATATTGTTAAAAAGGCTGAGAAAAGTATTAGACAACAAAAATATTATACCGGATATACAACTTGGGTTTAGAAAGGGACATGCCCTTGCTAAACTAGTTCAAGATACAATATATGCAAATAATAAAAAATTAAGAACAGCATTCCTGTTGGATATGGAAAAGGCTTTCGACACTGTCTGCTAACAAAGCAGACACATTTCGATATCCCTAAATTCTGGATTTCATTTATAAAATCTTACTTAACAAACAGAAAAATAGTAATCAGGGTGGGAATCAAAATCTCCCAGTACGGACATATAAACGCAGGGGCCTCCAGGGCACAGGGTCATCATCGGTATTATATACCGTGTACGTGGCGGATATATCGATGTATCCCAAATACATCGATAATACGATACGTGGACGATACAATAATTTACAGCCACTCTCACCACGTGAAAACCATCCTGCAAAAACTAAAACAACATATTATTAAAATCGAGGCACACTTTAGACGATGTAAAATAAATATAATCGCTGACAATACAGAACAATTGACGATCACTAGACGAATCACGGATACAAGAATTATCAGCAAAATAAAAATAAAAGGTAACGAAATAGAGGAGAGTAAAAAAACAAGTACTTAGGAATCATTTTGGAAAGGTAACTAAAATTTAAAGAACATAACTGATATTGTGAAAAAAAAATACATAACAACGAAATATATATCCTCTAATTAACTGAAAGAGCAGACTATCGACTAACAACAAATTATTACTGTACAATACAATACTGAGGCTAATACTTACACACGTACACAAGCTCTATATGGCATAACATATCAAAAACGCAATACTTCATCGATAACCACAGATTAGTGGTCTGTGAGACTTTTCATAGCTGCCAGATAACTTGTTTACAACCCCACCCTTGATTTTCAAGGTTATCGTCGTAGGTACCTTTAAGAACTTAGTTTTGACTACATGTCATTTTGCGCCATCTCCGTATTTTTATCATGGTTTGAAAGTGAATCTGGTCTGTCAGACCAGAAATCTGAGTAAGTGTAATTTTCTATAGCTAAGTAACAATTTTAGTTTCATATGCTTTTTTCTATCCTTTTTTTCAATGGATGCACAACCAGGTCCATCTATGCTTACGACTACTTACGACGACCCTGACTTTGAAAAAACAGTTTCATAATGGTTAGAGGAAGTAGAAGATTATCCTGTTTGTCAAGATGGTAGAGCCGGAGTTGATGAAAGCGATTTGAAGTCAGACGGGGATTATATTGGAAGTGACCATGATATAGACAGTAGTATAGTGTTGAAGAGTATAAAAATGAACAAGAATTGAATGAAAAATCATCCAAAAGTACAGAAATTGACAAGGAAAATAAAACAACTGAAGAATCAAATATAAACAAGTACATTTATGGCAAAAATAAATTTAAATGGTCCATAAATGCCATGGTACCTAAACCTACTCATAGTCAACATAATATAGTTCTAAAATGTCCTGGCCTGAAAGACATCCAAACCTATTGAGGACTGGAGTCGTTTATTTACTGAACAGATGCTTGCAGATATTATACAATCGACAAATGTAAAAATTCGCAAAAGAACGTCAAAAATATAAGAACCCCTTGAATAACGATTTACGTGATTTAGATGTAACTAAACTATGTGGATTTTTCGGTCTATTGTTATACACTTCCATATTCAAATCAAATCACGAAGATATAAGATCTATTTTTGCAACTAATGGTATGAGACGTGACATCTTCCCATGTGTAACAAATTCTAATAGATTTATTGTTATTTTATCTTGTCTACGTTTTGATAATTTGACAGACAAATCTGAAAGAAGAAAAATAAATCCAGTTGCACCTATTTCTGAACTATTCGACCCTTTTGTCGCAAACTGCTAACAAGAATTTGTTATAGGAACAGGTGCTTGTATCGATCAAATTGACTCCTTGTTGCAGAGCTAGATGTAAATTTAAAATGTATATGCCAAAAAAAAACTACAAAATATGGTTTGAAAATTATGGCACTGACTGACCCAGGAAGTGGTTACTTTTTAAATGGATATACGAGTATATACCATGGAAAATATTCTGATTCTCTTGATACACATTATCTAATGACGAAAAAAATATTCTAAACCATCACAAGCTGTCATTCGACTCAGCAAACCTATACAAAGTACAAATAGGAATATAACGGTCGGCAATTGGTTTTCCTCCGTGGAGATTGTAAATTATTTAACTACAAGAGAACTTACTTATGTGGAAACACTAAAGAAAAATAAAAGCGAGATTCCTCTCAAATTTTTGCCCTCAAATCAGAGGTCTGTGGGATCTTCATTATATGAATTTACAAGGAATGTGACTTTACTTTCATATGTCAAAAACAAATAAGGCTGTTATATTGTTATCATCTGTTTATCATAATGAATATACAGATCCACGAACAGGAAAACCCAAAATTATAGAATATTATAATTGTAATAAGAGCAGGGTATACTCACTAGATGAGAAGCGTTCTATGTATAGTATAAGCAGAAGGACTCAAAGATGGCCAATGGCTATTTTTTACACAATATAATTAGATCAATACAAAAATAATTAGATTAGAATTTATCACAACACTTGCATTTCAACTGGTCAGCCCTGTATTACAAATTAGGATGAGAAACTATAAAGTGAATCGTGAAGTTTGTGCTTATATTAGAAGAGCATTGGAAGACACACAATTTCCACTGGATCCTCCAGAACAAGAAGCTGGCAAATTTGTTAAGAGTAAGTTATATTATATGTGCCCATACAAAAAAAAAAGTCGCAAAACGTCCTATTTTTGTATCATCTGTAAATATGCCTACGGTGTAACAGCCAGATCTGCAGGGATTGCCAAGATCAGCTTGCAGTCTTTTTACAGAAAATTTTGTTTTTACAGTTTTGATATTTTTATAATATTTACTCCTTTCTTTTTAGAAATTATTATGTTTTAGAAAATGCATACCAATATTTGATAATAAATTTATATATCAACTTTTGCGTTTTTTCATAGTTTCTTGCGTATTAGTTTAGATTTTTTTTAACTCACGTATACCTCAATATATTACCTTCTAAGACTTATAATGCATTAAAGTAAAGTTTCAACATTAGTTCTGTGCGTTTACACATTTTCAATTATCAAAATTAAAAAAATATATATACTAATGCAGTTCATGGTCTAGGAGACCATTAATCTATAAACTTTAACGTGACAAAAATTATACGTCTGTGGTTACGGGTTAAAACTACAAACAACACAAAGCGAAACCCTGAGACTATTAACAAATTCATGCAATGTATCATATAACATTTACACAACATAACAAAAATACAACGCATAAAATAAGTTAGAAAAGAAACAAGTTTTACATAATACAAATACACACAACAAAACTGACACAACGCAATGCACTAGCAATACGCAATAACAGAGAACCATGGAACAAGAGAGAGAGAGAGAGAAAGAAAAGAGAGAGAGAGAGACTAGTTGCGATAGAACGGACATCAGACGGTCTGCCGGTAGCCGGAACAAAAACTAGGAGAGCCGCGTAACAATCGGGCGATAGAGGAATATGCTTCACGCAAACAAATACGTAAATTAGAATACCGAAAAGAATAGCAAGCGAAATCCTAGAAGCAGGGTTTTCATAGTTTTCCTGTACAGTAGGAACGTAAGTGAACAACCACAAAAACGCAATAACACACCACTCCCAGTCGGACAGCTATAGGGTGAATATAGAAAGATAGAGCCTTTCTAACAAGCTGAACGACCGAGAATATAAAATCAGTACTTTCTAGTACAATTATTAAAAAGAATTCGTTGAAGAAGCATCGAGATAGACCGGGACATCGACTTGTCTGTAAGGAAAACCGAGCAGACAATTGATCGACCCCGGTTGATTCCACAAGAAAATTATTTTTTCCGTTTTTCCTGTGTTCTGCACGGGGAAAATGCGTACAAAAGAAAACTTCAGGTTACCGAGAAGGACGGTATCATGGACACGTCGGATGACACCGACCTGGACTCCTCGACTTCCGAAAGGGAGAACCCCCGGAGTCGCGGGACAGGAGTAGGAGCCACTCTCCCATCCGGGAGTGCGAAATAAAACTACGCAACTAAAGGAGATTGCCAATCTCAAGTAACGCATGGAGTGGCAATATGAAGAGTCCATGCCCAGTTCGCGAAAATCAACAAACATCTCGCCTCCCCGGAGGAAATGAATATAGTGGAGCACACCACGGATAAACAGCTCTCCCTGAAAGGATAAAAACGAAGAGGCGGCGACTCCGACAGAGAGCCGAAGCCCGCGAAAAAACAGGTGCCGCGACATGAGACCTCACCAGCCAGAGTAATGATGGCGAAATCCACTACCTCAGCTGGGGCAGCCGGCGATAGGACAGCCGTCACCGCCACCGAGACGTCGCAGGTCATCTCGTTGCTCCCCGCCACCGCGCAGCGGACAGCCACGACGTCAAAAACAGAGCAGTTCCCTGCGAAGGTGCCGCCAGTCGTCCTTCGAAAGAAGGAGAACTGGGCAATAGTCGGCGGGACCCTCAAGGAGCTGAGGATCAATTACATAAAGGCGAAGCTGATTGGAGACGGAGTGACGATATATCCTACCACCCCCGAGGACCACAGGAGGCTGACTAGGGCATTGGCCGACCGAAAGTACGTGTATCACACGTACACGTTGCTGGAGAACAAAATGCTGCGAATTATGATCCACGAAATTCCATATTGCGTCACGGGGGATGTCGTAATGGGCGATCTCCACAGCCAGCCCCGAATGCATAGGCTACCCCAACGGGAGCGCCGAAGGTAGCGCCGACAGCAAGGTCCTATGCGGCGGCAGCCGGGTGGCTCACAGTGGGGCCAAATCGAAAAAAAGTGGAAAAAACTCACTAACTTCCAAACTATTTGAGATAACTGTCGCATATTTTGTATACCCAAGTTCTTTGATGCGCTGAATTCAATTAAACCAAAGAATTATTTTTGAATTGATTGGACCACTAAAACTCGTCCAAAATTGTCGTCCAAAATCTACAAATCGACAAAATGTCACTAATAACCATCATGGGTATCATTTTCTATGTTTTCTCATGCGCGGAATTCAATGATATTATTTTTGAATTGATTGGGCCACTGCAACCCGTCCAAAATTTTCGTCCAAACTCCAGTATCAAATGCCAGATTTATGGAAAAAACCTCTCACTTTCTCAATATTTGACAAATGGAAATTAAACTTAGGGAACTTCAAAAAGATACTAAATAACATATTTGATAGTCTCAAACTTAAAAAAAATCATACTATCCGAATTGGGAAAAATTTGGAAATCAAGTGATTGATAAAACATTTTGTTTCTTCAATATTTGTTCGATTGAAGTAAAAATCAGAAGACTTCAATAAGGCAAATTGCAACTTTTAACAGTCAAAGTTCATCGATCCACCCAATTTTGATCAAAATTCACTCGTCGATATTTCAAATGACTGTTTCTTTCAATTAGAATTTCTGCACTAGAAATGACATGCGACAGTGCTCTCAGATTTTGTTTATTCACTTTCAACTCGAGAATGTGTTAAAAACTAATGAAAAAATATGGCATGTATTAAAAATCAATTAAATTAATCACTAAATAATATTGACCTTACAACATTAGTTCCTTGGCTTCGATTATACAGCTTGGCACCGATTATACAGCTCTAATAATAATGTCGAATACAGTAAGGAGCTCTGTTTACCTCCTCTTGAGCAAACAAATCATGTTTGAACAGTAAACTGATTTTCCTCATCTTTGCCGACCTTCATAATATTGTGATAAATGACGAATACGGCTGATTGTGGCTATGAAATTTATAGGGTAGTTAGTTCAATATTGTTGCTTTCCGGAAAAAAAGACCACAAAGAGTAGGAAGGCGGAGCTATTTTTGTAACACTATGTACGTACGCACTTCGCCCGAAAATCGATTTTTCGGGCGAAACGATTGTCACGTCTAAACTTGTCCGGGGCTTATGTTTTATGTGTAAAATAATAGTGGATTAGAATCCATAAAATATGATAGTAAATTTTTTAATGTCAATAGTCAATAATGAAAATGACGATTTTTTACGTTTGCGCTTTTAATAGGGATAACACGCCATTTTCAAGTTGTGACCCTTTTTTATGCTAAAACAATGTTCTTATGGCAAAACCGCTATCACAGCCAGATTCTACGGGAAAAATACTGTAAGAAAAGTATACTACGACAGTGAAATGGACATCTTGCAAAATGAAGTTTTTTCCACCTCGGCCCTACTGTGCGGAGGAGGACGCCACCTACAACCGCTCCCGAGGCAGCGACGAACATCAGGGAGTTGGCCGCGATGATGGCCAACATGCAGCAAATATACTCTGCTCTGAGTGTATTTTTTGCGAAAATGCCACCCATGGGAGCACCCAAAATGGCAGCACACCCGGGTGCAAGGACGTCTCTCAAGATCGTGTCATGGAACGTCTCTTCCCTCAAAGGAAAGAAGACCAAGCTAGAAGAAATCCTTGAAAGATATCAAACCGACGTCATGTCCCTCCAGGAGACTATCAGACAACCCCTTACGAGTACGTGGATACCAGGTCCATAGACGGGATAAAAAGCGGCGCAGCGGCAAAGTTGTGCTATTGGTCAGGACAGACATCGTCCGTCATGTCCAGCCCCATCCGGACACGGAGAACATGGAAGTGGTGATAGTGACCACCCGAACAGGACAACAGAACGAGCTTAGAATCGTATCCAGGCCGCAATGACAGACAGCATCACGGAGAAAACGGTAAGGAAACATCACCGAAAGTTTGGCTTCGTCTCAGACCTCACCAAGGACTTTATCAGGGAACGTGGGCCAGCGAAACGTAGAACCATGCATACCGGACAACTCGAGGACAGGCATGTAGTCAATCAGCTAAGCCCGAGAGTCAAGGCAGCCCTGGACGAAGACAGACAAAAAGCGTGGATTCGCCACTTGATGTCCTTCGACCCTATGGACAACAACCTGTGGAACACGCAGAAAGCCGAGCGAAACCGTCCACTCCCACCAATACACGAAGAAAGAGGGCTCGTGTTCACGGACGAAGACAAAGCGGAGGCTTTTGCAGATAGTCTGGAGCTCCAGTGCCGCGAAAATCAGCCGGATGACGAGAACTTGATGGATGACGTCAGGAGAATGGCACGCCGTCATTGAAGATGACAACGAAGAGGGTTTACACTTCCGACCCACGACGATGGAGGAGATCAAGGCCACCTGAGCACCCTCAAGATCAGGAAAGCCCCGGGACACGATGACATCGGCAACATAGCACTACGGAGGCTGCCAAGAAAAGGAGTCGCCGCGTTGCTGAACATCGCGAACGGAGTTCTGCTGACCCGCCGCTTCCCGGAAGGATCTAAAATTGCTGACGTGATCTTCATAGCTAAAAACAAGGTAAGAACTTAACGCATTCGTCGCATTTCAGGCCCATCAGCTTGATGCCCACGCTCAGTAAGGTGATAGAGAGAAGCATCCTGGCCTGCCTCCATGAAAAGACCGAAGAGCTGGGAGTTATCCCAGATGAGCAGTTTGCCTATAGACCTCAACACTCGACGGAGCTGAAAGTGCTACGACTGGTTGAATATATAACGGAGGGTTGCAACCCTCCTTTATATATTCAACCAGTTTCGGAAGAACGTCACCGCAGCGATGTTCCTGGACGTCTCCAAGGCCTTCGACAGAGTCTGGCCTGAGACAGAGTCGGAGTACCGCAGAGTGCGGTGTCGTCGTCTCACCTCTTCAATATCTTCACCGTGGACCTACCGAGGACGGAGCGTACAGTCGCTGCACTGTAGGCGGACGACACGGCGATAGTTGCGAAGTCGAGGAGGGCGAGAATAGCAATGATGTACTTGCAGCGAGCCGCGGAAGAATTAGCCGACTGGTGCAACAAGTGGCAGGTAGCCATCAACGCGGAGAAAATCACGGCGGTGCTTTTCAAGAAGACTCGGGAAACTCCAGAAGAACACGTGATGCGGCAAAACAAGGACAAATCAAGCCGAGACAAAGTTCCTGCCAGCGGGACTAAAGGCATCAGGACACCAAGGGAAGTCGAAGGGAGCGAACTGCTGCCACTCGCTCGGGTCTTGTTTCCGGGCGTCATCTGCCTCTCGCGAAAGCGGAAGCAAAGCTCAACCTACCTTCGTACGACGGTCCCGGTCTACACGATGGGCGAGTAAAAATCGGTAATCTCGCTCGACTTACTGAAAACCCATCAAGACCATTATGCCTACCAATTAATATTGACGCAATAGCAAAATTAAATACATTTAAATAATAACTTGGTTAATAATAAGAAGGTAAAGTCCCCATCTATAGGGAACGAGGGCTAATAACAAAAATAAAATATGACATAATAATGCACAAGAAAATCAGAACTGCGTAATAGGGTATTGGGATGTCATTGTATGCTTGGGTTCGAATCCCAACGGGGAGAGTCTGGCACCTCTCCCTGAGCATGGTTATGTTTGTCCTTGACTTTACGTGTAACCTTCCCCTGCGTAGCCACAGGCTTTAAAGAAGGAAGTAGATTTTTTGTATGTTCAAAACTCAATCGTATCTATAAATAATGATATAAAGACTACATACTATATTAAGTTGGTAGTGCAAAAGATACAAAACTGCCTAAATTGAACATGATCATCGAATAATAGTAAGCTTTAGCAGAAGCTTTTTTACTCCATTATTTTGTCCGCCTTCGACGAGAGTGATATCATCTTTACAAAAACCAAGTAATATTTCTTCATTTAATTATTTTCAATATACGTTGAAGTCTCAACAAAAATCCCTCTAACAGTTTGTAACATAGGTAGTATGTTATGCAAAACACCATCCGAGATAGAAAAAGCCAAGAAATTTGGAAGATTTTAGGTGTTACTAAAAATAAGATATTTAAATTTTATTAATTATTAAAATAATTTAAATAGCAAAAACCTTCTACAAAATTTTATTTGTTGGAAACAATAAAAGATGTCTACACAGTATGTTTCTAAGTAACATTATGTTATTTAGTAAGGATATACTATAAAGTATTTCCTTAGTTTAGAATAAAATTCATCAAAGTAAAGTGAACGTATTTGGAGAAATTCTCCGGGCACATCGATTTTTATTTCCAGAACAACACCTGTAGGGGTTATGTTCATGAACCTCCTAAGCCCTAACAAGCTCAACTTTAACGTTTCAAATATGAAGATACTACACATCGTTTGGTCGATGTGATACATCGGTGACACATCACTTTAAAGTGTTTCTAGTGCCGAATTTCACAAAAACAAAATCGAAATTTGGTTAACACATAATAGAAAAACTCAACAATGTATTTTCGAAGCGTATATACGAGTACTAGATCTTTACAGATATAGTAATAAGAACAACTAATATACATAGTATATTAGGCCATAGTGTATAGGACATAGTAATAAGGCAACTAGTAATTGGCGTTTGATAAGTAGATTGACAAGCACAATTATCAGGCACTGCGCTTTGTTTTGTGAAGTGTTGTCGTTTAATGTTATTTGATCACGTGACCTTAAAATTTAGGTGACATACCTTACCCTATAAAAATTGTATTAATTAATTGGAAAATTCCCCAAGTCTAGTGCAATCCAAGGTGTAGCGTTATAAAATTTAATATTTGAATTGTCAAAATTGCTCTCATTTAAAAATTGGTATAACTATATATTTTCCAGGTTAAATGTACTTATAATAGGTTAAATGTGTTCAAATAATAATAAAATATATAGAATATGTCAATTAAATCAAATGTAGTACTTGTGAATAAAAATTACCTTAAATGAAAGTGAATCAGATGAATAAAATATGAGTTTAGCTCTAGAGAACGCGAATTCCAGAAATTACAATGATCATCAATAAAAACACTCCATTAAATACAATTAATTATTTTATTAATTGGACTATAATATGGTGCAATTCAAATGACGATGGTTGAAAGCAAATGCTTTTAGATTCTCAGGATAATCCGAAACAGTAGAGGACAAAGAGCGAACAAAATATATTATTTTAAATATTCAATAGTAAAAATATGTATTCAATAGTAAATATATTGTAATATGATACCCATGCTTATACCATTCCTTTTATTTTTGATAACATATCTCTTGGCAATATTACGCTTAACGTAATATAATTATTTGAATCATTTATCTCAACAGAAGCTGACACAGCCCTTAGATAAGAAACTTTATAAATACTCATTTCTGTCCTTCATTACTAACAGTGAATCTTGTAAGTTTGAAATAAACGTTTTGTTGTGTCAACCCCGTGTCTCGCTTGTATTACTGGCGCAGTCGGTAGTGGATAGTCGTTCAACGTTTCTGCTGTGTATCGAGCACTCTTCAATTTCCCGAAGAATCAGAAGTCACTGATCGTCCGTCTCAACGGTTCAACTATCCAGAATCTTCAAAACGTAATCCCAGAGCACAACGGCACCAAACGTAAGTAAACTTGCATTATTCCTGTTCACCCGTCCCTATTTTTGCACTGACAATTTTCAAGCTACTTTTGGAAAGTGTGTAATTTTAGTGACAACCTCTTGGAGTCCCGCATCGTGCGATATTCTAAGGGAAGCTTTTTATTTTTTGTATCGTACAAATTAAAAAGATTAGGTTAAGAATTCAAAAAACAAGAAATTAAATTTATTAAAACATTTTAATAATTTTAAAGATAACTTCAGTAGAGATTAAATAATTACCATTTATTTTACTGTTTAAAGAATTTTAATTTTTAATTTTTCCTTACTTTTATTTTATTTTATTTTAATTTTTTTATTTACATTGCTAAGAAATCACCAGTTGAATTTTATGACAAGTTTATACTCTTCAGAAGACGAAGATTATTCTCACACTTTAAGTAAAGACGAGATTTCGGATATTTCTGATCTTTTGAATAACACTCTTTCATTTAACAAGATGTCTGAATTAGATTTGCATAAACTTAAGAACATTTCTGAATTTGTTCCGATTTTTTCTGGCGAAGAAACGGAAATAAGTAATTTCTTTGATGCTGTTGAAAATCTAATGGAAGTGTGCAATTCAAATGTTCCCCTACATATTAGAATTGTAGTAAGCTGCATAAAAACTAAAATTAAGGGCAAAGCTCTTCAACTTTTGAACAGTAGACCTGATATTCAAACATGGCCTGAAATAAGAAATCTTTTTACCACTAACTTTTCAGATCATAAAAGTTTAAAAACATTACAGCTAGAGTTACAAAATTGTAGATTAAAACCAAACGAACCTTTGATTAATTTTGGCAATCGTTTAATTGAACTTAAATCTAAAATAATTTCAAAAATTCAGTTATCAAACATACCAATAAATGAAAAGGCTGGGTCTATAGCGTTTTATAAGAACCAAGTTTTTAATATTTACAAAATGAATATGCCCCTTAATTATGAAAACATGCTTAGGTATAATACCGCCATTACTGAATTAGAACACGCCATTACTGTTATCGACGAGCAGGTTAAATACGATGAGTTCAAACGCTTCGCGTTCGGACGACAGAGTACAACACCTCGATATCCGATGTTACCAATGCCTAAACCACGCCAACAAACGAATCAACCGGTGCGATTACCAATATTTCAGTCTCAACCTAACAATTATGCAAACAATTTTAATAACCCTGGTAATTTTAAAAACCATAATATACAACAACAACGCCCCTTTGGCACCCAAATACAACAAAACCAAAATAATAGATCCAACGTAAATGTATGGAGACCAAACCCGAACCAAAAATTCGCTAGACCTACCCCAATGTCTGGAATCAGTGGAACGAATGCAACTAGACAACAGCCTAGTACATCAAGAATTCAGAACGCCCCAAACCACAACTGGCAACCAAGATACAACCAGCCGAAGTACATGGTAGAAGAACTTTTTAATCAAGAAACGGATCCTACATCGCAGAATCCCTGCTGGATGGACAATACCCCACTGACACCTTACGACGAACCCTCAACAAGTCAAATGGACCTCCCAGAAGAAAATCCACAAGGAGAAGAATGGGTATACTTAAACGACGGAAATGGAAACGAAGAGAATATACCGAATGATTATGAAGAAAGTCAAGAACAAAATTTTCCTGCAGCCCCGAATATAAACAACCGGACATAGTAGAACTAAACTCTGCTAATACACCGTATTCGCTTCCATATATTAATATTCGAGAACCCCCTTTAAAATTATTGATCGATACCGGATCATCAAAGACCATAATTCGTTCCGAAATAATTCAAAAATATTACCCCAACCATATTTTCTCTCATGAAACACTTATCAAAACTTCAACCGGCAAATCGACTTGTCAATTCCAAGCAAACATCCCTTTATTTAAATAATTTAATATAGACTTCGATTTAAACGTACTTCTGTATGATTTTCATGATTTCTATGATGGCATTTTCGGTTTCGAAGACCTACAAACGTTAGGTATCCAAATAGATTTCCAAAATCATCTTATCTATAATGACTACTTCCAGATTCCAATTTCTATTCGACAACCCGAAGAAATTTCACGTACTTATTCTTTAAACCCCGTCGAATGTATTGTTCGAGAAATCCCTGTCTCTATTGACAACGGCGAAATTGTCATCCCATTTCAAAAAACCGACAATTATCTTATTCCTTCTGGTATAAGCAAAGCCAAGAATGGCCTAGCTCAAGTCGAAATATTTAACACCAACACTTACCCTATCACGGCTCAATTCGATACACCAATTGATGTCCAACTCTATTCCGAGTATACTGGTTTTGAACCCCAAATTTCAAAAAACGATAAGCCAACTCATAATTCTCTCAATTTCACCAATCAACACATACAAAATCTTCTACGCACTGACCATCTCAATGAAGAGGAACGTTTTAACCTTTTTGAACTCTGTAAAAATTACTCACACGTATTTCACTTCCCTAGTGACAAATTAACTTTCACAAACGAAGTCAAACACCAGATAAAAACTACCGATGACACCCCCGTTCACGCAAAATCATATAGGTATCCTTATGTCCACCAAAAAGAAGTACAATTGCAAATTGATAAAATGTTACAAGATGGAATCATTCGACCTAGCTCCAGCGCTTATAGCTCCCCCATTTGGATCGTGCCGAAAAAACTCGATGCGAGCGGCAAACAAAAATGGAGGCTTGTAGTTGATTACAGGAAGTTAAATGACAAAACCAAGACTGATAGATACCCGTTACCTAACATAGCGGATATACTGGACAAACTGGGCAGATGCCAATATTTCACGACTCTCGACCTCGCTTCAGGGTTCCACCAGATTGAGATGCACCCTGACAGCATAGAAAAAACTGCTTTCAACATAGAGAATGGCCACTTCGAATACGTACGGATGCCATTTGGCCTCAAGAATGCTCCTGCAACGTTCCAGAGGGTGATGGATAATATATTAAAAGATCTGCAGAATAAAATATGCTTCGTATACATGGACGACATCATAATTTTCAGCACGTCGTTACAAGAACACCTACAAAACCTGGAACTGGTATTTAAAACCCTCGAAAAAGCCAACCTGAAGATTCAATTGGACAAATCGGAATTCCTCTGTAAACACGTGGAATTTCTTGGCCAATTATAACCCAAGATGGTATCAAACCAAACCCGAAGAAGATAAAAGCCATTAAAGAATTTCCAATCCCAAAAACGGCGAAGCAAATCAAGAGTTTCCTAGGATTGCTCGGATTTTACCGCAAAATTTGTCCCCCAACTTCGCTCGTGTAACTAAACCCCTTACCAATTGCCTCAAAAAGGACCAAAAAATCGAGTTAACCAAGACTACCGCAATTGCTTTGAAACTTGCAAGGATTTACTCTGCAATGAGCCTATCCTAGCTTACCCCGACTTTAATAAAACATTTACTCTCACTTGCGACGCATCCGCGTATGCAATAGGAAGCGTACTTTCACAAGATGGACACCCCATCAGTTATTATTCCAGGACATTGAACCCTGCTGAATGTAATTATAGCACAATTGAGAAGGAGTTGCTAGCCATCGTAAATTCCGTTAAATACTTCCGACCTTACTTGTTTTGGCGTTAAATTTATAATTGAAACCGACCATCAGCCTTTGCAGTGGCTGTTCAACCTAAAGGACCCTAACTCGCGACTAGTAAGATGGCGTCTAAAATTGGAAGAATACCAATACGAAATAAAGTACAAAAAAGGAAAAACAAACCAAGCTGACCCGCTCTCGCGTATCAAAATTGATGAACTTAACGCAATAGAAGAAGACAATATGTCAATGATAAATAACGCCCCCGATGTAAGTACTTTACTCGATAATCTACCAGAACCAGACCCAGAAAAGTTCTAAGAAGTTTTAGACGACTTAAATTCAATAGACGACCCGAATCGCGCGCCGCCCTCAAGAACTAACCAGACTATTCACTCTAGTCACGAAAACCCCATTCTAGAAGTCAAATACTCCGAAACACCCTTAAATAGGTATAACAACCGATGGATCCTCCTGGAAAAGGATAGTAATAAAGTTAATTCGCATTATGCAATACAGCCTTTCCCCAAAGTTAAAGAACATCACTTCAACCTAAAATCACGCTCATCCGACGAAGAAATTTTTAAATTTTTATCTCCATTCGTTCAAGGTAACACCACCATACATGCTCTATACTTCGAGCAACCAGAGTTAGAAAATAAGATCATCAGAATCCTTCAAAACCACTTATCTCATTGGCTCAAGTTTTTAATTTGCAAGAAGAAAGTAGAAGACGTAACATCAGAACAAGAACAACAACTGAAGATACGTTATAACCACGAAGGCAAAGTTACACACAAAGGAGTAACGGCTACCCACCAAGCTTTAATTAAGAAATATTTCTGGCCTAACATGTTTGATCACGTACGGGACTTTATCGCCAAATGCGAAACATGCAAAACGTGTAAAACTGACCGGCACCCGGTGAAACCAATCTTTCAATATACTGAAACGCCTACGAAACCCTTTGAAACCATAAACATTGATACTCTAGATATCCAAGGACAAAAATTTATAACGATCATTGACACCTTTTCGAAAATAGCTCAAGCCTACCCCGTCGAAACTAAGACAGGCATGTCAATACAACGTGCGCTACTGAAATTTATCGAACATCATGGACTACCCTATGGAATCCTGGTGGATACTGGCCTAGAGTTTAACAACGCGATGATGAAAGATTTCTGCAATCTGCACAAAATAAAACTAACTTTTACTTCAATACAAGGACATAGTAGCAACGGCAACATCGAACGATTCCACTCTACTTTATTAGACAGCGTCCGATGTCTTAAACATGAAAATCCAAATGCACCCTTAGACTATCTAGTACAAATCGCAGTTATAAGTTACAATCATACAATTCATTCAAGCACCAAAATGTGTCCTATCGATATAATTCGTGGAGACGAACGCCCTGACCCTTTCGATATTAATGAAGAACGAATACTCTCAGAGTACATTAACACCCATAAAAATGTTCTAAAAAACCTTTACAATCAAATAAAAACCAAGTTAGACAAATCTAAGATACGAGTCATAGAAAAAGCCAATGAAACACGCGAACTACCGGAAACTTTTGAACCCAACGAAGACGTATATATTGCAAATCCAGCACGCGGGAAACTAAACGAAAAATTCATTCAAACTAAAGTAGTAGAAGACTTAGGTCCCACTCTAAAACTGTTTCAACGTAAGGCACATGCTGAAGGCAAATATCATAAAGCCTATATCAAACGAAAACCCAGGCTTAAGAAAAAGAAAAGCGAACAAAAGGTTAATACTGAACCTTCTTTACAGGAAAAACCCCCAGAGGAAATTCAACCTATTGAACTAAGCAGCGAGACAGATGAAGGTGTTGACTTTGAGGATAAAATCCCTCCAATTACAATTAAGTACCAACCTGGTCCTTCTCACTCTTATTCACTACGCCTCCGCGATCCGAATAGAGACTATACGAAACTCCATTCACATAAATCGCCTAACATGTGAAACTAAAATAATACAATCACAACATGATTTTATTCACATTATCGATTTAAAGGACGTAACGAACAATTTATACAAATTAAAATCCGACCTAAGCTTTTTCCAAAATAAACATAAATATTCTAATAGTACTATTAATCAACAGTTAAAATACCTCGTAAACTTGACCGAATATAAATTAAATAATTTTAGGAATCCTGAAGTCAGACTTAAACGTGGACTTATAAACGCTATAGGTTCCGTTCAAAAAATATTATTTGGTACTGCCGATGACAATGATGTGCAAGAACTCCATTCTAAAATGGATACATTAATGTCCAATCAGGAAACTCTAACGCACGAAATTAATTTAAGAACTTCTCTATTTAAAGCTCTTAGCGACAAAGTTAATCAAAGTCTAACCCAAATAAACGCGAATATAGAACTACTCTTCAAAACGTTCAAAGAAGTTCAACAAGACTGGTCATACTTTGAAACTGGTGTCACTATAAAAAACGAATTTAATATATTTTTAGAATTATTAGACACTTTAGAGAATGCAGTCGCCATGGCTCAGCATAATATCATTCACACCTATTTTTTGCCAGTCCCAAATATACAAATTATTTTAACTAAACTCTCGAGCCTATATAAACGAGATCAACTGATACATTTTAGTAATATGCATAGTTACCTTAATCTTTTTCATATCTCAGCAACGGTTAAAGATCTTAAAATCTACATAAAATTGTCAGTGCCAATAGCCACCCAAGCACCTTACTATACTTACCATTTGATTCCCACGCCTTACCAATCCAAAGTTCTTATACCAACCAAACCCTATCTCATTGCAAGTTTACGAACCAAACTCATCTTTTGGAAAGAGGACTCCTGTCCACGGCTAGAAAATGTATGCCTGTGTAGAAAGGATAGCCCATACAACCACGACGAGTGCTACCTTCCTATTCTACAAGGAGAAAATCCACGATGTAATCTAACCAGCGTACGACTCGGAGCTACCATAGTTGAACAAATTGCAGAGACACAACTCATAGTCGTCCCAATACAAAGGACCAGAATCGAAGAAAATTGTAACACCCCCATGGACCACTTTATCGAGCAGCCCTCAATTGTTACTTTAGAGAGCTGCCCCGTAATTATCAACGACGACATCTTCAACGCCAATCACGAGCTTCCCGACGAAACGTCCCTGGCGTTACCTACCTTCAAATTGAACTCAACCCCAACCGCGGAACTCCACCTTCAGGACATCAAACTACAGGACCTAGCAGACCTTTCCACCCAACTTGGCAGCCTACACCCTGTGCAGATTAAAGACTTTGAAAAAAACAATTCTCAGAATACTATGTTTTATATTTTATTATCTATACTGTTCATGGGCTTGCTTATTTATATATATATCTCAAGTTTTGCCACCAAAAGGTAAAAATATTACTTCTTAAGAAGCCTACAGGTCCTTCAGAACCTGATAGCCTTCCACCTAGGGAAGGAGGTGTAATATGATACCCATGCTTATACCATTCCTTTTATTTTTGATAACATATCTCTTGGCAATATTACGCTTAACGTAATATAATTATTTGAATCATTTATCTCAACAGAAGCTGACACAGCCCTTAGATAAGAAACTTTATAAATACTCATTTCTGTCCTTCATTACTAACAGTGAATCTTGTAAGTTTGAAATAAACGTTTTGTTGTGTCAACCCCGTGTCTCGCTTGTATTACTATATATCATACAAATTTTAATATTAGTATTCATTCTGTAATAGTTATGTATTACAGAATAAATACTAATATTAAAATTTGCACGAGATACATATATACATCACACATCACTATAGAGTTCCATCTCCATATTATATTTCATTAAAATAAAGCCTAATAGGAAAATCTAAGAAATTAATATTTATTTCGAATGGACAATAATAGCAATGCCAAATACATCAAGTGTTATTTGTGAAATTCCGCCTGTCACAATTAGTTCTAAAAATGGTGTTTATAGAACCTTATAGAAAAATTAGTTTTATAAAGTTCAAGATGGTGATCACGTTGACAAAAGTGTAAACATTAGTTTTGTTGAATTTCACTGTTTCTAATAGTGAAATTAAAGATCTGGATCCATTTATTGAATATTTCCGTCATTTATTAACAAATTGCGATTTTTCTTTATTGATCTCAACATAAGATATTTTCGGACGAGATATTTGTAATCCATCACGTTCGTCGTCTCTCTCTCTCTCTCTCTCTCTTGGACACGTTGCGATGCCATCCGCTCCGTGGATGAGGCGCCGGCGTGTACGCCTGCGCGCGCAGCGACGCGATGACATCGGTCGCTAGTCGATCTCGTCTATCGTAACGAAGAGTTGAAAATACAGAGTCGTGGGGATTTGGGGTGATTCCGTTGCTAGGGGTTGCCCTGGGTGAAATTTAGGGGTGGAAACGGATCTTCCATGGTGAACATCATGTCCATTATCCTTCTACCTTGGTATGAGCTTTTTCCAATTGTTACCATCGGTCCCCGGTTCCTCGATATCAATTACACAGGAATGTTCGGAATTTGTTTGGCTCCCTGTGTAAATTCGCGATATTCCCGGGCAGTTGGAGCGCGCGACTGGTGGAGAAAGGTCTGTGGAATTTATATGAACTATTTTGAAGCGATTTGCCTCCGTAGAATCCACCTTAATTTAGCGGGGCGGTACTGGCGGCGTCCTACTAGGTGGTCGTGAGTACATGGTTCGAGTTACCTTTACGTAGTAGGGGCGTAGATATACTCTTAGTAAGAATCTCTTTGCATTTGTTGACACGACAACAGTCGTGTCCGAGCACAAGGAATAAATAGTAGCAAAGGATTAACTCGCTAGCCTTCTCCCTCGCTAGACTGCCAATCAAACACACACTTTCACAATACTTTTTAGTTAATGACAATAACAACGAATGAACAAACAATGTTAGAGGTATAAAGAATGTATACAGATATATGTATGTATATATACAACAAGAGAAAATATGTAACTATGGTCTCTTGTGTTTTTCCGGTCCTCCTGAAGCGTAGTCCGAACCCGCTCGGATGAGGGGGTTGTCATGGGCACCTGCTTAATCGTAGAGCTTCCGAGTCCTGGGTTGGATTTTCTCCGTCACAGTGGTGAAGTCTAGGTGCCGCCGGATGTCGGGGTTCTTCACGTACCACTGTGCTCGAAGAACCAATAACGCTAATATTAATTGGCAGGTGTAATGACCTTGATGGAGTTTTTGCGCTGAAGGTGCCTCTATTTATAGTAAATCCAGGCGGCGCGAACGTATTCTGCCTCCAGCCAATCCCAGCGCTGCTCCCATCTGATTGGTCGACGTTCAGATACTTATAACAAAATTGTTCCAAATTTTTGATTTTCAAGGGAGCTTCGCCCGTGATAGTGTTACACGGTGTATCTTCATATTTAAAACTTTAAAAGTGGAATTATTAGGGCTTAGGAGGTTGGTAAGGAGTCACCACAATTCCTTCAGTTGTTTTGAATATAAAAATCGATATATCTGAAGAGTTTATATAAGTAACATTCATTAATACAATTAATTGTATTCAAAACTTTGGAAACATACTGTATTATAAGAATTTCCAAAAGTCTTGAAGACCATCACAAGTTTTCAATATCCCTAAATTTTACAAGTATAGGAATTTAATATTAGTCGTGTTAGCGATATATTGATGCATTGACGCTATACATCAGTATTGTAATAGCCATACCAGCTATATTAATTTATGTTATATACATAGACTATTATTTTGCCGACGGTGTCAAAGCAATAATCTCACTCGAAAAACAGTGAAGTCGTTATAAGTCGAGAGAAAATTACTATAAACAATATAACGGGTGTCCAGAAAGGGTGGGGGGTATTTGTAGATTCAATAAAAAATAAACTAGAAGTCAGAAAAAATAATTTTTTTTGTTAATTTTTAGACAATGTTTTGGAAAATTAAGTACTAAAGATTATGTTCTCCAAATGTTGACCCTCACGCTGCTGGCACTCCTCTAACCGTAAACGGAAATTAGCCACCACGCGTCTACACATCTCTCTGGAAACGGCGGCCATTTCGGTGCGAATGTTGTGCTTTAATTGCACTAAAGTTCGTGGTTTGTTTACATACACTTTCTCTTTAAGGTATCCCCATAAGAAATAATCAAGAGGTGTAAGATCAGAAAATGGATTCGAATGTTTGAGAATACCGGTTCGACTGTAAAAATTCGCAATCCAGGTCACCCGTGCTCTGTTCGAACCCCACAAGCGATTGAAGAAGTGAGAGTTTCAGTGCGTGAAAATCCTTCTGAATCAATTCGCAAACTTAATAGTACTTAGTACTTAATTTTCCAAAACCTTGTCTAAAAATTAACAAAAAAATTTATTTTTTCTGACTTCTAGTTTTTTTTTTTTATTATTGAATCTACAAGTACCCCCTACCCTTTCTGGACACCCTATACAAGCGTCCACGAATATGCTATGATTATTTCAACAAAACAAAAACAGCCATCTACTTGCACATAGCTACATTGCATACACTGAGAGATGCAGTTTATAATTTCTCCATTATTACAAGTTTATCAGTGCAGTATAGTATGTAATTGATCCGTTAATAAATATGATAATTAAATATTTTTCTGAATTTTATAAAAATTATCTATATGAAACTATTCCATCTACCTGAGAATTTAAGGAACAAACGCGAAATACCCGAGATATACCTCGCTTTTCATTTTTTAATATATTTCATTTATGTTAACAGAGAATCGAAAATAATGGTTCTATTTCTCATGGATACATTGATTGTTAGCCAGTTTTAATATTATTTCCAACAAAAGTAACAACAGGCGCGCATATTTTAAATCACGTTTGTTATCATAAACTAATAACTTTTATGACCGATACTCAAGTATTAGCCATAAATTAACAATAAATAATTTAACACATTTAAAATTTCTATTTAATAGCGTTGTACCATTTTCATTTATAACGCCAAAAAAGCATGGCAAAAAGTCTTTAGATTTTATTCTGACTGAGATTTTTCCCTTTTCACACAGTAAGCGCCGACAAAAGTTACAATTCCAATTATCGAATACTTCTAGTCAAATAGGTACAATAAGAGTAAATGTGAAAGTTTTCAGGAGAAGCGGAGAAATAATAGCCAACTTTAAATGTGATAAATGATCTCTTTTTTGTTCACGATGAAGTAACTATCATCGGTTCACAATAGAAACGGAGGAATAGAAGCACAGACATTTTCAGATGCCCACAGGGTCAGGAGAAGAGTGTCTGTTCAATGAGACGCAATCATGAATATGTCTGTTACTTGAAAGCGTTAATAACAAAAAATCTTATTAATTCTATTGAACAATTGTCCTTTTAATTAGTAAAATTTTCTTAGAAAAGTGCTTGTACATAAACAAGAAGAACATCTTTTTGTTTACGCACAAGCACTTCTCTAAGAAAATTTTACTAATTAAAAGGACAATTATTCAATAGAATTAATAAGATTTTTTGTTATTAACGCTTTCAAGTAACAGACATACGGAAAACTTCATACGGGAAAGTTAAAAACTAGAATTTAAGGTACATATTTATGTTTTTGGGTTCTGCACTCGCGTTTTTAATAAGAACGCACAAACTTTGAGGAAATAACTTTAATCAGAAATACGGAAAAGTTACTAATTATTCACACGTGTATGTGGCATGAATTACATAAACAGTAAATTATAAATTGTAATAATTATCCCATCGTGGACGGTGAACGAGAGCCAGCTCGACAGGATTGGCGCACGCCGGCGATGCACAGTGGACGAAAACGCCGAAAAGCTGGCCAAAATTAGAAAACTCATGTAATCCAATCAAAAATTGGTACTTGGAGGTTTTCGAGGCCACTAATTACGAATCTGGTAATGGTTTTCAAAAAACAAAATGGCGGCTCCAATATGGTGACCGAAATTATTCAAAAGCTTATCATTCTTAGTAAACATTGGTACCCTAGGGTTCTCGACATCGTTGACTACGAATTTGACAACGGCTTTTCAAAAAACAAAATGTCGACTCCAATATGACGACCGAAATTATTCAAAAGCTTATTGTTCTTAGTGAAAATTGATGCCCAGAGATTTTTGAGGTGGCTGAATACGAATTAGATAATGGTTAAAAAAAAAACAAAATGGCGGCTCAAATGTGGCGGCCTAAATTATTCAAAAGCTTATTACTCTTAGTAAAAATTGGTACCCGGGGGTTTTCGAGGCCGCCGAGTATGAATTTGACGACGGTTTTTCAATACAGAATGGCGGCTCCAATATGGAGACCACAAAATTAAAAAATTGATCGTTAGTACTGACAATTTGTTATCGGAGGTATAGTGGGAGAAAAATAAAATTGCATTCATTAAAATCTACATTTTATTACATACAATAATAAAAATACAGAAAATATACAATACTGAAGACAGAAACATTTTTTAATCGGCCTAAAACTCATTATTATGACATCATTATGTCTACTGCAAGTTGCAACTCATCTTTCAAATGTGTTTTCAATAAGAAAGGGTTCCATTTACGTTATAGAAATTGCTTCTCCACTGCTCACAGCATCTGAAACAGAAGTAATACGTACGAAAATATTATTTTTCGAATAATATAAATGTTAATAAAAACAAAAATAAAAATCGTCGCTATTTACTTGCAATAAATATCATGAAAAAATTATTTTATTTCATAAAATAATTCATTGTTTTATGTAAAAATTGTTAATAACAAAAGAAATTGTTTATTTTTATAATGCAATGGAATTTAATAATAAATATGTGTGAAAGTAATGTCATAAATCGAATTTTACATTTGATACCGGTTGCTACATTTGACACCGCGTAACAATAAGTAACATTACAGTCACAGCCGCAGATGGCCGCAGCCAATTCTTCAATATTTTCTAAGATAAGCATTCACTTGTTAATTATACATACCTTGCAGAGGAAAATCCATTTTCCAAAACTGTTCTATAACTTATAGCTTACTTTTTATTGTACTTTTCACAAAGGCTTACGAAACGTGCGATGCGAAATACACGAAGCGCTTGCTGCAATAGTTAAATTCAGAATGCTCTTCCAAATTGTAGGGCCGTTAGCGACACCTCGGAACCGGTTTTTATTATACCTAGGATACCCTACTAAAGATTTCGAGAAAAAAAAATTCCTAAACTGGAACCTTCATTTTCTGAATTTTGGCCAGCTTTTCGGCGTTTTCGTCCACTGTGAGACGTCACGAACCGCGACATCCGGGATAACCGACGGGCCCCCTTTCTCGTCCAACTAGCGGTCCGGCCCCACTCCACTTCGCCCTCCGTGACTGGGGGTGGGAGTATTAGTCCGGGACGTCAGTATCGACACTTCCCATATCCTGGACGCCGCACAATGGGACAAACTCCCAAAAAGCTGGCCAAAAGTCCAAAGAAGAATGTCTTAAAGTGGAAGTCTTTTTTCGCGGAATATATAATAGAATGCCCGAGGAATAGAAAACACCTGCCTTTTACTACCTGGGGTACCTTTCCTCGGCGTTGCAGTATTTCAAATCACACGTGACTGTTGCGCAAATAACATCTGGACAGCAATTCAACACGAATGATACGTCTAAATTAAACGCGCATAAAAAGTTTTTTCACCGTACAAAATGGATTCCTCTCCTGATTGTATGTGTAATTGATTAGTTAAATCAATTTGTTGTAATGTTAACCGTATATATAGTTATTGATGTTGTAATGCAGGTAGCTTTTTTGTAACCCGCAAGAAATATTTTTGCAATTGAAAAAATAAGCAAAGAGATAAAATACATGTTAAATCACAGTGTTTTACACATTTTTTTTAAATACAGTAAAATTTTTCAAACTTCATTGGGGTATTGAAGGTTTAGAGAGTAGAATAGGTTTTAGGGCCAGGTAGTTTGGGCCGAATAGTGGAATACAATTTCTTGTCTAAAGTTGCTCCAAGACCTGCTCATTTACTTCTTTTATCTACAACTGACCTATCTAAACTGGCTGAAACCCATGTTATCTTCTTATTGCAGATAATCAGGTAGAAGTGTCTTCGACAAAAATGGAGATTTGCATCCTTCTAAAAGATGAACTGAATGGCAGTCTTGACGTGGCAACTGTCATTATTGAAGAAAATTTGTCACGCAAATTAGACCGTGTATTTTTCAATACGGAAACTATGAAGAATTCGTTCAAAAACGTTTTCCACAAACTACGTACTGTGTGGAAAGAATCGCATAGGAAGGAAGACTTGGAGAAAAATAAAACGTGGCTCTATTCCGTTTTATCATTGACTAACGATGATTGTGATGAAAGTACTTCTGAACAAAATAAACCGTTTGGTCGACCTTCTACAAGTTTTTCGGGCTGCAGTGACAGAACAAAACGGAGGAGAACCGAGAAACTCAGATCTGACCATACTAAAGAGGAACTCGCATACGCCACAAGGATGAGTCTTCGAGCAAGCGGGAAGACTGATGCTGCTCATATAGTAAAAGACATCACAATGGGATATCCTTCCAAAGCTTCGTCTTACCTATCTTCTGTTGACCAGGTTAGAGAAAGAGAAATGACAGCTGAAGAAGTGCTTTCGGTGTTTGTGAAGGGAAGATTTTCTAAATCTCAATACCTAGTTGTAAGATCAAGCTGTAAATTAGTAAATTGTAAAACCTATCCTACTTATAACGTAATTCGAGAAGCCAAAAATTCTTGTTATCCACTTCGTAAAAAAATGCTCTTCGCAGAAAAATGCGAATCTGTAGATCTCCAAGCATTATTAGATGTTACGGTCAAACGAATTGCTTTAGCTCAAAAGAAAGTTATTTGCAGTATGTCAGATGAAGATTTAGATAAATTAACTTTAATTTGCAAGTAGGATTGTGACGGAACTTGGGGTCAATATTCATGTAAGCAAAAATTCAACGACGATGACGACACTTTCACAGTTGCAAATATTTTTTTCACATCTGTAGTTCCATTACAGTTGTTTTTTGTTAACGAAAATAATGGAAAAACTGTCGTTTGGCAAAATCCTCTACCTTCCTCTCCGAAATATTGTAGACTGATCAAAATAGAATTTATTAAAGAAACTATGGACACATCGAAAGCTGAATCTGAATATGTAGAAGATCAAATTAAAAAACTGCTACCATTTTGTGATATCATTGTAGGTAAATCGATTACCGTAAACTATTGTGTTGCAATGACCATGGTAGATGGAAAACTTTGGCCTTTAGCAGATAATAAAGCAACACAACGCTGCTATCTATGTACAGCTACGTCGAAAGGTTTTAATGACCTTGAGAAGGTTTCAATACTTAATGTTGATGAAATAACCCCAATTTCGGCATTTCTTCATTGCATGCGCGAATCCATTGTTTTAAATGCTGCTTACACCTATCATATAGACTAGATTGTAAGAAATGGCAAACGCGAAGTGTGCAAGAAAAAGCTTCTATGGACGAATGAAAAGAAAACCTCAGGCATCTTTCCGAAAGAAATCGGGTCTTATTGTTGACCAGCCGAAACAAGGGTTTGGAAACACGAATGACGGCAACACTGCTCGTCGCTTTTTTGAGAACGCAACAATAGCATCCGAAATTACTCAAGTAGATATTCGATTAATTAACAGATTTCACATTATTTTACACGCCATATCGCCCGTGCACGCAATAGATATTACCAGATTTCAGGAGTATGCTTATAAAACTGCCGAACTTTTTTATTGAATTATACCCATGCTACTACATGCCAACATGAATACATAAGGTTCTAATTCATAGCCCACAAATCATTGCTTCGTCTTTGCTGCCCATCGGTCAGATGTCTGAGGAAACTCAGCAATCATGTAATAAGTACATTAATAAATGTAGGCAAGAGTATTCGCCTAAAATCAGCCGTGCGTTAACGATGGAAGATGTATTTTGTCGACTTTTGATATGCTCTGATCCATTTGTTTCAAGCGCTCGCAAGATTTCAAAAAAAAAAAAAAAAGAAATATCGCTTGAAGCCCGTAAGTTAATGATATATACCTGATGATATGGACACCGATGATGAAAGTGTACATAGCCTAAGTAGTTCTGATGCAGAATCAGATAGCGATTAGATATATGTAATGCAAAAATTAAATGAAACATATTAATTTATGATCTATTCAATTTTCACTTCTTATATCCTAATCCCACCACGAGTACCACATTTCACTTAAATAATGCACTTTTATATGTTACTGGTCGCCATATTGGATCCGTTATTTTGTTTTTTTTTTTTAATTTAATATCAAATTTGTTATCAGCGACCCTAAAACCCCTAAGCACAAAGTTTCGCAACGATTACTCTATTTTTTGGACTTTTGGCTAGATTTTTGGGATTTTGTCCCACTGTGAGCCGCACTCCGGTATTTCGTTGGAGGAAGGATCCGCGGCACGGCAGTTTCTGTGGTATTGGGCGTCAGCGTCGACGCCCCTGTTGGTTGGGCGTCGAGTGGTCCTGTCACCCAACCACTTCTGGTCTGCATGCCTCCTAGCATGCTGGTTCAGCGACTCATGGAATTTGCGGACGTAGGTCGTTGATAGGTTCGTAGATCGAATTCCTGGCGACGTGCGGCTTCCCGCGCTATCCATCGATGTTTTCAGAGGACGCGGCCTCCCTACCTAACACCTGTTAATCAGCGCCCCTCAGAAGAGCGCACCGTTTCCTGACCGGACGGTGTTTCACGTCAAACATACAGGAAACAGAGGACTCAACGAGGAGGCACGCTCTGATCAACGGTGGATGGCCTCCAGGAGTCTCTGACAGAAAGCGCCCCGGCACCTTCTGTTGGTTGACCCTGTGTGTAGGCGCTAGGAGGACAAGATTGTAATATCATCCCTAATTGTTGGTGTTCTCCCCGGTATGACTCTGGAACAAAAATAAACACGGAATAATACCTTTGTTCAAATGTAAGATAACTTACCGGTCGTTCGTGGAACGACGTGGTAAGCCTAGGCTTAACTTCGATACAACCACCCTACAATGAAGCAGTGCTTCCTGGTGGTGAAGCACTGGTAGATGGCGACGACGCTCGGCGAAATCCTCGTAAACCTGGAGCACGGGGTGTGCCTGGCACTCAGCGGCGTTAGCGTGGTGCAATATTACGTGGTGATGCCGTAATTCCTAGTATATCGTCGAAGCGATATGTCGTATATAGAATCCATTTTATTATATTCAAACACTCGGTATATAAAATACCTGGGTGCCGATGAAGCATTTATTTAATTTGTTGGATTGACACACAGTGACAACCGTCACACAGTGAATCGTCATTGACGCTGTCATTGATGTCGTTGAACGATTCGGTGCATGGACGGTCGGCGGTGAGACGGTGCACGACGATCGTTGATCGTCGACGGTGTCAAAACAAAAGTCGTATTACTACCAATTTTGTTTTGATTTTTTTGTTGTTGGTTGTTAATATTTATGTGTGAAGCACGGCCATAATAAATTTTGCAGAAAATATAGTCGTTTAGAAGAACACCTACTAATCAGGATCGGTGGAGCTGATCCGATCGTTCTGAGTGCTTAACTCCAAGTGAGAAGTGTAGGTTAAGATCGAACCCTGTGATCTTTACGGGTAAGCGCAGTGAGCTAAAGTGGGAAAGCAAAGTGACCGGTTGCTCGAGCTAAGCAAATGCAAGGCGCAAAGCTTAGCAAACGACTGAGAGAGAGGCCAATATTCTTAGCAGGCATAATGGCTTTTAGGGGATTATCAGCACGCCGAGCGAGATTACCGCTCTTTACCCGTCCATTGTGTAGACTGGGACTGTCGTACGAAGGTGGGCCGAGCTTCACATCCGCCATCGCGGGTCTCTACGCGAGAGGCAGTATGCCGCCCGCAAACAAGACCCGCCCAACGGCAACAGTTTACTCCCCTTGACCTCCATTGGTACTGATGCCTTTAAGTCCCCCTAGCAGGGACTTTTTCTTGGCTTGAGAATCTTTTTGGTCGCCTTGTTTCTAGCATCGCCTCGCCAGCGTTAGACACCCGGGGAGTGTCTTGTAGTGGCACGACGCTCGGGAATTTGGGTCGTATCAGGCGACTTTTCACGATAATACAGACGAACCGCATTGCTTGTATCACCGTCGGAGAGTGATTAATGTTACTCGGGAGTGACCCTTCTTTAAACGTATGGCTGTCTTCAAAAATGATCCCAGGGTTACGAATCGGGTGAGTGTGAAAAAGATACACAACCTTTCATGTGTCTTTTCTGAAACAGAAAAATGATTAAAGGGCAATAGGGCCCTCTGAGATTAAAAAACGGTTGCAATAGGGCAATCGAAAGTCGTAACAATAGGGCTCAGCTGTAATCAAAATACTGTTAAACCTGTAAAGGGGGTCTGTTGATGTTATACAACCTAGATCTTGGGTCTCTTGTGCCTTTGTGGTCCACCTGGGTCGTAGTCCGAAGCCGCTCGGATGAGGGGGTTATCGTGGGCACCGACCTAATTGTAGAGTTTTCGAGCCCTCGCTCGGATTTTGTCCATTACAGTGGTGTATTCCAGGTGTCGCCGGATGTCGGTGTTTTTCACGTATCACGGGGCGTCCACGGCACGTCAGAGGGCGACACTTTTGATGGCTTGAATCCTCGTTATGTGCGTGTAAGCAACGTAGCCCCAAGCTATCGATGCGTACATCAGTTGGAGCTGGAGGACTTATCGGATGAGAAGTAGCTTGTTCCTGAGGTTCAGCTGGCTGTTGTTTTCCGTCATCGTCCAGAGTCTGGCCGAGGTAGCTTTGGCAGGCCCCATCGCCTGCTGGATGTGGTCTCGCTATATCAACGACTTACCCAGGACAACTAAAAGGTACTTGGTCTTATGTTGTCACTGGATGTTTTCGCCGTTGAAGCTCACGTGTCCGATTGGGGTTTCCCGTGTCTTCTTGAAGAGCACCGCCGTGCTCTTTTCTGCGTTGATGGCGACCTTGCACTTATTGCACCAGTCGGCTATTTCATCCGCGGCACGTGTTGGTACGTCACTGCCATGCGCCCCTTCCTCGACTTCACAATGATCAGCGTGTCATCAGCGTACAGCGCGGTGGCTGTCCGCTCCGTCCTGGTTGACAGGTTCATGGTGAAGATATTGAAGAGGGGAGGCGACAGTACCGCACCCTGCGGTACTCGGGCCTCGATGATTCTGTAGTCCGATACAAAGGTTCTTATTCTGGACCGGAATGATTTTCCGGCGATTGACAGTTTTTCAAAATTTGTATGGACTAAACCCATAAAAAACAAGAGTGGACTAGAAGTTACACAGGCAATGAGTAACATTTTTAAGGATAGCAAAAGAAAATGAAAAAATTTAAATACGGACCAGGGTACTGAATTTTATAATTTTCACTTTAAAAACTTGATGAAAAACTACAAGATAAACCATTACAGTACGTTTACCGTAAAGAATGTAACTATAGTTGAAAGAGTTGTTAGAACGTTAAAGGAGAAATTATATAAATATTTTAGTTAAACGGATCATACAGATGGATAGATATACTCCCTGATATTGTCAAAGAGTACAACAACAGTCATCACAAAACAATAGGAATGAGGCCGTTAGATGTAACTAAACAGAATGAGAAACAAATATTTAATTCAATTTATAATAATATTAAGTTGGTAGGATCGCGACAGTACAACATTGGGGATATTGTAGGAATCAGTAAGATTAAGCATGTTTTTAAAAAGGGATATATGCCTAATTGGATAACAACTATTTAAAATTATTAAAGTACAATTCACCAACCCCACCACCTACTTGTTAGAGATATGCATCGTATACGATTTAGAGGGGTTTCTATGAAGAAGAACTACAGAAAACTCCCGATGTGTATATCATTGAAAAGGTATTACGTAGACGAGGTAAACAAGTTTATGTAAACTGGTTAGGTTTCGATGCATCTCATAATAGCTGGATTGATTCAGATAACGTACTTTTATCAAGTATTTTCAGTGGCGGCTCCTCCATTAGGTCATTTGGTCAATGACCCCCCAATATATTTCCAAACAGAAGCATAATAATGATATACCGAAATAAAATAATATATTTTTTTAAGATCTTTTAAATTTGGAATTTCCCTTTATTATCCTAACTATTCTAAGCGACCGTATAAACTCGACCGATTACTCATTCCGCATTATTACCGTTACCGATCCATTGCTTTGCATCTGTACTGGTTTTTGTATAGGGCTGGCACCCAGAAATGACCGCATTGTTCTAAATGGACGCGAAAATCGGCCGAGTATTCCCGATCTAAATTGCATTAGATGATGCGGGCTTTCTGAAGCAGCGTATGACGTGGGTTTGGGTCAACAGCCGTGCGTAGCAAATTTAGTATTGTTCGAGAGTTCGATGTGATTTTGTTCGTTATCAGTTTCTTGTAGAGATCGCGTGATATACACTCGCATGCATTTACTTTTTGTTGGTGTTTCTTGACTCGGCTTTTGTGGTGTAAATTAATATTTAAAAAATGGCAGCTACAGTGGTTGAGCGGATTAAGACTTTAAAATCTGCCAATGAGCTGACCTTTGACAACAAAATTGAGTTTAAGATCAGTGGTCGACCTTTGCCGGAACTTAAAATTCGGCAAATTAGTAAAGACAAAAACAAAGAAGTAAATCGTTATTTTCGCAAAAATATGTATGAATTAAGTGAGTGGATATACAGTTGCGAGTTGACAAATGCTTTTTATTGTTTTGTGTGCCTAATTTTTTCAAATGACATTTTATGGTGTAAAAATGGCGTAACAGATTTAAAACATTTAAAAGAAAAAATAAAAAAACACTCTTCATCTGCGGAGCATATTAAAAACTCGGTGAATTTTGCAACTATCGGTACAGTGGATATTCGATCGCAATTGGATACTGCGTATCGAAAATCGATCAGAGACTTTAACGAAAGTGTATCAAAAAACCGATATATATTAAACAAAATAATAGACTGTGTAAAATTTTGTGGGGCATTTGAATTAGCCCTAAGAGGGCACCATGAAAGTCAATCAAAATCAAGTGAAAATCCGGGAGTATTTCGTGGACTTATTAACTTTGTTTCCGAACTAGACCCAATATTTAAAGAATTTTTGGAGAAAGCAACAATTTTCAAAGGGATTTCTAAAACCATTCAGAATGATCTACTTGAATCTATGTTAGCGGTGGCGCAAGAGAAGATTAAATTGGAAATTCAATCAGCTAAATATATCGCAGTGCAAGTAGATGAAACTACGGACAGCTCGAATAAGACACAACTTATATACCTCGTCGCCGATTTCCGGTTTTTAAAAAAACAAAACTTTCACAATTTGAATTTTGGTTTAATTAAAATATTTATTGTAAGTATGTGTTTTCAATTCGAATGTTACATCATAACTGAACTATGTAAATACAGAACACAGCATAGGTTTTAATATGTTCTGTCGGCACTTCTCCAAGAATTGAGATAAGGACTGCTAGCGCAGTTGCAAAGCGGCTGACATAATTCCTCCATCCCTAAATTGAGGCATATTTCAAGGAGTGAAAAATGCCGAAGTGCTGGGTTGCAGCTGGTCACTACCGGGTTCGTTGGTCGTCCTTCTTCTTTTTCGGATAAATGCATATGTGAAATATAGGCCAGTAAAAATTAAAATAATATATATTGGGATTGTCCAAAAAGTATTGGTCCATGTAGTTCGATTTTGAGTGAGATCGATAGGTATCAGACTTCGTTGTCAAGTTCGACGTTTTCTAAATTTATTTTGGTTGGAGAAGGTACAGGTGAATTATGTTGAATAATGATTTCTGGTAGAAGCATTGGCTGACCTTCACTGATTGACTTTTCATTAACATAAATCGATTCATTTGTTTGGATCTGACACCCAAAAGGTAGATTGATAAGATAGTTCCCTTGTAGTGTTGTAAGGTCCGTACGTTGGCATACCGTTCGTATTTTAGTGGGTTTTGGGAAAACCGTTATGTAATGTGATTCGTCGATTTGTTGCACCACAGTATCGGCGATTTGTATGGGTGTAACTACACAATTTTCATGGGTGGACTCCAATCGTAATAATTCAAAGATGCAATCTTCTTTATTGATCCCGTTGATTAAATTATTTTCAGGGCAATAGTAGTCAGGGTGTAACTTGATACAAGGTATCGATGTATACTCGTAGAGGTTTTCGTTCATAACCAGATAGGTATTTTTTGGAACAATTGTTGTGAGGTTTTGGGTAGGAATCGAGTAAAAATGATAATAGGAAAATATTTGGGGGTAAATAATTGGGAAATGAACCACGAAAACAATTTTTGTACCTGAGTAGTAAGCCTCAGTGTCAACTAAATTATAATACCTATGAGTATTTTTTGAATTGCGTGGAAAAATTAATTGATTGACTGTATTATATTTTATAATAGTATCTAAAATTGATTCAATTCATCGATTCATCGATTTTCAAAATGCTAGGGTGCAATGTACCTAATCTGGCGAAAGTGACTGAATTTTCAACGTCACTTAATAATTGCAAAATTAGATTTAATGTCGAACTAATTTGATCTAAGGTATTTTTGATTTCCAGATAATGATTAAAGTCAAAAATAAATTTATTTAATTCTTTTCTCATTTTATTTAAAGCGGAAGTAATTACAATTTGGTTATTTCTAATTAATGTCATTGTTTTATTGAAATTATCAATCATTTGAGTGGTAAGAGAAATTTGTCTGTTTAATTTTTGAGTGATTTCTTTTTGATTATTTTGCAGATCGGAAATTGCTTGATCGTAACGAGCAGCATCATTTGCATCTAAGTTTCCAGAAATACTTTTGATTATGGTGCCTAATTCATCAATAAGACCACGTTTAACTCTACTTGTAGGGCTTAGAGAATTGAATTTTTGTTCAGCTAATGTTAATTGATATTGCAGAGCTCTATCAAAATTACTTAATTCAAAATAGTATGATTGATTGAGGGTTTCGTTTATTGTAATAGTTATATTTATATATAGCTGTTTTAGTATTCTTATCTCATTTTCGATAGGGTCTAAGTCAAAATAGTGGATAAAGGTGTGTATTGGATTTAACTTTGGCTGTACCTAATTTATACGGGAGAATCCCAGGATTCTTATTTAGGTTAGTTATCGTTACTTCCTGAAGCATGATCTTGGATATCACCAGGATCAGGATGAACAGTTAGTTCCTGTAACAATTTCTTTTTATTAGACCGGGCTCTTCTTGGATTTTGTTTATGTAATATATTATTAATAGTTTTTAGTTTTATTTTCCTGTTTTGAATAACTTTGTCTCTAGAAAATTTTGGATTTAATTTATTACGATTTTTTGTGGTAATTTTCCTGTATGCGTCAGTGTCTGGTTCATATGTCAAAGGGTCATGACGATTCTGTCGTTCATTATGACTTTCAATAACATGTTCTTTTTGTTGAGATAATTGTTCATTTAATTTTTTGTAAATTTCCTTAGTGGTTTCGCGATGTTCTTGCATATAATTATTCATTAATTGTTGATTTAAATTGATGTCAAAGGGGTCTTTAGTATTTAAATGTCCATTAATAATGTCAATAGGTTTCTGTTTGGTAATTGAATGTACGGAATTATTATAACCTAATATAGCATATGGCATTTGACTTAAAATATCGATTTTACCTTTATTTTTTGCTCGTATTACTCTTAAATGTTCAATGATGGTGGAGTGAAATCTTTCGATTGGTCCGTTAGATTGGGGATTATTGACTGTAATATAATGAGTTTCAATTTTATGAATTTAAAAAAATTCTTGTACTATGGAATTTTTTAATTCAGTTCCGTTATCCATAATTACAAGCGATGGTAACCCATGATGGGTCATGAAAATTAGAAAAGCTTTAACAACTTCTGTACCCAACATACCTGCTAGGGGGTAAGCTTGAGCATATTTAGAAAAAGTATCGATGAGTGTCAAAAATGTTTGTCCTTGTGCCTGAAAGGTATCAATATGAACAATTTCGAAAGGTCTTGATGGTGTAGGAGTTATCATTAATTTTTGTTTAGGTGGATTTCTATCATATTTATTGGATTGGCAAATTTCGCAATTATTGATATAATTTGTAACGTCGCTTTTTAAACCGGGCCAGTAATATGATCGTCTTATGCGAGTTTCAGTTTCTAAAATCCCTCTGTGATTGGTTTTACCTTCGTCATAATTTTTTATTGTATCTTTCTGTAAGTCTTTTTCTATAACATCCTGTAAAATGCTATTACACTTAATTAGTTTGTATGCTGAATTTAGAAACGATGTCTCATCTTTAAAATAAATACCGTACGTAAATTTTGGGTCTAAATAATTTTTGAAAAAATCAATTACATCTTTTTCTAATTCGAATACAGACCACTGGGAGGAAATTCGTTTTTTATTTGGAAATATTTGTCTAATTTCTGATTTTGCGGGTGAATGTAAGACAAACGTTATATCTAGTTGAAAATCGAATAAATTTAGTGCTTTCTCTGATATTGGAAGTTCCTGTATTGGATTTTCGTGACTTGTATGCACAGTGTCGCTTTCTTCTGGTTCCTCTGCAGAGATTGTCTCTTCGGAGTCTCTTCTTTCTGGTTCGTCTGCAGATATAGTTTCTTCGGTATCTGTAGTAGGTCTTCTTAATGCTGGTGGGCATGGTTCTTCAGTGACGTCTTCCATTCTTGGTTGTTCGCTGGCATTTGCGATTATTGACAGATTATCGGAATTATTTGGTTCTGGTCCTATTGTGCTCAGGGATCGATTATATTGATCCATAAATTCCAAGAATTCTTTTGTGTGTATTTCAATGCGAGAAAGGGCATCAGCGTTGGTGTTGCATTTACCTTTTTTATATTCTACTTCATAGTCGAATTCCTCCAATTTGAGCCGCCATCGAACTAATCTCGAATTTGGCTCTTTTAATGACATTAGCCATTTGAGGGGTTTGTGATCTGTTACAATTTTGAACCTACGACCGAATAAATAAGGCCGAAAATATTTTGTCGCCCATACAATGGCCAAAAGTTCTTTCTCTATAGTACTAAAATTTTGTTCCGAATCGTTCAATGTTCGAGAAGCGAACGCTACCGGTTTATCGCTTCCAATAGTCCCTTGCGATAAGATTGCGCCAATTGCGACATTGCTCGCGTCTGTCGTTAAAATAAAATCTTTAGAAAAATCAGGGTATTGTAGAATTGGTTCATTAGTTAGTAATTTTTTACAATCTTCGAAACATTTTATAAATTGGGGGGTATGTTCAATTTTTGAATTCTTTTTTAAACAAACAGTTAATGGTTTCGTAATTCGCGCGAAATCTTTAATAAATTTGCGGTAATATCCGAGTAAACCGAGAAATCCTTTGATCTCGTTCGTTGTTTTTGGTAATGGATATTTTTCTATTGCCATAATTTTGTCCGGGTTGGGCTTAACCCCGTCTGGTGTCACGATGTGACCAAGATAAGCCACTTCTTTTTGCAAAAATTCGGACTTGTCCAATTGGATCTTAAAATTAGTTTCTCTCAGTCTTTGGAATATTTTTGATAGGTTGACAAGATGTTCTTGTAATGATGTCGAGTAAATGATGATATCGTCTAGATAAACCAAACATATCTCATTTTGTAGTCCTCTTAGTATGTTGTCCATGACCCGTTGAAACGTCGCTGGGGCGTTCTTTAGGCCGAATGGCATCCTGACGTACTCATAGTGATCATTTTCCACATTGAAGGCTGTTTTGGGGATGTCTTCTGGATTCATCTCAATCTGATGGAATCCACTTGCCAAATCCAGCGTTGAAAAATAATTGCACTTCCCTAACTTGTCTAGGACATCTGAAATGTTGGGCAGGGGGTACCTGTCATCGATGGTCTTCTCGTTGAGTTTTCGGTAATCCACAACGATACGCCATTTCTTCCTTCCGGAGGCGTCTGCCTTTTTCGGCACAATCCATATCGGTGAACTGTAGGCTGAGTTACTCGGGCGTATAATACCTTGTCCTAACATTGATTTTATTTGGCGTTCCACCTCAGGTTTATGTATAAATGGGTACCTATATGATTTAATATACACCGGATCATCGTCTTTAGTTTTTATGCAATGTTTAATTTGATTGGTAAAAGTTAGTGATTGATTTTCAGTATGAAAGATGTCCGCATATTTTCTACATAATTTAAGTAGTTGTTCGCGTTCCTCGGGATTCATATGGGATGTGCGAATTAATTTATTAACGTCTAAATTATTTTTTTTGTCACTTGTGGTAGTCATGTCTACATAATATAGTTCATAATTATTTTCCGAAAATGGTATGGTTTTAATTGGATCTGTTAAGGGCAATATAATTTCTTTATCTGTTTTATTGGATATTTCTACTAAAGCAAAGCCATTTTCTGCCACGGATAGAGTTTCAGGTATTTCACAATTTTTAATTTGTTGATGGGGTATAATTATTTCACCTTGTTTTTGAGTAACAGGAATTTTGGTTACCGTTCGAGTATGTGGACTGATTTTTAAATTCAATAAAACTTGTTGACCTGATTGCTGATAATGAATAGGAATAGAACAATTAGGTGTTACTAATTTTGAATTTACAAAATCTAATTGGGCATTTAAAAGTTTTAAATTATCAAGTCCAATAAGTCCGTCATAAACGTTATGAAAATTAAAAAGATAAAATTTTAAATTTTCTTTTTGTTTAAATTCTGGAAAAATAGGAATTTCTGCGCAATATTTATGAGATGATGTTTGAAATAGTGCAGATACAGTAAAAGGTTCATAAGAAATTTTGTCATAATAATATTTTGAGGCAATTTCGGGATTTAAAAATGATTTAGTACTGCCTGTATCTAAAAGAAGTTTTAGGGGTGGTTTTGAAATTTGAATATATGGCAGTTCTTTTTTATTGGTCGAAATATGATATTCTACTATGTTTCGTCGATTGAGTACAGGTCCTCTTGAAAATTTTCGAATTGTTCCTCAGCAGGATGTAAATATTCATATGTCTGTTCTTCGTCATAAGAATATTCAGGGTTATCAATTGGTTGGTTATCTAATTCCGCATTAAATAATTCTTCCGAAATAAATTTAGGCTTTTGACTATTATTTTGGAAAAAATTATTTTGTGTTTGTCGTCTTAATTGAGGTGTCGTATTTCTAGTCGATACACTCATTGGCGTTGGTTTATTTTGTTGATTGTTATTATCACTTGATGGTTTCCAGACATTTTGTGGTCTGCCAAAAACTCGTGAATTAGTCAAAAATCTATTAGGATTAGGATGTCTTTGAATATTTATTGGACCGCGTGGAAAGTTAGAACTCGTTGGTTGTTGTTGGTACATTATTAGCCTAGAAGGGCCACTCATTTGTGAAAATGAGGGGTTATAAAAATTTTGTGAGTGATTTACAACAGGTTTCTTAACTAAAACATTAGAATTTGGAATAGATTTTTGAAAATATTTAACGTTATCTTCCTCAGAAATAAATTGTAAAGCTTGGGCAAGAGTTGTGGGTCTCATTGCACGAATTATAGGTCCTAAAGGCTCTCTTAATCCTGCCAAAAATGTTTTTAAAGCTTGTTTTGTAAAAAAACTACGTTTACATTGCCTTTCTGCAATTTCGCAATGAAGGTCAATATAATTACAAATTGTATTTAGCAAATGAATAACCTTTTCGTGAAATTGATACGGTGTTTCATTTGGTTTTTGTCTTAAATTTACTAAATCTTGATTCAAGCAATTTTCGTCTCTTTGATCGCCAAAATTTTGAAGCAAAGCAGTTTTTATATCGTCCCAATTTTATGTGCCGTTTATTGCGACAATCTCTTCTGCTCTTCCCTCTAATTTATTTAAAATACCATTCATTAAAAGTGTATTTTGGAAATTATTAGCATTTTGTCTATCATAATAATGATTTAATATTGATTCCGAAGCACTAATAAATCTATGTAATTTATTTGGATTGCCATCAAAATTTGGAATAATTGATAGATTTTTAATATCTAAAATTGGTACTTGATCGTTCGGCATATTTAAATTATTTTCAACAATATTACTTTCACTACTCTTACTACTTTCACTAGAATTACTTATCGTTTTGATTTTTAATTGACTGAAAAACTTAACTAAGGTGTTCTCTAAATCCTGATTGTTTTCGCTTAAGGAATCAATGGATAAAGAGGAGTCTGACATGAACAAAAAAGACTACTTACAACATCGATGCCTGTATTCTCGACGGCGGTTGCTGTCCTTAGGTTTTCCTCGATGGAGTCCTTGCGGTTAGCACTCAGTATATTGTTCTTTTTTTTGTGTAAGTCCGTTTTTTCGTTTAAGAGTTGAAACTCACAGGTTTTTCACGATGAAAGTCCCACGAAAAATCCGTTCCCGACTGCGCCACTTATATACCTCGTCGCCGATTTCCGGTTTTTAAAAAAACAAAACTTTCACAATTTGAATTTTGGTTTAATTAAAATATTTATTGTAAGTATGTGTTTTCAATTCGAATGTTACATCATAACTGAACTATGTGAATACAGAACACAGCATAGGTTTTAATATGTTCTGTCAGCACTTCTCCAAGAATTGAGATAAGGACTGCTAGCGCAGTTGCAAAGCGGCTGACATAATTCACAAATGGTGTTTATTATTCGTTATGTTTTGTCTGGTATAGTTTATGAACGATTTTTAAAATTCACAATTCCTCCCGGCACTACAGCCGAACACTTAACGAACGTCATTTTAAATGAGCTAGAATTTTTAGAAGTAAATAAGACTCCTAAAAAATTAATTGTACAAAGTTATGATGGTGCATCTACTATGAGCGGACGATTGGGGGAGTGCAAAAAAGGATTAAAGAATATTATCCCGATGCAAATTTTATACATTACTATGCACATCAATTGAACCTAATATTACAAAAAGCGGCGAGCCAGAATTCAAGCGTCAAACTCTTTTTCACAAATTTGCAAGCATTTTCAGCATTTTTTGGTCGATCTCCAAAACGTACCGCTGTTCTGGATGAATGTGTAAAAGTTCGTTTACCTAGAGCTGCACCAACTAGGTGGTGTTTTAATTCGCGTTGTGTGGAAACAATATTTTTGTATAAAGACGATATAATCACATGTTTAGAAAAAATAATTAGTAATGTCGATGATTTTGATGCTACCAGTGTTAATCAGGCAATAGGGTTGCAAGCATTTCTGAATAACAAGAACTTTTTATTTTGGTTAAACTTTTTTCATTTAATAATGCCACATGCTGAAATTCTTTTTAATCAACTCCAAAAACGAGGCATTGATGTGCTATCTGTTAAGACTAATATAGACTCCTTTAAAAATTCGATTCAAAATATTCGAGACCAAATTCTAAATAAATTATCTGAAAATGAATTTTCGCATACAGTTAGTGCAGAAAGAATGAAGAAAAATGAAGATCCTAACCGACGAACCGCTTTGGAAGTGTGTGATATAATAGCATCCGAAATTAATCATCGTTTCACATTTAGTGACCATCTTATAATAACCCAACTTTTTTTTGTTGATAACTTTGAAGAGTATAAAAAGAATTTTCCGGGGAATATTTTGAAGTTAGTTAAAACGAGTTTCCCGTACATAAACCATATAAAACTTAAAAGCGAACTGGAAGTAATATATGACCGGGATGATTTTCGCGGAAATTCTGGGGCTGTAGGGTTACTTCAGTTATTTATTAACAATGGACTTAGTGAAACATTTTCGGAAACAGTGCATTTGTTGACAATTTTGTGTACGTTACCGATGACAACGGTAGAGAGCGAGAGATGCATCTCTACCTTAAAAAGGATAAAGACATTTTTAAGCAACACCATGGGGGAAGATAGGCTCTCTGCGTTGGCCATGTTAAGTATTGAGAAGACCTTTATAAATAATATTGTAAATTACAATGAAGAAGTAATCAATCATTTTGCGAGTGCCAAAGACAGAAGGATTGAACTAAAATTTAAAACTGTTTAGGTGAGTTAACACATATTTATTGTCATATATGCTCTTATTTTTAACCAATAAGTTGCTGTTACACCTTTGGCATTGATTACGTATTACGTCGTGTTTTTCTTGAAATTGACCCCCCCGAAAAATTGGCCACGAGCCGCCACTGAGTATTTTTATGAGCAAAACATTTTTATGATAGTAGAGGGGTCTTTTTTAACAATGTTTATTTTAATTTAAATATCGATAAAAAGGAGTTGAAACCATAACCATTCATTAGTATACCGCAACTATGGCATCAGTAACATTTAGTCCCGAGTCTGACTACTGGAATGAAGTGGATAGAGTTAGTGCACAATATGGAGAAGCTGCGCAAGACAAGGGTCGGTATCTTTTAGAATACAATACTGACATAAAAAATTCTGTATATAAAGTAACTACGAGATTATTGCCGCAAGAGGTTATGTTCCTGCTGTAGGAATTTTACTGAACGTGAATCCAGACTTCACTAAATTAGATAATAGAGAAGATTGGGATGATTTTATTACTTACCTTCAACAATTTATTGTGGATTACTTCGATGTGGTGACAGAACAGCCTGAAGAATAGAATAGAAATAAAGTTTTCACATTATGCTCTAATATCATCGCAAATTATTGAAATCAAATTGTTAAAAATAAGTAACGGCTTCTGCATATTTCATTTATCTGATAAAGTTTTTTGTGAGCTCATCTGCACCAATAAAATTATATCATCTCATATGGACATATTAAATAGTTTAAGTTTTGAACAGTTCTATATTAACTTTTTAAATGTAGCTAATAATATTTTAAGTGAATCTAATTATGAATTGTCACCATATACTGTTTTGTTAAATTTATGTGACTTATATCCATGTAATATTCAATCATACTGTATACGTCAATATTTATTTTATAATAAAGATATTATTCTTAATGATTTAGATAGAAAAATGTATCTACTGAAAACAAGTGCTTAAATAAAAAGATATTAATATAAAGTGGGTTTTCCTTTAGGTTAGGTTTTGAAATAAAAATCATGATAATATAAACACATATTTAATACCATAATAGTAAAGAAAAAATACATATTTGTTATCATAAAAATACATAGATAAGAAATATAACAGAGATTTAAAGTTGATGTGAAGCAAAAAAAAATATTTGCAATGAAATTACTAGGTGTCCATTATGGAGTAGTGACGCCATGGGAAAGTATCGTGAACTTCAGGAAGAGTGTATCTCTTGTCGACGAAGGGATTAAGAGCAATTTTTCTTTGCTCAACGCTGTATACCTCATGTAATTTTGATTGTATACAGCGCTGAGTTTTATTTAGTAAACACTCTTCCTGGGGCTTTTTATTTGCAAATATCTGCAGGCAGTTCAGTTTTCACAACATTAGACTTCACGCCTTTTGCTTTTTTAACTATTTTGTTTGATTCAACTGTATAGGTATACTGTTTAGAATGTAAACCTATGAAATGAATCATTATTTTCCCATTATTTTCATCCTTCATTAAACCGGGGATTTTTTTATTTATTAAAGGAATATTCCAGCAATTATCTTGGGGATAATCACTAGTATACATCATTACACTGAATTTCGTCCAAGAGACTGTCTGTGTACAAAAGTTTATATTTTTCGACAGGGAGTTTCGTTAACATGTATTGATAGTGAAATTCATATACGCAAATTTTAGAAATGTATAAAATGGACATTCCTATATACAGAAATTTATTGAATATAGTGCCAGATTTTTTCCGTTTCAATGGCCATAAGATTAGCACTGAAAATGGATCTGTTTTGAAAATTCAATATTGCAATCGTTAAGTTTTTCACAATTCCACAACATGATCGTTTAGCTTATCCTGAGATCTAAAATAATCTATCACAAAAAAAAATTATATTTATTTTTTGAAAACTGATAATTTAAAAGTCTAGATAAATCTTTAATATAACAATAATGGAATTTAATTTTTACTTGTTCTTCATTATCTGACACGGTCGGTTCAAATTCATTTATTTTTGAAAATATTTATCCTGAACTAATAATAAATTTACATGTTTGTCTAATTTTCATTTGGTTATACGGTGGGTAACAACAGAAAATTTTGATATTGAATCCATTTCCAAACTAAATTCATTAACGGAGATGGCATTATTTTTCTCAAATTTAGAAATTTGCGGTGACGTCATAGGAAATTCAATATCTCTTACGAATAATACTGTTGCGTAATGAGGATATGATGATGTTCTTTCTGAGTGTTTTTCAATGGGATGAAGAGCACTGACAATGGCCCATGCGAAACAGACCTCATCATATTTGTTCTTAACATTAATGCAAGCCTGCTTTTTTGCAATTTTTTCCGGTAGTTGAACCGGTAAGATGAACCATTCTCAACTTCATATTTATTTATATTAACTTCTAAACTAATAATTTCACTTAAGTCGCCCACCCAGTGCCTGATTCGGAAAATTCTTATAGAGCGTTAACAATATCATGACTTCAAACCATTGATGTAAATCTCTCCCTGCATCAATTACCTTATTTTTTGTATTAATTTTTTTTTCAATAATTTCATGTTTCAATAAAGCATGGTTCACTTTAAGCATGGTTACTTTTTTCATGTCATTAATTATTCTAATTTTGAAAAAGTGAAATGTTTCATTGAAAAATTAATTCAAATCTTTATGTTTTATATTAATAATTACTCCAGTACGAACCCTATTATTAAAAGCCGATACTAATTCCTTCCATTTGACCCGATTACTATGTTTTTCTACCAGTTCCGATCCAATAATTTACTTTCTAAATGATATTTTTAAATTTTTTCAAATGCCTTAAATTAGTTTGAAGTATACGCAGTATACCGTGACCGTGAGCCTTTCATATCATCTGTGACGACATTTTTTCATACGTTACCACATATCCGGTCCACGATAGATCAAGACGCTGAATTTGCTGTTTTTCTTTCGTGGGAATTTACTCTCATCGATATGAAGTCATAAATTAATTTTTATTGATTTATCCTCAGATTACAAATAAAGTGTTTTGTCTAGCAGCAGATCATTTTGCAGTTTGTTTACATTTCAGTCACGTTCCCTAAACCAGCCGACGATGCTTTCTTCAATAAGTCAAGACTTGTTTGTGTGTGTTTTAACGCCGAATTTGAATTTTTTCGTTGGGTTGCTTTCGCTCTCACGCCGCAGCATTGATATAGGAAGTCATAAATTAATTTTTATCGGTTCTCTTATAATAACTTTTTCAATAGACGTTGTTTGCGTGCAGTTTCTCACATGGTTAATATTACCAAATTTTCTGACTATTTCATATGGCTACATCGCGATTGTAAAAAATGTTTTTATATTATACAAAATCTGCATTCCACAGTTTGCTTTTTACAGACCATAACTAATCTAGTAATATTTTTATTACGTTAGTATTTTCTTGGGTAAGACTGAAGACGTTTGCGTTAGTTTAATATGACAGACTGTGGCATTGAAGGTGAATTATCATCATCATGTTCATCATTTTATTGGAAATATGTAGATGGTATACTTTTAAAATATGCTAATCAAATTAAACAAGAGAAATTTCGTTAATGGACTTGGATTGGTATGATTTCATTGCGAATATTAATATCATACCCGATAATGATAAGGAAAAGACTTTTATCGAAACTAGAATTGAATTTGAAAATTTTAAGATAACTAGTCAGTTATTTATGGAAAAATATATATTGATATTGAAGACCAATGACAATGTTATTTATTTGGATGATGAATGTATCAAACATATTATTGAAATTAAAGATTTGATTAATTATAGATTAAATTATAAAAACACTTATATTTTAAGGACTTTTAATACCTTTTAATAAAACCATACCATATCTTAGTAATTTTAACAATAGTGATAATGAGGTGTATATTGATAAATTAAAAGGTATATATAATTTAAACATATATGAACAATCTTACTGTTTATTAGATTTTTTAGAATTTAATAGGAATACAATTCTTGCAGATATTGGGAAAAATGTATAATAGTAATTAAAAATAAAACTTTTATATAATAATATCACGTGTGTTTTTGTGTTGAAATTTATATTCACCAAAATTATTTATCAAAGTCTAATGTTTCTTGGAATATCTGTAGAAACCCATAAATCTCTAGCACTTCTCATATTTTCACATACAACTTTACTAGATAAATCATATAACCTTTTTATATTAAACTACTTACTACTAATTTTCATGCTTGTACTAACATAACACAAATTGATTTGTATCCACTCTATATGACATTGACAAAATTAACATTTTGCTTGATAACACCCCTTCTTATTTTTCTTTCCTTTTCTTCATTCAAATTTCACACCTAGGAAGGTGTGAAATTGGTAAGGTAGGAACCTTACCAATATCCTCGCTCCCTAGTTCTCAGATTTAAAATTTCTCGCGTACCTGCCATCCGCGCTCCTAGTCCCTAGATTTCACATGTCTTCCTGTATCGTTAACACTGTTTTTTTTTATCCTATACTTATATTCCGCTAAATATTCTACCATCCACGCTCCCTAGTCTCCAGATTTTTAATAGTAATTAAAAATAAATATATAATAATATCACGTGTATTTTATTTCTTCGCGTTGCCATTTAATTGTAAGAACTAGCCAACTATATCATTTATGTCTGAATCACCACACTTAAACAGGTAGGTAAAAATCCATATCAATAGTAATGATGAGCAATATATGCAATCTGTAAATAATATAAATTTAAAAAAATTATAAGTAAATTCCAAATAACCAATACTGAAACACTATTCAAAACCTTCTTATGACTTCAGCACTTGATTACCTTGTATTTGAACAGAAGCTATAAATTATCATTTTAAAATAATTATGTGAGTGCTGTCATTCTTTTTTCTTATCGAATATGATTTTTACACTTTAAATAACGCTTGAAGGAGACGAATTTAGATGGAAGTTGTTCTATTATGTTAATATTGGACCTAAATATAATGATAAATGTACTTACTATTCTTCACATAATACATTTTTTTGGTCTATAACTTTTTTACTTATTAACTTATCAAAAATATGTCTCTCGTGATTCTGTTCAGTTAATTTTTTAATAAATTTTAGTCTTTGATTGAAATCGGATAAAGTTTAAGATAAGGCCCTTTTGGCATATTTTATCGTAGACACCGATGCCAGCAGCAAGGGAATTGGAGGAGTACTGTTGAAAGAACAGGATGGACAGGAGAAAATAATTGGCTATTTCACAGTAAAGCCTTGTCCAAACTCGAGAGAAACTACTGTGTAACTCGACGGGAGCTTCTAGCCGTAGTTAAGACTTTGGAGCATTTCCATAAGTACCTGTACGGACGAAGATTTCTGTTAAGAACCGATCACGCTTCTCTTAAGTGGCTACTCCAACTCAAAAATCCAGATGGGCAAATTGCGAGATGGCTCCAGCGATTACAAATCTTTGATTTCACCATTAAGCACAGAGCTGGAAAACATCACCACAATGCTGACGCCATGTCTAGAAGGCCATGTGTAAATGATAACTGCCAGCACTGTTTGAATCTGGAGCAGAAGGAAGGATTCCCTCAAGTGACTTGTTGCCTAACGAATGTACAGCCGGATGAAAATTGGGATGCCAATCTAGCCGAGGATCAAAGGAAAGACGAACATATTGGGCCTATAATGCGTCGGAAAGAAATAGGAGAGAATAGACCATTGTGGGCGGATATCAGCGACCTCAGCGCAATTACGAAATGTTACTGGGCTCAATGGGACTCACTGGTTATTGACGCCGGGGTTCTGAAAAGAGTTTGGGAACGTCCGGATGGTGCAAGGAATCGATTACAGATCGTGCTACCCAAGAATAGAGTGGCCGAGGTTTTGGAAACTGCTCACGGCGGAACTGGAGAAAGGCACTTTGGGGTAGTTAAAACGATGGGTAAAGTGAAGGAACGATTCATAGATTCGACAGAAGATTGGTGCAGGAAATGCGACGTCTGCGCTAGCAGCAAGGACTCAAACACTCGGCGCCGGGGACGCAGGAAGCAATACAACGTACCTTTGAGCGAATTGCTATCGATGCAACATACAGTGCGAAAATTAGTTTATAAAGTTAAAGTAGAAAGAAAGTTAGTTAGTTAGTTTCACTTGTGAATAGTTGAGTTGTAAATAAGTGTTCGAGAAATAAAGAACTTTCTAGTAAATTCGTTACAATATATATATATATATATATATATATATATATATATATATATATATATATATATATATATATATATATATATATATATATATATATACATACATACATTCCGATTCCGGAATGCCGAACAGTTCTTCCATGGCTCCGATACTCGTAAGAAAAGCATTATCCACAACAACGCCCCACTAGCCTGTGATGTTAGTTACCGTGAATCTATAATGTGCCCTAAGTAAACTCAGAGAACCCAAGATGACCGCTTTCTGTATTTGACCTGCCAACCACTCTACCGATTTTTGACAAGCCGGAATAATCTTCAGTTCCGACAACACCGTAGGCTTCATCCATCTGAGAACACCGATAACCAGAACCGTCATCTTAACAGAGTAGCCTGGGTACAGCGTCCGCAACTCATACTGGTCCGTTTCTCCCGCTCCTTCAAAGTGATGTTTTTCTCGGCAGGAGCCGAGAACTCGATGACATACATCACCTTGGTTTGATGGTAAAGAATATATCATCTAATAGTTACAAGTATAGTTGGGTGTTATTATGCAACGACGAAAGCCTCATCAACTTATTTTTTAGAAATATCAAAGTTAAGATTTTGATTTTTAAATCTTTAGCCTTGCCACTAACATGCGTATGCTATGTTTTCGATACCAACTTCTCTACTAACTATTTTAGTCAAATATATGTTTTTTTTCAATTTGTCAATTTTTTTGGTAATAAATGATAATAAAATTAGAGAATGAATGGTATTTACTCCAGGATGGAAATATGTACGTAACACACAAATACTTACTAACAATATATCGGGTAAAGGACATGTATCCAGTTGCGAGTATAACACCGAGCCTTATTATCCAATGATGAAAGATTCATCAACCTCGTTATGACTATTAACTATTTCACAGAACTTCATTTTGATCTTTGAAATATTTTTCAGATATTTTAAATATAGGATGATTCTTGATACCTTTGTCAAAGTTCCTTTTTTCTCAAGCCGTAAATTTTTCTAGATTTCTAACTGGAGTTTTGAATTCATTTTTGGATTCAGGAAGGGGTGTATATAATGGAAACAAATTGAAATCAAATTCACAACAATATATTTAATTGAAATGTTAATCTAGAAACCAGCTTGTTCATGAAATACTCCACGTGTTGCTGCATAGTTTATAATAACAAATATCGTGGTGGTTACTGGTTTAACATGAGATAAGAACTGTAGGAAAAAGTCAATGATCAAAACATAATCACAAATGCCGATAGCTGGATTTATCTTGTAGGAATTTATTACTAGATTTATTATTAGTTATAAGGAGATCCACACGAATTTGTTTGTCAGTATATATTAAACATTACAAAAATATAGATAATTATTAAAGAAATGTATGAAGTTATCATATTAAATCAACTTTATACTCTGATATCTGTAATTTAATTATTTTATAGAACGAATCTAACCATCTTCTAATTTGGATGGTGTGAAATTTTCTAGCATTTTTTACAGACTCCGTATCATATTTATTATTTGCTCTCAGGTCAAAGTGATGTGCAGCGTCAGGTATAATTACCGCTAAAATTTTACTTGAAATATTGCTTAGAACTCCTCCACTGGACCAAGGATCCAACAGGCCATTACTAAATACTATATTAGAAAAATATCGCAAATTTTTTCCACCATATTCTAAGATAGGCACGTCTTCGCTTCTCGGTCTCATATTATATTTTTGGAAACAGTCATCTGAATATTTTTTAAAGTTCCATTCGCTGTTCTCAAACATATCTAGGTTAGTAGAACATATAGGCATTATCATGTCAGTACAAGCCTAAAAAGATAAAAAATAGATATAATACATACAAAGTATCACAACCGTAATTTTTACTAATTAGTAATTATTGAATACTGAAGACTTATCATTTAAACTATGCATTTTTTATTTTTGGAATATAACGATATCAAACATAGGAATATAGATATTAAATACCAATGGTAAACTAACGTACTTATGCATTTCATTGAACTCTGTAGTAACCCCATAGTTCCCACTAACCATGGATGAGTTACGTGACACATATCGATGATAATGCACGAAAGACGACACCAGTCTCAAGTTTCAAGCCGAGTCAGGAGCAATAGCAGAAACATATCATACTAACACAATTTACTTATTCATTTTAGAAATTAAGTTAGCTGTAATTTGTATGTCTTAAACAGTAGACGCAAATTAACTGAAAAATAGCTTTCTGTTTCTTAGTCTTTTCACCAGACAACAGTGTTAAGTCGCGAAGGCTGGCGGTAAATAATTTGTTCTGCAAAAAACAGTGGCGGCTCGTGGTATCCATATTAGGGTAGGCGATAGCGGCGTGTGAGCTTCATCAACCCTTAAAAATAGCGCCGCAAGCGAAAATTTTTTAAATTTTCAAGGTCACGCGTTTTCCTGGTACTTCAGAATTTCAATGATTGAATTTCATTTATACAAAAATATAGACTTTCACAAGGATTTTTTGAACTTAATACCTCTTTGTTATTCGTGAATAATAATAGTTATTGTGGATATAAATAAATTGGAATAAACGAAATATATTTATTGAGTATTATACCTATATTATGTAAATTGGGTTGGCAATAATACATTATTTTAGGGCGCTTTAGGGTATAGGCCTCCTCCTCCCCTCACAGCCTTCCTTAACCATCGCTATTATTGACTGACAATTACAAAGTGGATACCTACTACTTTTTATAATTTAAATTAATGCGCCTATCTTTAATTAATGAAAATTTGTTAATTATATTTTCCGTGAAGTCATCAGATTTCTGAAGTGTGCTAAATAATTCCTTTTCAATTGAAATAAGTGCAAGCGACGATAAACGTTCATTCTTCATAGAGTTCCGACTATGCGTTTTAATACGTTTTAAACAAGAAAAATGTCTTCAACCGATGTACTTGTTGCTGGAATTGTAGCATTTAAAACAATAAGTTTAAAAACCTGTGGAAATATTTCTCGAAATTGATATTCCACAAAATATTTCAACATTGACTCGATATTTAATGTTTCAAATTGATCATCATAATAGGTATATAACCCAATATCCCCAGTAATGTCACGGCTTATTCAATGCGAAGGCGTCTTCGGTCTTCAGGCGGCGATTGCATTCGCCTTCAACTGCTTTACTTAAAGAGTATAATTGGCTACAGACGTCTGAGCTGCGATTATTTTGCCATTACAACAACGCTGTTTGTCGTCTTACCGACATCTGGTTGACGTGTTAGCTATCGATTTTCAGGCGGTGAGATGGAGAACCTAGCCTGGTCTGGTTGTTCTGTTTAGGAATAAAATGATTTAATTCGGTGTAGCGCGGCGCCGTGCGGACTGCGGTGGTATATATATATAAAGGGTGTTTACGGCACCAGCGCCGCCGACGGCGATAGATAATTTAATTAGTATAAAATAGTTATTAATTATATTAAATATTTCTGTATTATCAGGGACGTTAACAGTTCATTGTAATTGCGCTGTTATGAGAAATGACATAAAATTTTAAAGGTAGGCGGCGCCTACCTTGCCTACCCCGACGAGCCGCCACTGGCCAAAAACCTTGACGCCTATTCGAACCGTCTCAACCTTTGTTATCCGCTGTACAATCCGCCGACTGTAGTCAAGTGAAAAAAATTTGGAAAACTTTGTATGAGCAGAAGCCCCCACTCCAAAGAGACTGCAGCCCTAGCGCATTTTGAAAACTTTTGCGAAGGTCTTCAGCAACCAGAATAGGTGTGCCATCCGACAACACCTCAAGAATTTCAAAGAGTTTTTGAAGACTCTAAGAAGTCTGCTGATCCAGGTTTCGACACGATAAACAACTTTTGGTGGAACAAATTATTCAGTACCCACCACCATTCAGAATTTTTACGACTTAGCTAAATGGAGAGCAGTAAATTACTTCTTTAGTTGTCGAGGGGCAAAGCATGCTGATCCCGAAGATCAGAGATTTGCCTCAACCCAACGAAGTACCAACCTGCTTAAACGCATGTTACAAGGAATTTACACTCATCTTGTACGTGCGAGTACTCCTAGGAGCTTACGAGGGGATAGACGAACAAAGAGGGTCGAAGAAAGGTATCGCTAGTTCCAAGGAAAGTCTGTTGATTGACAGATGTGTCATGCAGGACTCGGTGCAGTGCAAGCGAAACCTTTCTATGGCCTGGATCGACTACCGGTGGTAATTTGATATGACATCATACGAGTTAATAATTCATTTATTCCAATGCCTTGTGGTGCCCGGTCCTGTAGTGAGATGTATTCAATAACTGATGCCGCTCTGGAGGACTCGGTCTACCATAACATCGGGTAATACTACAGTCCACACCAAACCGCTGTAGTTCAGAAGGGGCTTGTTTTGAGGAGACTCCCTTAGCCGCCTTTTATTTTACATCTCACTGTCTTCCTCAGGAAAACCCATGGCTATAACTGCTGCACCCCCGGCGATCGGGAGTATAAGGTCACCCATCTATTTTACATGGATGACCTAAAATCTTATGCCTCTAGAGAAAGGGAAGGCATCTCTAAGGGTGGTGTAAAAGTACGCGCAGACTGTTTGGATGAAGTTCGAACAAATTTGCTCTGGTTCATCTCAAGAGAAGACGAAAACGGGAATACGAAGAAAATGCGCAGCTTATAGACGGAAGCATATTACACCAATTAGATCCCGAAGAGGTAGATGTCAACAACGCTGTAAAGTCATCAGGAGTTCTGATCCCCTTCTCTGCATGGTTCGAGATCATTAACATGCAGCAATAGGGGCATATATATTTAAGGTGGCATGTAGAGCAGTCTATCTATCAGTAATAAATCCGGATTTTACTGCCAAAATGATGTAAATAAAACAGGCGGATTTACAATGAAGAGCAGACTACATATAAAAATTATTCACATATTAATTTACCTTTCATTGCGTGGTCATTTAGGAGCGAATGAGGACTTTTAATTGTA